>VXAB01000161.1:96281-295246 GCA_013399175.1 Odontophorus gujanensis
AAAAAAAAAAAAAAAAAAAAGCTTCCAGTGATACATGTTGGATTTGATCTCTTCCCACTTCCAGAATGAGTCACGCTGTCTGGGTGTTTTCTGAACATGAAAATCTGAACTGCCTAATTAACTTTCCTTGTGACAATACTGGGCGGCCAGACAATGTCTACAACTGTACGAAGTGTACGCCGTCATGCTTAGCAAAGTACTTTTATTCAAATTTGTTCTGTTAGGAGAAAATCCTCTAACGAAATTAACATGGTTAAGTGAAAAAAAGAAGTATTCTCTTCATTTAAATACAAATTTAAGAGACTTCACTAGTCAACCTCACATCTTTTATCTGTGCCACGCTATTATTAAGAGTTTGAAAGGAGTGTCAGAGGAAAACAGGCTTCTCAAACCATCTAGTGACATGGACAGGTTGTGTTCCAGGTCATGCTGCTGGCAGCAGAGCTCCTTAATCTCCAGGGCTCCTGGACGGAGTTCAAGGTGTTGGTTGGATTCTGTGTAGCCCTAAATGGCTTCACAGGGCTATGCTTGTTTGAGAGACAATTCCTGTGCCTGTAGCATGCTGCTGCAGTTGTCATTTTGGACTGGAGCCTTCTCCGAGGGATCGGCCAGCAGCAGATTTTCTGCATGACTTTCAACCTTATAATTTATTGGGATAAAAAAAGACAGAAAAGTATGTTAAGGTCCAAATCTTCACCCGGATTTTAAAGTTAAGCAGCAAGAAAGCTAGAGCTGGCAAATACAGTTTGCTGAGACACACTTAGTATATCATTCCTTCTTACTTCTGGAGAAGCTTTTAATAGAACTGACAAGCAGCAACAATAGGCAGACTGTATAGTAAGTAGGTTACTGTAGTTGCAAATCCAAGTTCAAAAATAAATTAAGTGAAAATAGCTACACAGTGACCTATCTGACTACCTGTCACTTGGCTATGGGATTTTCTTGAGGTTTGCTGCATTACTGAAATCAGGAGTGCCCACCAGGAAGTTTGTAACTAAGCTACACACACGTCTTTGAAGTCCTAGTATTGTATATACTAACAAAATGGTTTGCCTACTTTCATTTAATTATCTAATATATCAAAAAGATACAAACCATCTGATAGCAATTTTGCATAATCTTTGTAGGTCTCCGGAGCCCCAGATTCACTTCATTCTAAGCTCAGGAGGTTGCAACTTCTAAATTAGAAATAAATATTGCAGATGAAATTTCCTCTATGTTTAGTACCCGGTTTATAGTTTTATTTTTGAAGTTGGAAAGCATATCAGATTTTTGTCCTGAGAATGAATTCCTGGTACCAATTCCTTCATTAAGGATACTATACTGCAAAACTTTTTGGCCCTCAGAGCTCCCCTTCTGTGAGCTGTAGTTACAGGCTGTTACCCCTTCGGCATGTGCCTTCGAACAGAATGTTTCTGTCTTCTTCACACCCTCACCCTATGTAGCTGAAGAGAGCAATAAGATCTCCCTCAGCTTTCCCTTACCAAGGCTAGTAACACATTTAGGTGTCCCAGCCTCTCTGCAGGCGATTACCTCAGCCCTCACCCATTCAGGCAGCTGCTCTTAGTGCTCCCCCCAGTAAGGCCACGTTTTCTGCTGTCCTTCAGAGACTAGAACTGGACACACTGCTCCAAAAGCAAGCCCTGAAGTGCCCAAGAGGCAAACAAGCACTGCATGATCTGCTGGTTGCACTCTTGCTAATGCAGCACATTTGGCCTTATTACCTCTGCAATGTCATCTTGCATTTACCAGGCAATGAAGCTTTCCTTTCCTCAAAAGCATTCCACATCAGCATTCCACTAACCTCCACTTGCAGTGCCCACTGGAGGCATCTGCTTTCAGCCCCCTGCTACAAACATCTCCCCAGTGCTCCCACAGGCACTCTGATGAGTATCCAAGCTGCAAATTGCTTTCTGTACATACAGAACAGAAAGATCAGCATAGAGATGATGACATTTGCTCTCACAGTAAAGGGTTTCCCTCATCTGAGGTTTCATATATCAAAAGGTACCTGATTTGTAACAAGCTGCTGTCTGAAACTTAGCAAGGTGTTCACATGGGCAGAGAAGAGCCAAAGTCACTTCTGCATATCTGTCCCATCTTGATGGAGTTCAAAATAATGGACCTTGGTGTTTCATGAAGCTCTATGTGAGCTACACTGCTAGCACCATCTCACAAAAGTTGACAGTTTTATGGAACAGATCAGATGGAGGATCATCATCAAACACTGAACAAAACCTCATGGGGAAACCACGCGTGGAGCTATCAGAGTTAAACTTTAATAAAGTTCAAGCACAATTATTCTAAGTCTTGGAAACACACTGGCTATGTCATTCCACAATGCAAGCACATACAAAACTTCTGAGAGGAACTGTGGTTTTTCTCATAACTCATCAGGCAAGGGGACGTTACCAAGTGCTGCTGATATCACAAGGGACGGTCCATTAAGGGAAGAAGGCACAGAGTTCAGAGGAAACAATGTCTGAACTTTGAGTTTCGGTAATGAGGTCAAACTCCACCAGTGGGCACCGCTAAATGCATTCATGAGCCACATGATCTTTTTGCTGGAACAGCTGAAGGCTCTGCCAATGTATGTGTGATATCAGATGTTATTTTCCTCCATGCAAAAGCTACCATAAAAAGCTACTAACAGACAAATGAGCAAGTGTCTGGAGGAAACTGGGACTGAAGCAGAAAACTCTGATTCCCATCCTTCCGCACCAAGCATGGGCTGTAGCTCAGCAACTACTTCAGAAAGCCCAGATCATAATCCAACAGCGACAGCTCTGAAACAGCAATGAGTCCAACTCTTAGCTGGCAGCCAGAAAAGACAGCAGCAACCACCCTGGAGCAGCTGCTGGAGCCTTGTGAGCCCAGGTGCACTGCCCTGGGCAACTGCAACCTTCCCTGTCCAGGAGAAACCACTTCTAGAGGTGTGTCTGGTGAGATGAACAATATGTACTGGGATTGCTGCTGGTGGAGAGATTATCTGAGGCTTTCAAACGAGTTGAATGTTTTAAGCTGGGAAGGCCTTGGGAGATGCTGCTACAATCTGTGATGCTCTCAGAGCCTCCACTTCCACAGAGTGGAGAGCTCCATGAAAGCACTGCCGGCACTTCACAGCGGAAGCACCTCTCATCAAGGATGAGGATTCAATGCTTTACACAGGGAAGATGAGGTAACTGAGCGGTTCAAACAGCAGCTTTACAGATTATGCATTTGAGAGAACTATCCAAATCTGGGCACCAATTATAATGTGACTGGGAAAGTACAGAGACAAGGGGTTGCAGATAAGAGCCACTGACACTAGCACTGAGTTTGCAGAACAAAACTGAACGAGGACAGTAGTTACTAATAAATGAATTGGAGCCTGCCCCTCTCCAGCCAGACTCAGCCCAAATGCCACATTTCAGGGTCAGTTTCAGATAAAAGCTCTAAGTCACAGCAGAACAGGATTCTTCAACTCATCGCAAAATTTCAAAGTTTTATGGCAATTTTCTTCAAGAACTGACTCACTGATTTCTCAACACATACTTTTTATAGCTCAGATGGGAGGATGGCTCACACAAATGGTCTTTTAGGAACTGTCATGACAGTTTTTGTCAATTACTGAATTACTCAAGGGTTTCAGTCTCTTGCCAGCCTCAGAGACCTCGCTGCCCGTAGCAAGCAGACTGCTTGCCAGGTACTCACAGCAGCAACAGGGGCATGCTTACTGCTCAGCACCTCTGCCTTCACCCGCTTCCCCAATCTCGGGCACTACTCTGTAACTTCCAACCTCCTCCTAAGACATTCCTTTCATACCAAAAGAAATTACTGTATTTCTTCCACTGGGAGGATTACTAACGACCTTTACACTCTCCTTCATTCCCAACAACTTAATGTTGTGTTCTGACTCTTCCTCACTTCTCTCAAGAATACCAATTTTTATTTAAGCAAAACCTCTCCTGAACATAGCTTTTGTTTTCCCTCTATCCACTCTCAAGAAAACCACATTTTATAAGAATGCATGTTGAACAGTTCATACAATCTTGCTGAAGTTTTATGAGTATTTATCCTAAAAGAACTCAGACCCCAATTTCTGTTTTAGCCCCAAAATACTTTGGGCTCAAACAAATACAGGAAACAGTACTTCCTGAGTCGCATCATATGACCTTTCTACATTTAAAGGATGAGAGACCCTGGGAATGGAGTAGCACTCTGTTCTGCATCTGTGTGCACAGGTACACACAGACAGGCATCTCCCCTTGCAGGGAGGTGGCTGATGTATGTGAAACCCAGAGCGCTACACTGGTGTCATAAATCAAGAGCAAGCAGCCTTACAACAGCCAGGCAGAGCAGCTGCAGAGAGGGAGCGGCTTTTCACCCTCCTCAAGCTTCAGAAAGGTCATCTACACCTTTCCAGATGGGACTACAGCAGTGCAGGGCTGAAAAACCAACTACTCTTCCAGAACACTTGAATTCTGCAGCATTCCAGCATTCAAGAGTGAGTGGAGCTGGAGTTTATCAAAATAAGTTTAAGTAATTCCTTAACGAGGGGGCACAGCATCCTTGCAGAGTGGGAAAGTGTCAGGTGCCAAGTCCAGTACTTCAGACTAAGCAAAATGCAGTCAGAATTTCTGGTAGCACGAGCTCAGCCCTGTACAAGAAATGAGATATAGTCCAAAGTAATCAGTATGGAAACAGGTAAAAAGGGCAATGCCTGGCTCATCTAAGCACAACACCCCAAGGTTAGGAAAACCTTCACCAACTTCTGCTCATCAATAAAAACACGCCATGGAACATGCTTTTTGACAGAGCCTCAAGCTGCTGCACAGCAATACATGAAGATGCAGAGTTTTACACAGGAAAACACCCATCCATACTTTCCCCCCCTCAAATTCCTAATCCACACAACAAATAGAAGAAAAGCAGAGAGAGGGGGGAAAATTTAAAGGAGAAAGAAGGGGGAAAAGAGAAGCAAAATTTAAGGGAGAAATGCCTCATAACTCTACCAGGAAGGCAATTATGAGTAGATTACAATTGATTTTCTATCTGTGTGCTAACTGGAAATGACCAGGAGGTATGAAAAATGACTCCGCTTCTTGTTGCACCATTCTATTTCTGCTGTTGTCATACACTGCTTTTACCATGCAGTTTAGTAACTGAAATAAGTGACAATTCTGAACATAAAATCAGGTTGGTTCAATTAATGGGTTACTCACTCCAAACATATGGCAGTGGTGGTACACTCACTGTAAATATTTAGCGTGCTGGAAGACAGGAGGCATTTTAAACATAACTGTACAGCACATAATAAGCACTATAATGCGTAACTACACAATTAATTCAGTCCAAGGACAGAAACATTTCATTCTTTTCATAGAAACCACTCACTAAGGTCAACATCTGCTTCTTCTGGTACCTCCAGTGTAGTTTCCAGTACCACACAAACAAGAAGTGTAACCACCTCACGGCTAATAAAGCCACTGGCCAGCTGCCATGGTAACAAACACAACGGAAATGAGTGAATGAGGAAATATCTTGAATAACTTTAAGAAAAAAAAAAAACCCAATCACGAAACCCCCTTTGCGCTACTTCCTAGCTGCATGTGGGACACTGCTTCACAGAACAGCAGAAGCAGCAGAATAATATTTACAGAACAGGAAAAAGGTTCAGTTTTACACCATAACCTCACTTGTTTTCCAGACATTGCCTTAATTACTGTAACTCCCCCCTACCCCCACCCCTCCGACTATTGTTATTCTTTTTCAGTTATGTCAGCTTTTAAGAACAAATTAAAGTACAGACTAAGAGGAGATCCAGGGCTGGAAGCCGAGGCTGGAAAAAAAACCCATCAGATTAGGATCTGTTGTAATTAAAAAAGAAAACGTAACCAGTAAAAAATCTCCACAGACTGGAAGTATTGAAGGGTAGATTTTGATTTTTTTCTTTTTAATTATTATTATTTTTTCATACTTGTTCAAACCAGAAGTTAGGGTTCTGACGCAGAAAATCCCAAACAACACTTTATGACGCTAGTAATGGAAGAAGCTGCCCCATGTGGCACATATCCCTGCTTCTAAGCACAGAGCCGTTTCTGAGTACAACAAAAAACAACCTGGGTCAAGCGAGTTCCTCATTTCAGTTCAAGGTGACTTTTTATTTGTCTCGTTCCAGTTCACTTCAAGAATATTTTCAGCTGCACGTAGGATATGTAAGAAGTCAGCGCAGAAAACTTTGTAATGCTTTTGACCTACCTATTTAAAATTGAACAGCAGATGGTTTCATCAACTATTGAACTGAGTCTTCAATCTTTTCAAGTCTCATCCACTGCTAGCCTAGTTTCCTTCCAAGGAATACAGCACTGGAATACCAATAATGTGTTTAAAAGCTGGTACAACCCAGCAAAGCGAGCAGGGAAATCACTCCAGCAGACTGCTGCTCAGCTCAACGTTCAGCCTAAAGTGCACAATCTACCCAGATGAGCTAGGTCTGGATAATCCTTCATGCTCTGTCTGGTTGAGTGTACAGGGTTTGTTTTGAAATTGCATACCTTAAATAAACTCCACTTCTCTTTGTATTTACGTTCTAAGACCGCATTTCTTCAAAGCTTATTGAGTTAGACGATGCCTAAAAATAAGCTTCTGCGGATCTCTGTGCCTATTAGAACCTCACAAATACTAACTAAAGGACCAAGAACAGTAATGACGACTGTACAACTACTGAGTGACTGCTGCCCTACAGACGTTTGTGAGGTGACACCAGAGCAGCCCCACTGGACAAGAAACCAGGGACACAGCAAGGTCTGTGGAGGGTTGGGATATCTGGGATTGGTTCAGCCATCTCCATTAGAAAAAAGTCACAGTTTTGGGTGTCACAACACTAGCTGTTCTGATAAATAAAGGAGAGGAAGAAAAGATACAAAACCGTCTACCTAGGGAAGTAATGTAAGCATACAGAAACAGCAGCAAGCTTTGTAGTGAGAGAACAAATTCTCTTTAATGTGACAGCATGTGAGAACTTCAGTCTGTTCACTGCACTGCACTTTGCTGGAGTGGAAGCTCACCTCAGAGCATCCCCAGGTAGACTGAAACCGTTCATGAAGACTTAATGCTGTTCTGGATAGAGTGAACTCACTGGGCTGCTCTATGCTGGGCGGCACAGAGACGGTGGCAGAGGGAGCACCCTGCCGCTTTGTGAATCCAGACCTTTGTGGCTGGTTTACTTTCCCCCCAGCTGAGAAGACCACACCGTACACCCAGCACCTTCTGAAGTACACTCTTAACTACGCCAACTCCAGCATCCCCCAGTTACGAATGACACCTCTGCCCCGCAATCACACACTAAGAGGACAGGACACGGCACACAGCACATGCTAACACACCTCCCGTCAAAACAACGCGCTGCTTAGCGGGCGGGGTCCTCCTGTTGCCTTTTGGCACCCCCACCCCACGCGTGCCCGCCCCGCGCTGCCCAGCCACAATACACCGCTATCCGCCCCATAGAGCAGCGCCGGACCCACGGCGAGCTCGCTCCCACCTGCCCACAATGAGCCGAGCTCGCTCCCACCTGTCCACAATGTGGAGCAGCGCCCTGAGGGGTTCTCACAACCGCGGAGCAGAACCCCTCCGATCCGCACATAATGACTACAACACAAAAGCGGCAGCTCCCGGCGTGGACGAGCGCAGTACCTGAGCCAACTTTCCGATTCCCTCCCAAGTTCCCGGCGCTCGGCCGTCCCGTGTCACGGCCGCGGAGCGGTCCGCGGGGCCGCCTCCCGGCACCGACGACGAGAAGAAGGGAAAGTTTCCCCAGCGCGGGGCGGAGGGCAGCGCCGGCTCGTACCGCGGCGCGAAGCACCGAGCGGCGGTGAAGCCTTGTCCCGCCCGCCGCGGCCTCCGGAGCGCGCTCCGCCACGCGACCTCGGGGAGGCGCCGGGGGCGGGCAGGGCCGGCACAGCCCCGCCGCGGGCCGCGTTAACCCGCGCGCCGGCAATGGGCGTCACCGAGGCGGGCCGCCGCCATCGCCGCCCTACCCCCCGCTCTCATCCCCTCGGCTCGGCCCGCTCGGATCCTCAGCGTCCGCTCCTCCTCCGCCGAGGAGGCCGGGCCGGGCCGGGCCGCACCTGCCGCCGGGCTACGCGCCGTGTCCGCACTGCCCGCTGTGCTGCGGCCTTCCCCGCCGCCCGCCCTCCGCCGGTGACGCTCGCGGCCTGCGTGTCCGTCCTCCCTGCCCGCTCCGCCGCCCTCAGAGGAGATCTCTGTATGCTTACAAACGTCGGCTATGGAAGCCTCGTCGTACCTTACTGTCCTTGTCTTTACAGATGGAGAAACGGAGAGCTCGTTGCCACGGATGGCAACCCGACTCTGCTACAGACTTAGCAGAAAGCTTAATTTCCGTCCCGTGCTCTAATTATGGGATGTTTCCTCCCACCTCGCTGTTACTTTTGTGGAGATGAAGTAATCTCCCTCGCGCCATCCTACGGAGCCGCCTGTGTGCGTGCGGCCGTGGCTGAGTGCCAGGAGGAGGCTGGAGGCATGAATGAAATCCGGCGCTGCGCTTGGGGTTTGCCGGCTGAGCGTAGCCAGGGTGTGACACAAAGCTACTCACGGGCTCCGCATCTGCATCGTTCTGCTGCTCTGCCGCTGCAGTTTGTAAAGAATTTCTCAGGCTTCCAGCGGAAAATGGGCTGAATTTCTAAATTTTGCATGTGATAAGTCCTGTACAGAAATACGAGGCTGAAAGGCCACTCTGCAGGCATTTTTTTTTCTGATAAACCATGATAAATTTGCTTGCGTGGAAGATTCTAAAGGAACAGACTGTGTCACTTTCCTATATATGTTTCAGTAAACCCCCATGACATGATCTGTAAGTGGGATGGCTTGGTTTAGTTGGATCATCTCACTCAATTTGCCTGACCAATCAATCTTGTGCCCTTCTGTGTTGGACTGGTGGCATTGGTGGACAAGAGAAGGGCAAGTGATGTCTTCTGGGATTGTGCTAGGCCTTTAATATGGTTCTGCATCATGGTCCTTATCTCTAAATTGGAGAAATATGGATTGTAATACATGGGTCAGGGCCATCCCACATAAAAACACAGACTGGGAGAGCTCATAAAGAGAAGCTTTGCAGAGGACTTAGGGGTCCTGATGGACAAAAAGCTGGGTATGAGCCAGCAGTGTGCACTTGCAGCCCAAAAGAGCAACAGTGTCTTGGGCTGCATCAGCAGAGGGGTGGCCAGCAGGGAGAAGGAAGGAATTGTCCCCCTTTACCTTCCTCTCATGAGTCCCCACCTGGAGTAATGTGGCCAGGCCTGGGCCCCTCAGTACATAAGGAATGTGGAGCTATTGGAACAGGTCCGGGGGAAGACCATGAAAATGATCAACAAAGAAACATAAAGAAAGGTTGAGGGAGCTGGGCTTGTTCAGCTTGTAGGAGTCTCCAGGGGAACCTCCTTGTGGTCTTCCTGTACTTGAAGGGTGCCTATAAGCATGGGGAGACCAACACAGCCTATTAGTGATAGGACAAGTGTGAATTTATTTAAACTAAAAGAGGGGGAATCAGATATTATGAGGAAATTCTTCACTCGGGGTGGGGAGGCAGTGGTACAGGCTGCCCAGAGAAGTTGTGGATGCTTCATCCCTGGAGGTGTTCAAGGCCAGGTCGGATGTGTCCCTGGGCAGCCTGATCTGGTGAGTGGTAACCAGCCCATGGCAGAGAGGTTGAAACCAAATGATCTTTAATGTTGCTTCAAATCCAAGCCATTCTATGATTCAATATAGGATCTGTTAAGTTTCTGAGTGTATCTCATCCTGAGTTAGCATAAGCATTGTTTTGCAGGGTTCAGTGCATGGTGGTGGCTTTCTCTGCTTCATTACTGTGCAGAGAGATTTTAAGACTGCTACTAACAAAATACTTGTACCCTTAGTCCCAGACATGTTGACGCTACTTCAGAAATACTGGAGTGTTGTCCAAATGTAATAAAGAGTATTAATTTGGAAGAGGAATCCAGTTAAAAGAGGAGTAAAGGAGTAAGACACTCGCAGTGCTACTTTGCTACTTATTATGGGAGCCCTTGCCAATGACTGGGGAGTGTATGAGTCAGTTAAAAGTACCATGATGCTTCAGAAAATGGTTCACAATTATAAGAATAAGAGACAGAGTGGAATTGATTTCCTAAGTACTTACAGTCACAAGAGAGCTTCACATTAACTTTTTTTCCTTTGTCAACTACAGTTCCCAGTGAGTTTGTCTAAGGGACCTTTTGGACTCCATCTCCTGATTCAAGTTACGTAACCCTTAGTACCTTTGTAATTGATTAAAATGTACTCATTATCAGCATGGGTTAAGTTTGCTCAAATGTGAGCTTAAATGAAATGAGCTGCTTGATGTCAGTGCATTGCTCATTGGCAAAACCCCATTTCCTCTCCATCGACTTAAGAAGCAAATTGCTTCCAAATTAAAATAGAAGCGTAGGAGTCAGAATCGAAGATTTTTCAGTCTTGTGATCACAAACCCCTCATGCAGCAGCAGTACCTGTGAGGGAGAGTCATAGGAGCTACTTATCTTCTCCCAGTAGGACAGTCAGGACAGGAAGTCATCCACATCCAGAGCTCCCCCCCACACCTCTCTTTACCCCCTGATTTTATTCACCATTGCATGTTCACAGCTTTCCCATATCTCTGTTCTTCAGATTTTGCTGAAATTCAGGATTTCAGTGGCTTGTCTGGGACTTTCACATGTTGCACAACACTTTCCTGGTAAGGAAACAAAGGAAAAAATTGTAATTTATTACTGACAGTGCATTTGTGAGTGTAGTAAGTAGTTAAAAAAGAAGAGAGAGCCATATTTGCTGCCCTGTGCTGGAATCAAAACCTCCTTCATTTCCAGAATCTGTGTTTATGTCAGTAGATAAGTTTGTAAACAGTGCTTTTTCTCTTACAGCCATCCCTCCTCCTCTACATATGAACTCTGTTTTCCCTTCAATCTTTATGAAGCTGGTGAATCAGACTTGCTTTTGCAACTTTGCATCACAACTGCCTCTCCTGTTTGTTTGTTTTTTAATTAAAAACGTGCATAATCCCAAGTTTCATTACCTTCTCGGTTATACTGGATGTTTAGTCTGTTCATTCAGCCCTCCTCTTACTAGCTACAGATGCTTTCCACAACTTGCACTATTTTCTGCCTGTTGTTTCTGCATTGAGAACACCTTTTCTTTTCCTGCAGTTGTCCAGCAAGCTGCCCTACTTGGCAGCCCAGGGCACTGAAGTACCTTGGCGTGGAAAAGCTGTGTTTCATGCATTCCTCCACAGAACCTGCTTATCTCAGGTAGGCACTGCTCAACACTCTCATGATCAGTCTTGTTCACATCAGGCACACTGGAGCAGATAATGGATTTCAGCAGGATGACTGAGTGCTTGTTGCCTTTACCTTTAACTGCTGCTTTACTATAAGACGCTGTTATTAAATTTGCTACCTACTGGCAACCCACTTCAGTCTTCTGAGTACCATTTGCAAGTAGACCCTCACTCAGTTATGGTCCCTGTTTCCAAACTGACGTCCTTAACGCGTGGAGATGTTTCATCAGCTCTCGCTTTAACCTCCCACTGACATTATTTTTTCTTTTCAGCCACCACATTTTGTCCAGTTACTTTTCCATCTCAGAACCTTGTGCTGCTTCTGCTGTGATTTGCGTAGAAAAGCCTACATACTTTGTGACAAAGCTGCTACGACAATGTACATTTTGTTAATTTATGTTACCACAGCAACTGAGTCATGCGAAAATGTAATGTCACGTTGTTTGATGCTGTATCTCAGTGTGCTCAAGGAAACAGACTGTCTGTAGAGCTGCTGTGAAACTGGGGCTGGACTGGTTGGGTACCATTTCTGTAGTGTGGGTGTCAGGGGTTGTGGCAGAATGGATGCACCCTGTAGGATCCTTCAGCAATCCAAATCTGGTTCTGCTCTGGGAGAATCTAATCTGGGAGGAAATGCAGACCTGCTGGAGGAGGGGGTCTCGACAGACACAAAACTGGTCCAGGAAACAAGGCACAGCTTGAGGGGACAAAAGCAGGCTGTTAAATTTAAGTGTTAAAAATCAGACAAACTCAGGGATGGGAGCAACTGGTGAAGAAGTAACCATCAGAAAGAAGTGTGGAGTTTACTGTAACTCACAAGCTGAACATGAATCAGCAACATGTGTCTGAGGTGAAAATAGTAAAAATCCCAGGCAGATATGCATGCAGGAAGTGATCCATGCTCAGTGCAGCGTTGTAGATCAGCATCAGGGCAGGGCTTGTGCACCAGGATGCCCAGAAGGTTGTGAACCAACAGGAGACAGTGCAGGTGGCAGTAACAGTGAGCAGAGGGCTGGAGAGACCATGGGAGCTGGAGCTGTTGGGTTAAGAGGGCAGAGGAAACATGCTAAGAGTCTTCACATGCTTAAAAAGCCATTGAGAGAGGAAGGGAATAATCTGTTCTTGGTAGATAAAGTAAGATGTAATGGACTTAAATTTCATCATGGAAGAAAAGCTTTTTTAAGGGTAACATTAGTGAGGCACAGCATTATGTTGCTGAGAGTATAGTAGTGTCTCCATTACTGGATGTCTTTAAGTATGTACTGGACAAGTAGTAAGTACTATTGATCTGACACTGGAATTGGAAAATGGATGAGATGACCAATGAAGATCCATCCCAGACCTATCTTTCTGTGATTACATATACTCTGAGGCTCCTCATTAATCACCATTCCTTTTTCCAGTCCCAGTTTACATTCTGTCTTCTAAGTAATACCACCCCAAGTCATTCCTTTGGACAGCAAAAAATATTCTGTCCCATTTTCCTCAGAGTATAGTCAAAGACTCGAACCTTTCTTTTCCTGACAGCCTGAAACAGGCCGAGGTTGGTGACTTGTACTGCAATGGGTTGCTGAGGTAACTATGATAATTTACTATGAGTCAAACATACAAAAAAATTATTTAGATGGCTGTTTCAATCTATTCAAACCCTACATGATATTAACATAAATTTAGACTTTTTAGACATATACTAGATAAAATTACTCAATTCGTAAAATGTTATATGTAAGCCAAAACCCATCTCATGCACTGTCTTAATTTTCCGTACTTTCAGTACCAGGAACCCACAGAAGCTTTAGTGATCGGTGCTATATTCTTTATTTTCTAGTTAAGATTTTTCTTTTGCAATGATGTATGTTTAAAAAATGTAGTTTAATACCCACATATACATTTCAATTTAACACATATACCTTGTACTGTGTGCAGTGGGCATTTGTTTACTTGTCAGACCCGACCAACAGACAGCATGCCTCATAGGTTTTGTTTTTCTCCCCATATTATCTAGTCTAATTAGATACTGCTTCTTTCTGCAGATTTTTGCTGTCACAGGCCTAAATCAGCATGTCACTGAGAGTGGACTCACACACAGTTGGGGAACCCTGGAATAAAAAGGATATTGCAGTAATCACTAGTGCTTAATACATTGCTTGCAGAGTGTACATCAGGAGTTTAAACCTGCCTTTTTCCCCCTTAAAAATAACTTTACAAATTGGGTAATCATTTTATCCTTCAGAGAATGAGGATTTTCTCCCTGTACTCAATGTCCATTACAGATTAGAAGTGTGCTTTTACACGCACAGCATGTATTGCCTATTTCATTTACCTGCATAGGTCCATATGCTGGCACTCATGCTGATCACTGTATTCATACTGTTGTGGAAAAAGAAGCAGGGAGTAAAGTGGCAAAATGTCATGATAATATTGTTGGTTTTTTTTCTTTTTCAGGGTCATATAAACTAAAATGCAGTGATTAAGAACTATTGATCTCATATAAGGCAAAGGGCATTAGAGTTATAAAGAAAATATCAGTGTTCATCAGTGGCTGCGAGAAATAGATGTTCAGAGAAAAAATCAAATAGGATACAGGAAGCATCAATATGCTTCAAGTATCAGGTGCTCCAGATTTTGGATTCTGCAAGCTGTTCTTGCCTCCCTATCTCAAAAGGGACACAGCAGAATGAGTGAAGAGGGATGGTCAGTTATGTGGAGCAGCTCCTCCGTGAGGTGTGGCTGAGCAGGCAATCATCTGGAAAGAACAAGAGAGAATCATAAAGTCATTAAGGGTGGAGAAGACCACTGAGATCATGTAGTTCAAACATCAGCCCATCACCACTATGCCCACTAAACATGTCCCTCAGTGCCAGATTTACCCTGGGTGTGAGAAAGATCTGTGAACCATAGAGGTTCAAAAATCACAAATAGTGTATAACTATTAGGTGTCTTTGCTGATGTAGGATTTAGGGAGCAGCAGATGAAGTTGTTAGATATCAGGTTTCAGAGTAACAAAAGGAGTGACCCTCTGAATCTACCAATGCTTTCAAAAGGCAAACATATATTCACGGAATAAGAATCCCTCGTGCAAGCTCCTAAGGCAGCCCTGAGCTGTTAGCTCCCTGTTGGCACCTCTTATGGGCTTGATTGGTTTGAGTGCTTGGCAGAGGACTCTTTCAGCTGGCTGCTGCCAGAGGAAGGTGCAGGGCATGGCTGAGACCTCCATCCCAGTGTGGCTGTTTGTACTACATTGTTTGTTTGCTGAGAGAGCTCTGAATGCCTTTAACTTCTCCTGGGCTGTGTTCCTGCAGCCTCACAGCGCTGTGGGAGGCAGCAAGGCTGGGAGGTAATCAAAGGGATAAGCAGGAGGCAGAAAGCTGTCTTTGAAGAGTCAGCATTTTTGGGGGTTAAAAAAAAGATTGCCACATACATCTGTGGACACAGACTAGCATGGGCTCCATTATCACCTTCCCCTCAATCATGAAAGCCAGTCAAAGTCCTAAGGCACACAGAGGCCACAAAATGGTGTTGCTGCGATAAGGTAGCCAGGGGAGAGCTTTTTAGCTGTGTCTGTGGGAATGGAGCAAAGCAGCCTCCATCTTGCAGCCCAGAGCCATTTCCAGGGGTCTCTGAGGTGGGCTGGGGTGGGTCACGCGCTGCTCACAGGCATTCCAGAGCTCCACAGGAAGCTGGATTACTCACTGTCAGCAAAGCCAGCGGCATGACTGGAAACTAGCCTGGGAATCTTCTTCCCAGCAGAGAAGAGGAAAGCAGAAACCTGACGTTTGCAAAAGGCTGGCTGACAGGAATATTAAAGAGGCTTTTGCTCAGCTGGATGTGTGTGTGTGTTGGCTTCTGGGGCCCAGAAGAACAGGAGGGTTGTAGGGGCTTATAGGGGCTTGTAGGAAGGCTGAGACGCTGCACAGCCAGAGGAACGCATTGCTGGGAGTTCTTGTGCCAAAAGTCCCCCTTAGGCTGGGGAAGGTGGTGACAAAACTAGCCTAAGGGCTTTATCCCTCCTTTAGCCAAGTCTTTATTACACCGTATATTCATGGAATCATAGAATCATTTGAGTTGGATAAAAACCTTAAAGGCCATGTAGTCCAACTCCCCATCCATGAACAGGGACACCAATGATTCGATCATGTTGGTCAGAGCTCTGCCCGTCTTGACCTTGAATGTCCCCTGGTACAGAGCATCTACCACCTCTCTGGGCATCCTGTTTGGGTGCCTAACACCCTTATTGTAAAAAAAAACTTCTTCCATACATCCAGTCTAAGTCTGCCCTTTTTTAGTTTGAAACCACTTCTCCTTGTACTATCACAACAAACCCTGCTAATGAGAAAAGTTTTAGAGAGTTTTCAATATGTAAAATAATTTGTGTTTCTTTCTCTGTGTGGGATTTCTGATTCTGTGTGTCGTTAGGAAAAACAGTAACTTTAAGATTTCCTTCAGTTTATCTTCAAACATTTTCAGTACCAAAAATTAAAATGAAGAAGTGCTTGGGTGGTTATTTTCAGATACTCAGAAGTTGACCTTAAATTCCAGTGAACCCCAACCTGCTGCTTTTTGAAGAGTGTCCAGAACTGGGCTGTCACATCAAGGAGGATCATGCACCAACACCAAGATTCTGTGGGAACAGTGCTACACCTAGGTTTTATGGGCAGGAACCCCAAGTGCACAGACCCAATACTGCTGTCTTGCTCCAGCAGCTTGTCTTCTGCTTCATTTAATTGTGGCATTAGTATTTTGAGGCTTATTGCAACTGTGGCTTTGCTTTGGATGTAAACATTATCTCAGGGAGGTAGGGAAAAGAGTCACAAGACTAGGAACATTTTCAGAAATGTGTGTAACAAACTTGAAGGCTGATATAATTAAAAAAACTCTTTCTGTACTTCTGCAGCCAGTATGCCTCCTCTTAGTCACGTTCTGAGGTTTCACCTGACAGAGCTTTTATTGTAAGCTTCATAGCTCATTGCTGGAGCTGGCTGGTGCTTTTGCAAGGTGAAGTGATACCATTTTGCTTTCTTCATTTTGGTAAATTCTGATTGTTCTGACGCAAAATAAGTCAGTGCTTTCACCTTCTGTCCTGAGTGATCCTTTCATGTGTATTTCTGCATCCCAATGGCTCCCTTCCTTCCTCCCTCATGTGCAGAGATAAGATCAGGAAAGTAAAGGTGCAGATGGAACTGAACTTGGAGAGGGATGTGAAAAATAACAAGAAGGGGTTCTACAGGTACATAAGCAGGAAGAGACAGGCCAAGAAGAGTGTTCCCCCTCTGATTAATGAGGATGGAGAACTGGCTTCCTCAGACATGGAAGAAGCTGAGGTGCTCAATAAGTGCTTTGCCCCAGTCTTCACTGGGGCCCAGGCTCCCTGTGTCTACCAGGACCCTGAAGCTCAAGGTGTGGCTGAGAGGAGTGGATTGCATCCCACTGTAACAATGGAACAAGTCTGAGACCTCCTCATGAAACTGAATGTATGTAAGTCCATGGGGCCAGATGATACGCATCCAAAGGTTCTGAGAGAGATGGCTGATGTTGCCAAGCCACTCTCCATCATATTTGGAAAATCATGGCTGTCAAGTGAAATCCCCAGTGACTGGAAAAAGGGAAACATTACTCCCATTTTTAAGAAAGAGAGAAAATATGACCTGGGGAACTATAGGCTGATGAGCCTCACCTCTGTGCCTGGGAAGATCATGGAACAGATCCTCCTGATTACCATGTTAAGGCACATATGACACAAATAGGTGATCTGAGACAGGCAGCATGGCTTTGCCATGGACAGATCTTGCCTGACCAGTCTGGTGACCTTCTATGATGGAGCGACAGCATTGGTGGACAGGGAAAGGGTGACAGATGTCATCTATCTGGACTTCTGCAAAGCCTTTTACACAGTCCCTCACCACATTCTTCTCTTTAAATTGGAGAGGTATGGATTTGGAAGATGGACTGTCTGATGAATTAGGAACTGGTTGGCTGGTTGCAGCCAAAGGGTTGTGATCAATGATTCTATGCCTAGGTGGAGGCCAGTCACAAGTGGTGTCCCCCAAGGGTCAGTCTTGGTACCAGCGCTCTTCAGCATCTTCATTAATGGCATAGACAATGGAATTGAGTGTACCCCCAGCAAGTTTGCAGATGACACCTAGCTGAGTGGTACAACCAATGCACTGGAGGGAAGCCATCCAGAGGGGGTGGCCAGCAGGGAGAGGGAGGTGATTGTCCCCCTCTACTCAACTCTCGTGAGGCCCCATCTGGAGTACTGCATCCAGGCCTGGGGCCCCCAGCACAAGAAAGACACAGAGCTCTTGGAATGGGTCCAGGGGAGGAACACTAAGATGATCAGAGGGCAGGAACACCTCTCCTATGAGGAAAGGTTGAGGGAACTGGGCTTGTTTAAAAGCTTGGAAAAGAGAGGGCGCCGAAGAGACCTCATTGAGGCCTTCCGGGACTTGAAGGGAATGTGTAAACAGGAGGGGGAATGACTGTTTACAAGGGTTGATAGTGATAGGACAAGGGGGAGTGATTTTAAATGAAGACAGAAGATTCATGTTAGATGTTAAGAGGAAGTTTTTCACTCAGAGGGTGGTAATGCACTGGAGCAGGTTACCCAGAGAGGTTGTGAGTTCTGCATTCCTGGAGGCATTCAAAGCATTCAAGGCTGGATATGGCTCTGAGAAGCCTGGTCTAGTGGCTGGCAACCCTGCCCATGGCAGGGGGGTTGAAACTAGATAAGCTTTGAGGTCCTTTTCAACCCAAGCCATTCTATGGTTCTATGATTCTATGATTGTATGATTATGATTCTTTCCTTTCTTCCTTGTTGTGCTGAGATAGGGGTCAGCTTCCTTTCCCATGTAACATGATAGGATTAGAGGGAATGTCCTCAAGTTGCACCAGAGATGGTTCAGGTTTGAAATTAGGAAAAAAATTATTTTCAGAAGGAGTGGTGAGGCAGTGGCACAGTCTGCCCAGGGAGGTGGTGGAGTCACTGTCCCTGGAGGTGTTCAAGAAGTGTGGAGCTGTGGCACTGAGGGTCATGGTTAGTGGTCACGGTGGGGAGGGATTGATGGCTGGACTTAGATCGTGGATGTCCAACCTTTTGGCTTCCCTTGGCCACACTGGGTGAAGAGGAATTTTCTTGGACCGTGTATAAAATAGATAGTATAGTTAATGTATGTAAGTAACAAAACTTATATTATTATTTTATTAATTAAAACATTTAAAAAAAGAGCAAGAAGAAAATAAAGCTACCTTCTTTTTGTGAAACTAAGGTATCAATGTCTGCTTTGATGGCAGTGGTTATAATTCTTAGTGAGTTCTCAAAGTGTTCATCAGAGGTGTTTTACTCTTCTACTCAAATTTTACTCTTCCTGTGCTTCATTCTTGAAAATAGTTATTCATGGATTTGTGTACTGCCAGAAAATGATGGCATTAACTATGTGTGATTGTGAAGTGAAGGATATTTCGTTCTGGTAATACAGGGCTTATAAAAGTCTGTTTTGAGTTTAATGTCTGATTTTTGAGTTGAATATCTGATTGCAACTCTATACATTCTGAGAATTTGCAGGTAATGTATTGATAATGACTGAAAATGGATTTACAAACATAAATTGATTATTCTTTCAGCAATCTTGATGCCTGTTTCCACTTTCCTTTATCAAAGCAGAATGTGCAGCAGTGTACTTTTTCTCTGATCACAGGACTGTGTTTAGCCAGTGTATCACAATGCATACCATTATTTGCCATATCTCGAGTTAGCACTGCACTGTGCCCTTCCCAGGCCCAGGTTTCAGTGCAGACAGTGCCAGTCCCTGTTGCTGTGTATGCCCAGGGCTGGGCTGGGCTGCTCTGTGAGGAAGAGCTGCTGCTGTGATGGTGCAGACCTGGGCCTGGGCCACATTGCTGGCTGTCCTGGGCTGCTTGCAGTCCATGGGCCACTGGTTGGGCATTCCTGGACTAGGTAATCTTAGTGGTCTTTTCCAACGTTAATGATTTTATGATTCTGTGATCTTTTCACTGCACAGCAAGGTTATCTCCATCTAAATTACTTCCAAAGGTGTTTGCTCTACTGCTTCTGGAGAACACCTGGTGAGAGAGATGCCATATGCTCTACAGGCAAAATTCTCCTCACTCGCTGGTCTGTACTGTTAGAATTGCTTCCCTGGAAAACTGTCAATTATTCAGCATGGGATTAATTCTCTAAGTGTAGAGGATTTAATGGTATGATCTACAAACGCCGTTTACTTTTGCTAGAAGAAGTGGAGATCTGGAGCTAGCATCAGTTGTCTACGTATGGGTGTTTAGAGCTGTCAGAGGTGGACAGACCACCCCTAATGTCTAGCCTTTATCAAAAGCTGTTTGTCTCACCCACAGGACAAGTATGGTGAACAATTTATTTCTTTCCTGTTTGTCAGACTCTTTACCGTTGTTTGATATTTGCTATCATCCTGACCCTCATCTTCTACGGATGGAACAAATACATTATTTCCTTAAACTTTCTGTATTCTCACATCACCCTTTTTGTTCCTCTTCGGATTCCTTCCACTTTGTTCATGTTCTTCTCAAAATGACGAACATGAAACTAAGCACGTGGTGGAAGAGAGACTGCATGGCATTAAATATACACTGTGGGAACCCCAACTTAACTTTTAGGATGGGAAGTGAGGAACTTTATCAGAGGAAAAGCCCTCTTCCATTACATCACGACAGGAGCAAAACTTTACATCACACACCACGCAGCTGTGTGGTTCTCACTTCAGCCTACACCTGCTGCAAGTCTGGTGTCAGTGAGCCTCAGTACCTGCTGGGAGAGCATTAACATCTGCAGGCATCATGCCAGCAGGAGTGTGCTGGTTGTTTTGTGGTGATAGACACCATGCCTTAAAAAAGATGCTCAGAAAAATAAGATACCATAAGTGCTGTTAAGAAAATTGTCTTGATTGCTAGTTTAAGGAGGTATTGCCTCCATTCTTGATGTTGTGGAGTAAATTTTCAGGTTCATGAGTGTGGGAGGAATATTGAGGGGATTTTTTACATGTATCTAAAAGGCAAGTTAATCTAAAAATATACTCCATTTTAGTTCAGTGATCAGAAATATTACACTTTTCAGTTCTATTTTTATAAACAGCTTAAATAGTTTATAATAGTTTCTTAAAAAAATTCCTTATTGCTATTGTACATCTTAAGATAGGGGATAATTATTTTTGAATCTTCCAATTGTTCATGTGTCAATCTGTAAGAAACTCAGAACAGTTCTGTGGGAAAAAATGAGCAAACTCCAAGTGGAGAGAGGTGTCTGAAGCCAAGGGTAACATGATGAAATGCAAATGACCAAACTGATATTAGGACTCGAGGAGAATGCATGAGTGTCAGCAAACAGTGTCTGTGGTAAATCCATACCGCTTTGATCTTAGATCTTATTACCAGCATGATACTATATTATATTAACCATGTATTGTACTATACTGCACTATACTATATTAACCATAGTTCACATGTAACCTGGGACTCTGGATTCTTTTGCTTCTTTCAAGTATTCAGTTATTATTTATTGTTTCTATTAGTGCTATGTTTATGAACCTATTAGACTAGATCAAGGTCTTGCTGTACTAATGTCATGGTTTTATGATTTTTGGTATTNTATTGGCAAACACAAACTACCAAGAGAATATGTGTCCCCTCCATGGCTCCTAATTTAAAACACACAAAGATACATGGGTTCCACAGTTGGAGCCATGTGATCTAGACAAACAATGGTTTTGGAGATATTAAATGAGAGATATTTAAAGATTTGTGTGTAGGCAACCCTGTTTTTTCACATTTGAAAGTGACTTTTCTACTGAAGCTGATAGGATGGGAGGGAATGGCCCTAAATTGTACCAGGGGAAGTTCAGCTGGACTGTTAGAAACAGTTTCGTCTCTGGGAGAATGTTGAGGCAGTGGCACAGGCTGCCCAGGTAGGTGGTTCTGTCACTGTCCCTGGAGAGGTTCGAGAAATACGGAGATGTGGCACTGAGGGATGTGGTTAGTTGGCGTGGTGGGGACGAGCTGGTGGTTGGACTGGGTGATCTTCGTGGTCTTTTCCAACCTTAATGATTCTATGAGCTGTAATGGTGAGAAAACAGAACTGTAATCTCTTTTTAAACTCAAATCATTAAATCTTTTTATTTCTTAAAGTGACATGAAGGCTTCTTATACTGATTTGGAGTAGAGGGTTTTTTTTCCTTTTTTCTTTTTTTCTTTTTTTCTGTTCTTGATACTTTTCACCAGATGGGAAATCTGTTTCCCACGTGCTGCTCCCCAGTGAACAGTGAGGTGAGGGGAGGAACTTTGGGTCTGGTGGCACAGCCTGCAAGGACATAAGGATGCTGCGCTACCACTTTGTAGTTTGTCTAAATTCAGTGAGTGGCACCAAGGAAGACTCTGTGTTATTGGAAGATAACGTTTCTGTTTAGACATGCTGTTGTTGGGTAAATTCTCACAGTTTATTAAAAAGCCACAGGGTGAAAAGATTAACATGTTCAAGAGGCTTAATTATTTCTGATTTGATTCTTTCATGCATCCCACTGAAAATTAGCTAGCTTGATTGCTGTGTTAGTGTCAATATGCAATATGCAGAATTATTTATGCAAAATACATTATGAAAGGGTGGCACCTTGTACAGAGGTTAAAAGACAGCTCAGAAATGCTTTCCCAACCCAAATATACTTGCCCCATGTTCAAATCAAAAACTATGATTAATTATGCAATTTTTTGGAGCCCTCTAAATATTTTTAAATTTCAGTGTCTATATATTGCATTAACTACAAGATATTGTGACTACCACCCTGGCACACATGGAAATAATGTTGGCATATTTTATTCTAGTCCAAAATGAACGTAGTGCAGATCTGGAAGGGTGTGCATAGTACAGGACAGAAAGTGGTTCTCTGTCATCAGTCACATGTGGGTTTTCAGTCCACAAAGACATGTGGTGATGTTTCATTTCTCATAGATGAAAGGTAAGAATTATTTGCATTATTCATAAACATAGAGAGCGTGGGGGAGGCCCATATGCTTCACTTCTACTGTTCAAGTAGAAGTGAATTCTTGTTAAAGCTGCCATTCTGGCAAGGGCTCTGAGTCCACATACTGGCTGTGCCTGAAGTCCCAGGAGCAATACTCTATGGTATGCCCAGCCAGTGTGCCCTCAGCTTCAAGGGGTGGTAGAGTGCAGGGAATTGCTGTGCAGGGAAGAATGCCACAAGTTGTTGTGCATGTTCTACCAGAAACACCCATACTGGGTCCTCAAGAAACATAGCCTGGTCATAGAACATCAGAACCACTACTAAACAAGCAGAAGTTGGGAAAAACAGATAGAGCCGTCTACTTCCTTGGTGCCTAAACACTTGTGTTCCTGCTTTTGATGAAATCACAGATGGTTTCAGACAAGTTTCTATTGCAAAATCCTTCAGACTCAGCTGAGGCCAGGCCTAGTTTGATGCAGTCTGTGGGCTAAAGAAGGCTTGCCGATGTCTACT
Source organism: Odontophorus gujanensis (assembly GCA_013399175.1). Lineage (NCBI taxonomy): Eukaryota > Metazoa > Chordata > Aves > Galliformes > Odontophoridae > Odontophorus > Odontophorus gujanensis. Next base: position 119,135 of record VXAB01000161.1, read on the forward strand.
TAGCATTGTAATTGAAGAGGTGTTGTCAGATTGGATATTAGGAAAAACTTGGAAATATTGGTTGGGCAGTGGCTCAGGCTGCCCAGAGAGGTGGTGGAGTCACCATCCCTGGAGGGGTTCAAGAATGTGGAGATGTGGCACTGAGGGATGTGGTCAGTGGGCATGATGGGGATGGGTTGATGGTAGGACAGATGATCTTAGTGGTCATTTCCAACTTTAATGATTCTATGATTCAAGGAGCCATACTATGAACTCCTTAGCCTATGTTTGTGCGTAAATAAGTGCAGAATCTGCTATCTTAGAGTGCAGTTTCTATTTCTGGCTGGCTGGGTTTCAATGGATTTGTCTTACTAGAGGCAAATCTATCATGATGATGTTTGTAGAGAGGATGAGTACAGAGCCACTGTCCTCCTGGGAGAGAGGTGGGAGAGACAGTGAGCTCCATGTCATAGATCCAAGGAATGCTGCAGGCTCCTTGTTCTTGGGGACGGGAGGAGCTGCTCAAAGGCAGCATCATAGCTTTATTTCAGCTCATGTCCGTGGGTGTGGTACGTCCCTGCTAGTTGCCCTGTTTTCAGAGTTCTGTTATTCAGAAGTTCTGCATGAGATTGGTGTTCATGCTCTGGTGCTTTCCATCCAGGGGTAGTTTCACTCCACTGGCAATTTGCTCAGCAAAGAACCAACCTGTGCTGGCTTATTGAGCAAAAGAATAGTTCTCTTCTGAGAAAAAGCCAAATCTTCAAAGTATTTCTCAGAGCTATAACCTGTTAGAGACAGAGCAATGTGTTCCTGTGGCAGTCTCATATCTGTTAGAGGGAACTGAGAGAGTTCTGGGAAGAAATCACAGGGGTTCTGCCATTGTGTTCTCTAGATCTTACTCAAAAAAGAATGGTTTATTTTCATAACTGTTTTTCAACAGGTAGTAGTGACACTTTCACTTAAGAGACCATTGCTATGTAGTCATGACCATGCTGGCCATGAATTTAAACTTCCCTCTTTCTTTGCTACCCAAAAAGGAGAACCTTGCAGTTTGGACTTGATTTATTGGTCTTAATAACAGTTTATAGGCATCTTACCAAAATATTAGCATAATGTGTACCAGGACCAGCATGAGGCATATTGCTGCATGAACCATACCTCTTTGTGCACTTTCCTGAATGTGATGCTGGAGGCTGCAGATGCAGGAGGACAACTCACAAGAGGTGGTTAGTGGTTTGTGTAAGGTTGTTTCACCCTGTTATCTAAACAGAGCAAGCCTGAATGAAACTTGCTGTTCTTGCCTCATAGAATTGCTCAGGTTGGAAGACCTTCAAGATCATCAAGTCCAACCTCAACCTAACCATACTACCCTAGCTCTAACAACCCACTGCTAGATCATGTCCCTGAGCACCATGATCACATCCCTGAGCACTACATTTTCTGTCAATACCTTTTCAAGATCATCCACTAGAGTTACTGCATACATATTTGCATTACGCTTAATCAGTATGATTAATCTGCTATTTTTATACAAGCAGCAAGCTTCTATATAAGGAAAACGCCAGGTCCTTAACCATAGATGCCTTAACACTTCTCTCTATATCAGTTCTTGTTTTGTGGATTAGATCCAATTGGTTTGAGACGATGTCATAGTCCAGGGTTGACCATCTTTTCATCTGAGAGTAGTTGAATGTTTCTTTCTTTAATGTGTCTTATTATTTAAATGGTTTAAACTATATCACTTAATTACCAGTAGCATTTTCCATGTGCATGATGCCCTGTATGAAGGGTGAAACCTGATGGATTTGGGCAAGCTCTTGTAATTTGGAGTTTTCCTGCTGTTCTGCTGCATGCTCCTGTTATACATGTGTTACTCAGCACATCTGTGGACACCTGCACTATTTACTAGAGCTCCAAGGAGTTTGAGAGGAAATGGACTTCTTCAGAATCAATAGTAATTCTGGTACATTCTTACCTCTACCTTTCCAGCTACCCTAAAATCACTTATAGTACTGTGAACATTATTAGTACATTTTTCTTTTTTCAAGTAAAAATAAAAAGAAATGCATTACATGAAAGCAGATGTGAGAAAGTCATCACTCAGCTTAAGTGAGCTTAAGGTCAAATATATGAGGTTCTATCTTCTTCATTAGGACACAAAGCTCTTTCCCTTGAATTTGCCTGTCTTGAGGCAGACTCTGGTTTAGGATCAAACTTAATCTGATGTCCCCGTTTCTCTCCTTCAAAGAAGGTTTCAAAGAAGCCCTCCAGGGAACCACCTTAAAGTGCCATGTGGTCTCTTGGGGTACTTCAAAATTTGGTATGTTGTCCTTCATAAAGTAGCCCATGAAAATGACATATAAACATTTCAATATCACTTCTGAGATGGGATGCATATGTTTATAAAGTGTGAAAAACGCAAGTGATTACTTGTGCTTCTCAGACAATAATTATGAAGGTAACAAAATGAATCTGAGAGCCAGAGTGTATTGGCGGTCAGTTTCTCCTCTCTTGATCCTTGGGTCTAGCTTTCTTTCACATGGGATAGCATGACATACCAGAAGACTGATAAACTCAATTACTTCTGTGCTGCTGGCAACTCATTGTATGCGAAGTTAAGTTTTACACTGAGTATTTGCAAAATCTTGGCTCTGGAGGTGCCTGGTTTGACTCCAAAAAGCAACTTTGGGGCACAGCATTTTTTCCCTTGCAGCAATTCTAGGCTGGGCGTTTCATACCGTGTTGTGACTCCCACTGCTCAGACCTGGCCCAGTGGCCCTCTTGCTTTGTTGCTCTAATGTGGGAGATGAGTAAGAGCTTTTTGGGAGGTTTTATTTTAATTCTGTTACGGCAAGCCACAATGACTCCAGCTGGTGCTGGAGTAAGGATATCTTACGTGTGCTCATGTATTTTTAAGTGCTCCAGCTAATGCAGGGCAAAACTTATTACATATATATAACATATATTTATAAAAATCATATAAATAATCTGTTTGTCATATAAATATAAATACTTTCTGCATATTAATCTGTGTGATCCTTGTCTTATTTAGTGAATGGCAATCAGGTCAAATGGATGATGTTTTTAAATGTTGTTTCTTTTTTACTGGACCCCCAACATTCATGCAGCATCACAGAGGGTGGCATTAATTACCCATACTGTGCAATGTTCTGCACCTGTTGTTTGTGCTATTTCTTGCTTTTATTTCTCAGGAACTCAGTACAGTACTTAACAGCAGATACTTAAATGAATTCATTTGTCCTTCCAGTTTTTTCTCACTTTGGTGAACATAGTTTCATCAGGGAAGATTTCAGTAGAAGGTTATTTTTCCCCTCTGCTGGATGGTTTTGTGTCAGGCTTTATGAAAATAGCATCTGTTTCCATGTCCAGAGAAAGCTTTCAGTGATGGTACCAACACAGAAGGGAAAGCTGACTGGTCGTAGAGGTTAAGCACCGGTGGCTCCCAGTGCATATTAGATGTTCCTAATATCCAACCTGAAAATTTGTGCTATCGTTCAGTATGTCTTTTATGTTGTTTGGACAAAAGGATGGTGAAGAAATGAAAAATTTGTAAGCCCTAAAAACTGGATAGTAATCTATTTTGTTTTCTTCCGTGAAAATGTATTCTTTCTGTTACCTAAGTTCCTCTCCTGCCTCTACTTTCATTTAACACCTCTGAGTCTTTACTTGTGGTGGAGTGCAGCTCCAATTTGTAGAAACAGTTGGCAAGAGGAGAAATTCAATCTGAACATGTTGTCCTATAAAATATGGGCACAACGTTAATAACATAGCTAATGGTATTTTCAATACCTCTTCTGAACCTAACTATTGAAGATGAAGAAGAATAGGCTCAGAGTAGATCTTATCGCTCTCCACAGCTGCCTGAAAAGAGGTTCTGGAAAGGTGGGTCAGCCTCTTCTCCCAGGTAACAGCGATAGGATGAGAGGGAATGGCCTTAAGTTGCACCAGGAGAGGTTCAGGTTGGATATTAAGACAAATTTCTTCTCAGAAGGAGTGGTGAGGCACTGACACAAACTGCCCATGGAGATGGTGTGGTCACCATCCCTGGAGGTGTTCAAGAGACATCAAGAGATGTGACACCGAGGGAGTGGTTAGTGGGCATGGTGGGGGTGAGTTGATGTTTGAACTGGAAGTTCTTAGTGGTCTTTTCCAACTGTTATGACTCTATGATTGTATTGACGTCTGTTGTATAATCTGAATGCAGCCCCACAAAGGCTTTCCCCTACATACTCTGCAGTAGGAAACCGTGCAGCTGAACACACTGTGTTTGTTGTCCTGCTTAGCCACCTGAAATATCAGCAGCTTCTCCTCAGTAGTGATGCTGTGGGGCATGACTCCTCATCTCTGTGCCCTGCCAGCCTAATCTTCCTTTTTCTTGCTTCAAAGCCCTGGAGGGCAAAGAACAATTTGTTCATACTGGCTTTGCTTTTTTATATGGGTGTAAAAAATATTCTATTTCTTTATAGAGATATACTTTTATCTCTCAGTTCTTTTCCTTTTTTTTTTCTTTTTCTTTTTTTTTTTAATGTTGTTAGCTGAAAAGCCATTGCAAGAGTTTCTTTTTCCCCTTGTGTATTTTTCTACATAATTAGTGAGAAATGACAATTGCAGTGTTCGCTGTGTACTTGTACTGTGGATAAATCACATTTGAGCACAGTGAAAAATGTAGTGTTATTTCCCAGCAAACATAACGGACAATATCATATCACTTACAGAGGGCCAATGTGTAAAGCACAGGCTTCTCCAGGGCTGATTCAAAATGACAATTTATTACTTGATGTCCACTTTTCACTTACAAAGTCAAGACAATATAAATTGAGGATAAGAAGTCCTCAGCCCATTCACTTAGCCAGCCAGTGAACCCACTTAGGTTTATGGTGAGGTAAAGCAAAGAAACAATTGCTGCTCTATTTGCTGGCACTGCCAGCCACAGGTAAAGGCAAGGATTCAAAGTAAAGGAAGGTCATTAATTGCTGTACAAAATTACAGGATCAAAGAATCACAGAACTGTACCAGTTGGAAGAGACCTCCAGAGATCATGGAGTCCAACCCCCTGCCAAAGCAGCTCCCTAGCCCAGGTTGCACAGGTAGGCGTCCAGGCGGGGCTGGAACGTCTCCAGAGAAGGAGCCTCCACCACCTCTCTGTGCAGCCTGTGCCAGTGCTCCGTCACTGCACTGTGAAGAAGTTCCCACACACATTTGTGCAGAGTTTCTTATGCATCAGTTTGTGATTATTTCTCTTCATCCTGTCACCACACACTGCTGAGAAGAGTCTGGCCTTGTCCCTTTGCCTCCCACACCTTAGATATTTATAGATGACCCCCAAGCAGTGTCCCTTGAATGGAGCCACAGTTATCCCATGCAATGTTTCCTCATTCTGTTGGTATGCAAGGCTTGTGTTGCTGCAAGGACATATGCTTTGTGGCAGAAATGAAATAGGATGGGACGGTAAAACAAAAATCTTAGTAATTTACTGCTATCGGACAGTTCTAATAACAGTAATTTAATAGATGTTTCAGTGCTTTTCCAGGTGGCAGTAAAAGGACAGTTCTTCTGTGTTGAGGAGGTGAGACTTGTATCCCAGATGTCCAGCACACAGTACATGTGCTATGTAGTGTATCCTTAGTGTAAAACCTAAGTTCAGCTCTCTGAGTTGGATTCTGACTCAGAAGCCATACAAATCCCTGATCTCATCCATTCAAAAACAAGGAAACAACTCTAATGGATGTGTGTGTGATATAGCTAAGGCTGACATACACATTAGTAACCCCAACTTCAACCTCTGTTGAAGTCAGTGACATTGCTGAATATTTATGTGTGCATGGAGCAGGAAATCCTGCAGGTAATTTCAGCAGCTTCCCTTCATTTTGAAGTCTGCACACTCTTTGCCTGGTCACTGGAGATGCTCCTTGCTATATATCTAGAAATCAGTACAACAGAGCTTGCATTCTGCTTGTGGCTTTCACTATGAATTGGCTGTAATATTTTACAACTGTCAACCAAAGAAATCTTCCAGGCTTTTATTGAGGAAACTGCTTAAACAATATACCAAAGAGTGTAGGAAACCAACTGCAGTCTGTTTTAAATGGAAACAAAGTCTGCATTGAAACGGATGTTTTTCCTAGCATTTCCTTCTGTCGAAGAGGACATGCTGTACTCTTGACTACAAGGTGGGAACCAAAGGTGACATTGGACACACTGCCCTCTTTTCTTGTGCCAGCTTCATATGCAACTGTAAAGTACAAGGCACTGTCCATCTTGCGCCAAGGAAGATTTAGATTAGATTTGAGGAGGAACTTTTTCTCTGTAAGAGTGGTCGGGCACTGGAATGGCCTGCCTAGGGAGGAGGTTGAGGCACCATCCCTAGCGCTGTTCAAGAAGCGTTTAGATGAGGTGCTAAGGGATTTGGTTTAGTAGCTTAGTGGGTAGGGATGGTGATAGGAGGATGGTTGGACTAGATGATCTTGTCGGTCCTTTCCAACCTAATGCATCTATGAATCTATCTATGAATCTATCTGCAGTAGTTTTAAAAAGAACATGCCATAAAAAAGCCCATAGAACACTGTATTACTTACAGGAGAGGTATCTCTGGTGGAACAGATTAATTGATATCATGGCCATATATTTATATATATATTTAAAATTCAGCAGCAGATGTATTTTTCAAGTGGTAGTTTCCTCCTTATTTTTCCCACCTTAATTTCAGCAGGGCTGAATTCCTGTTTTCAGACTGATTTGCAGAGATGAATTATCTGGCAGAAAGTAGTACGTGCTCCGGAAGGAATCAGTTTTGTAGCTGGTTCATAATTCACAGCATATTTAAACTATTAAAAATTTGCAGCAGAGAGAAAATATAGAAGATGGGAACCAGAAGAAATGATGCCAAGGTAATCTCAAGATCATTGAAGTCACAGGAAAGAGATGTGTTGATTTCCATAGCCTTTGAGTTGGTAACAGTGGAGACAGTTATGGGAGCCCCGGGGCATGGAGGTGAGCTTTTATTTGCAGTCAGCTCATTACGTGCAGTGAGATTATAGCATGAATGACTTTAGCAAAGTCATCAGCCTTTCCTACAACTCCTTTCATGTGTTCTCTAGATGCTGTCCCTTCCCTCTTTTTATTTTGGGGTTTCTCCTCTGCTCCCTGTTTTTGCAGCATGGTAAGAGACAGATGCCTTTCAGGTGGGACTTAAATGGGCAGTGAAGCAGATCTTATTGACACTGTGAGAAAGGAGAGCAGCCCTGGGGAGGGCAGGAGGTGCCAGGGAAGGTTTGCCTTGAAGCCTTCTGCGTGAGGGGTGCAGACACTGCCAAATTTTCCTGGTATTCTCTGTGCCTGTGGAAAGAGTGGAAAAGAGAGTTTCTCCAGCCTAGTGCCAAAGATCCTATTGCCTCAGAGACATCTTTGAGATGAAGAAGGGCTCGGTGGCCAGGTACTGGAGACCTACTGTCTCAGTGGGTGCCTCCAGGCAATATCATTACAGCTGCTGATCTTCAGCAGGCTGTGGTCCCTTGTAATTCCTGTGGTGTGTCTGCTAGCTCTGTGCAGGTCATAGATGCGTGCTATGGCTTCCAAATGGTGTTAAGTCCTCATATAATGAAAACCGAATCAAGCAGTAGGTAAACATGTGAAGGTGAACTGAATTATTCCCTGGGGTCTGCTGACTGCATGTCCTCAGGATGTGAATCAGTTGTCTGCCAACTAAGATGTCCTTGAGTACTGAAGACATTCATGTGGGCAGGAAGATAAAGCTCAGGACCTGTATGAGCCTAATGCCCTTTGTAGCAGCTGGGGAACAGATAAGTCAGATGGAACTCATCATCTATTTGAACTGAGCCTCGTATCTCCACTTACCACAGTGGTTCCTGGCTGCCTAAATCACTGGTAAACACTGTTAAATACATTACTAAACTCATATTTATACAATTGCCTGCTACCCTGGGCTAGATACTCTTAGCTAACCTTATCTCCTTATGTTGAGATAGGTACATCAACTAGGAAACCCAAAGGCTCTTTCACTAAATGAACCCTGTTATGACAACACAGTACAATCTTACATTTGGACTAAAGAAGTAAGATCAATAGATTTACAGGCCAGAACTTTTAGTCTATACTTAGGCAAAACTATGCTCGGGGTGGCTGGCAGTGCTGGTGAAGAGCTTCACTTCACATTGAATAATTATTTAATATGGTGTAATCACATTGAGATATCACAGTCATTTCCCAGGAACTAATATGTAACCATAGGGAATGATAAATTGACAGACATCCATTAATTTGTTTGTAACAGTATTCAAAAAGTAGAAGTTATTAAAGCACTGTTTTGATCAACATGACTTCACTGATTATATATCTCATCTATCTAACCGAGTTGATTTCCCCCTGTATTATTAACTCTGAAACTTGGTTTCTTCTTTCAAAGAGTTATTTCTAAATCCAGTATTTCCATTATGCAGATAATTCCATCTGTTTTTGGCACATGTACCAGATACAGCCAAGAAGTCATGTTTGCAACAAGGTACGTATTATTTTAAGTGCTTTTGTTTTCTTGTATTGAATAATACAATAATAATAATAATAAGGTACTTACACATGCTGGTTGACTAGTAGCAGACCCCCTTGCCTGTTGCAGGCATGCTGGAGAAATACATGCCACGAGGGCACAATGTCACCTGGGACATTTTCTCCTCTACTGCCACCATTACCCCCCAGGCCCTCTGTGGAACACAGAAATCACGGTGGACAGATTTCATTTCACCCAGTGTCAGTCCTCCACAAGTGAAGTCTAGGTTAAGCCTAGCAAATAGTGTCCATGCACAACCAGAGAGAGGCAGAGAAAGGCATTTCAAAGGGCGATTCACTTCCCCCGTTGACCACAGTGAGAATTTAATTATTAACTTAGCTGGATGTCTAATGTTCAGACAGCTGTTATGTGACATGAAAACTGTGAAGTCCTAATCTGTAGGAATGGTTGCAGCAGGTCTGGAAATTACCTTTTGCTCTTTCCTTCGAAAATTGCTGCATCTACTCTGGTTTTAGGTGAAGGTCTATTGTAAGTAAAATTGAGAGTTTAGCACTAAGCTTGACATTTAAAATTCTTAATGAATTGAGAGACCTTGAGAGACTATTTCGAATTATGGCACTTTCTGTCTGAGCACTGAGTAGCTACTGCTAGCCTGGTTGCTAATTTCTGCATAGGCTAGCAAGGATCTCAAATCTATTATCTTACTCATTTCTTCTGGAGCAGAACCCAAGAATGACAAGTACCACTTCACATATCATTATCAGTCACTGCCGCTCTTTCTGCAATTGCTGTAATTGTGGTTAGTTTTAATAGTAATTAGCTTTAAAGACATTAGCAGACAGTCTAGTTCGGACTTCGGTGTTTCTGGAGACAGCTTAATGGTGAAAATATATTGCCAAATGCAGAAAACTTACAATTTTTTCTCTTCCATATGATATTAACTTTTCTCTATGTGTGATTTTAACATCTATTTTCTAGTCAAATTAATCATATAATAGATTATACTTTGCTCATAATCTCTGACTTCAGAGATTTTAGAGTTAGGTTTGAGTCTTAAAAGGAACTTGTTTTTCAGGCATATGAATGCACAGCTTCTTTTTGATGGCACCAAGGATCTTCATTTTCCACTTAGTTTTCTCTTTACAAGTCCATGGCCATTGGTTGAAGTATGAAAACATAACAGAAATAAGGAATGGACAGTTGTTACCAACTGAGCCCTATGTTTCATTATGGATATGAAACACTTTAGAAGTCTTTTGAATGATCGAATACTAAAACACTGATTTGGACCACTACCTTTCAAAGATGTCAAAACACTGGGAAATTGTTTGTCAGGTTGGATGTTAGGAAAAATATCTCTGAAAGAGTGGTCATGTGCTGGAACAGGCTGTTCATGGAGGTGGTTGAGTCACTGTCCCTGGAAGTGTTCAAGGAACATTTAGATGTTGTACTGAGGGACATGTTTTAGTGATAGGTGGACACTGGGATTGGATGATCTTGGAGGTCTTCTATGATCTTGGTGATTCTATGGTTCTACAACTCTGTGAAATCTTATTTCTCAAGTGTGCACATTGAGACTCACTAAAATGATTGAAGTTGACAAATGTGCCACCTCACAAACTGAAAATCAATTCATTTCATTCAGTTAAATTAAAACTCCAGAAAAACAGACTGCCAAATAAAAAGACATGCTTCTTGCTTCCCAAGCTATTTTTTTTCTGATTTTCAGATTAATGAGCAATCTTGGCTTAGATAGATATTTTCTGTACAAATTTCCTTTTGACTTTGAGTATTAAATTTTTTTCCAGCAAGCAACACCGGTAAGAATTTGCATATGCATACCTGAGATTTCAAGGTTTGTTTCCATATTTTGTCCTCTTTACCTGATACCAAGAAGTCTTTTACTGCAGAATTATAACTCAAAGTCTTTCTACTGAAATTTTACCTGTGACAGGTAACAAGCACCCTTTTGGTAGGTAGTGTTTGATATTTACAATACTGTTGGGAAATTGTTGGATAAAAGGAGTGGGAAACATCAGGGCATTTAGAGGTTTCTGGCTGGTAGAATAAGTTAAAATGTTAGTAAATTTTGGAAGATTACCACAGAATCACAGAATTGTAGGGGCTGGAAGGGACCTCTAGAGATCATCTAGTCCAACCCCCCTGCCAAAGCAGGCTCCCTAGACCAGGTTGCCCAGGTGGGTGTCCAAGTGGGTCTTGAACATCTCCAGAGGAGACTAATGCACTGGTAGCTAAAAGCAGGTCACTCTCCTCTTCCATCACAGCATCACAGAATGACTGAGGCAAGAAGGGATCCCTGGAGGCCATCTGCTCCAACCACTGCTCAAGTAGGAACAGCAAGTTGCCCAGAATCATGTCCAGGTAGCTTTTGAAGATCTTTCCCAAAGCCCTCTATCCCTGCAGCCCATCAAAGAACAAAAATGACCATGCAGGAACTGTTGATCAGAAACAGCAGCTCTTGGATTAGTCTCCCATCAAGAAAATTGAGAATAATAATTTAAAGTAGGAGCCTGTGCAGTCTGCAAATCAGGTTCTGATTTGCAGATCCAGTTTCTCAAGTTTGCTCTTGGATACTGAGGTCACTGGAATCAATGACCATTTTCTAGAATATGAACATTTATCTCAAATTCTTCACGTTGAGATACAACAGTGGATAAGGGAGATTCAATCAAGGAGATATGAAAAATAAGAGATTAAGAGATCATTTTGTGGCTTTTGTCTGTGGTGTTATAAATGTGTCATTTAAATGGACCCGAAGTTTCAAGTTCATAGTAAAATTTGCATTGTAGTGTGAAGGAAGAGGTCAAAGAAATGGTTTGCTAGACAATGCAATGAGTATATCCCTTGGAATAGTGTGCAGAAATCAATACACTGACTCACTGAATTTAACGGAGTTCTAAGTATTAAACTGAGAGCTGTTGAACAATTAATAGAGATGCCTATTTTCAGTGCTCATGTAAAGAATACATTCAACATCTTTAAAAAATGTGCAATTACAGTATGCTTTGAGATAGGTTTCATCCTGTTAGTTTCATTAATTTTTAGCAAATTGGGCAGCATCAAAGGATTTGACCTAGCTGTCTCTAGGCATACCTTCTGGACCAGACTGTAGTTCTGAAGGTAGACAGCAGCCTTCATTGAGCCTGGTGCCCACCAGAGACTGCTTCAACTTTGTGCTGTTGAAGTCTTCGAGTGTGAAGAGGAACTCCCCCAACTAATACCATTCTCTTGGCAAGGCAATGGATCAGTGTGCACGCTAGGTCCATTATAACTTTTTTCCTACTCATTTACACAATGCCTGACAAAAAATGTGCCTCTCCTCTTCTCTCCACTGTCTTTTCTCCTCCAGGGCCTGTAGTTTGAAGAAAACCCTTCCCTTCCAAAGGGAAGTGCATTTAGAATAACCTTCCAGTGTTAAACCCCAGTTAGAAGAACCCGCTGATTTATAGGGCATATAAAAATGCAGCCCATTGCTCACCATCATGCACTGCTATACAATCTCTCAAATCTCATAAAAACTTCCAGGGCTTTGTTATCTCCTATTTGTTACAGGATGTCAACAGTCTCCTGTAGGATAATACCTAAGTGATGCAGTTTGACTTTCATTGTACTGCAGATTTAAATCCCTGCGGAGGTTCCTGGTTTATCAGAGACAAGCAGACTTCCATTTGGGGAAAAAGGGGCACCGTTCAGTAAAAACTGCTCTCTCTAGCGAAAGCAAGGGTAGAAAAAGAAAACTATTCCAGTGAAGGACTAGGAATAAAGAAATATGTTAATCATCAAGACTTTGAGGTAAATAATAGAAAAATCTAAATTCTAGGCCAGTAGACCCAGACTACTCAAGGAGAAGCCAGTAAAATTACAAATAGACAGCAGGTGTCAGATGGGGAAATTGTTCTGTATCTGGACCCTTCCCACTCCATGAGGACCATGTACCCATTTGCCTTGAGATACTCCCTTTAGGAGTATTTCTCCCCATGGATTAGAAGACCTGAGCTAAAATGGAAATACTTTTGTTGTCAAGCATGTGGATAGCTGGGTTTGTGACACTTGCAGGCGCAGCAGTGGAAGATCTCATGGGTCTCTAGGAAGCACCTGGGTGTAGGGTCTGCCTTGTCCCAGAATGCCCTGAGAGCCTCCCAGGAGGCCCATGGGATCTGCCACTGCTGCACCTCCAAGCATCACAAACCCAAATTTGAGGAATGGGGTAGAAGTGCTGGAGGTGGAAGTGGGAGGACAAGCACAATAACCCCACATCCACCTTTGCTGAAATGCTGCTGGCAGCATGTGGCAGAATAGAAAGACTAAAAATCAGTCTCATGTTGTGAGTTAGGAAAGGAGAAGTGATGCAGAGTTTGCACTCACTGAAATGCCAGGAAACTTCCTGAAGAGACCGCGTGGGTTCTACATTTAGAAATAGAAGGTGGCATTCAGAACTGAAAAGGTTGGATGGGAGCTTAACTATGAGACATCAAGAAGGTGTAGTGTCTGGAAAATCATGAGAAACTGTATCTTCAGATGAATGATGTTGAAGAGTGAGAGCTCAGGAGGGAATAGTGAGGATCAGTCTGAAGAAAAAAAGCCCTATTTAAACAAAAAGCGTTCATGTACATAGACAAAATGTAAAAGTATCATGGGGTATGTGCTTCTATTCAAAAGCTAGGAGCCTAAAAGCTGAGAGCAGGGAGCAGGTATGTTTGCTTTTAAATATGGAAACTGACTAGTAGACATGTCAGTAACGGAAGAGATAATCATTGTGATTGTCTTTCTGTTACATCTAGGAAAAAATTACTACAGAAAAAAGGGGATTGCCCAACTCTAATAGTGGTGCTATATGTTAAAGAAGTTGTGAAGTCGAATCAGATACATAAATTGTGTGTGTGACTCAAAACGCAAAGTCACTGGATTAAAGCTCCAGGCCTGGATAGAAAAATACAGTGTAAAGTTAAGACTGCACTTGAACTCAGGGAAGGGTGGAGATAATGACCTTAAATGGAATTTAAGGAGATGGCAAAGGCAGAAAACACAATAAGAATGAGATAGGTTTGTTGCTTTATATAAATGAAGTGCATGCAGTGTGACTGCAAGACAGTGCTGGGAATGTATTTCTAGACTGTATCACAGAGGAAGAGCAGCACTTCAGGGAAATGACAGGTGGAGCAGTGGCTGTCCTCTGCATCCAGAGCTGGATGCAGGTCTGCTTTTAAAATATGACTGTAAAGCTACTGTGGTAGTATTCAATATAAAAACCAAACAAACAGAAGCTGTAAAAAACAAGTAAGCAACAAGAAACAAAACGCAAATCAGAGATATAAATATGATATTTGTAAAGAAGGAGGAAAAAATATAAAGTGGTCACATATGATTTCTCTGATGATAGTAGTGATGTGAGCAAATGCATCATTTCTCTCAACAGCATGTTGTAGAAAAGCCAAAAAAGCCAAACTGCCATGGCTACAGAGCAGGATAAACAATGGTATCCTCAAAAAATGAGTTTAGTGACAAAAGCAGAAATTGAGATTAACAATGGAAAGCAAAAATAGTGGTAAGGCAGGCCAAGAAAACCACAGACCTTAAGGCACAAAAATGACGATACTATTTCTTAAGCACATGGGAAGCAAGACACCTACCAGAGAGTCTATAAATAATCAGTCTGATAAAGAAGTTCTGAAAGAATATAGAGTCATAGAATCATTAAGGTTGGAAAGACCATGAAGATCATCTAGTCAGCCCATGCAGATGTACTTAGCAAATAAGAGAAAATCGTGAATTATTGCACTGTTTGTTTTAGTGGAGGGGGCTGGCAAGGTTCTCACATCATGGTGTTCCTTTACAGGTACGAATACTGGGAGACTGCTCTGAAGCCAGAGCACCACAAGATCATAGGAGATCTTGTACTGGGAGGGAACTATGCAGGTCTCTGATCCAGCTCCTGCTCCCAGCAGGCAGCCCAGGTTGTTCAGTGCTTCATCCATCCTTTGTTTAGTACAGAAAGTTTTGCAATGTGTTGCTTCAGTCAGTGGAAGCAGCTTAGTGCTAGAGAATGAATTTAAATAGCATTTGGAGCTGCTAAATAATAAATTGCTAGGAATGTCTTGCTGAATAAAGCTACCTTCATGACGCAGGAGCAGAAAGTGACAAACATGGCTCTAATTTTTTCCAGGTGGAGTCAGAATTCTGTGGGCCATTCACAGCCAACTAGACGGACATACCGTTAGAAGGAGAGTGAGCAGATATATGGATGAACTGTGAAGGACCAATACATCTTCAGGACGGACTCTTTAGCAGGTTCTGTTGTGATAGGACAAGGGGAAGTGGTTTCAAATGGAAAGAGAGGAAATTTAGATTGGATGTATGGATGACGTTTTTTACAATAAGGGTGGTGAGGCACTGGCACAGGCTGCCCAGAGAGGGGGTGAATGCCCCATTTATGGAGATATTCAAGGTCAGGCTGGACGGGGCTTTGGGCAACTTGACTGAGGTGTAGGTGTCTCTGTTCATTTCAGGAGAGTTGGACTAGATGACCTTTAGGGGTCACTTCCAACTCAAATGATTCTGTGATCTTTTGTACAGTTAATAACTAAGAGCCATTGAGCATGGGAGTGAAGGCATGTGAATACGGTTCATGTACTTGGGTTTCCAGAAGACTTTCTGGAAGATCCATCACCAAACATTCTCAAAGATAAAGATCTGCCAGGGATCCAGTAACACATTATCTCATAGATTAATAGCTCATTGAAAAATGGGAGACAAATCTGTCAGAAAAATGAAGGCATGGATTTAAAGGTATTGTAAAGACTTCTGAATCCCTGTGAGATTTGCTAAATCTCTTACTGGAGGTGTGGATGTACTCTGGAGAAGATCAAAACTGTACTTTCATTTAATAGCATTTCCTTCATGAGTGACACATGACAAATGAAGCTGAAGTCTCCTGGTTTCTTAGAAGAAAAAGAGAAGAACAAGCAGGACCTTCCCACTATTTCCTCTTTTTCAGTTTTGGTCCAGTCAGATGTCCTTTCAGTGAAAATGATTCTGCACTCTGAATGTTGGGATTTCTTTTCTGCCATCTAAAAAATTCACACTGCTTTAATTATTATTATTTTTTGAATGTTCTTGTCTAGCTAACTGATTAATGAGACTTTTTTAAGAAAAGAAACTGTTTTGCTTCTATTAGGCTCTCGTATACAGACATGATATAAAGTGATCTTGGTGCTGGGAGGGTGCAGTGGGAGGTAGAACATGCTCAGGCCCCACTGACTGCCTCACTGTGAGCTACAGTGAGTGCAAACCAGTGATCACTGAATGAAAATTTTAAGAACAATTAAAACAAAAGGTACATTTTGTTACTAAAATAAACCCATGAAAATTTAAATCAGTATGTGAAGGAAACTTTTAAAATTTATTCACTTATTTTGTAATGTGCAGCCTACATCATGAAGCTAAAAATGATACTTACATTTCAGTGTTCCTATGGTTACTGGTACTATCCTGAGTCTTTGGAGGAAAGGGAATGGCTGTGTAATGGAGTAGCTGCATGCAGGAGATAATGTCTGACCTTTGTGATAGCACTGTTTGTATTGGCGTAACATCAACCTGTGTGGCCTAAACTGTGCTTAACTGAAGAAGCTGTAGTTTCATTTTATTTTTTGTCCTTGCATAGAGAATTGTACAGAGAAGGTTAGGAGCTTTGGCCTGAACTCCCAGAAGACAGAGTGTGTTGTTTGTTCACCCTCACTAAGTTTGCAGATGACAACAACTTGGGAGGAAATGTCAATCTGCCTGGGGATAGGAAGGCTCTACAGAGAGATCTGGACAGGCTGGATAGCTGGGCTGAGGTCAGTGGGATGATGTTCAACAAGACCAAGTGTCAGGTCATGCTCTTTGGCCACAACAACCTCAGGAAATGCTACTGTCTTGGGAAGAGTGGCTGGAAAATTATGCAGAAGAAAAACATCTGGGGATGTTGAATGTTAGCCAGCAGTGTGCTCAGGTGGCTAAGGGCAGTGGAATCCTAGCTTGTATCAGCAATAGTGCAGCCAGCAGGAGCAGGGAGGAGATTGTCCCTCTGTACTCAGCACCGGTGAGGATGAACTGTGAGTACTATGTTCAGTGTTGGGCCCCTCTCTGCAAGAAAGACACTGAGGCCCTGGAGTGTGTCCAGAGAAGGGCAGTGAAGCTGTGAAGGATCTGGAGCACAAGTCTTGTGGAGAGTGGCTGAGGGAACTGAGATTGTTCAGTCTGGAGATGAGGAGGCTCAGGGAAGACTTTATTGCTCAACTCCCTGAAAGGAAGCCGTGACAAGGTGTGCATCAGCCTCTTCTCCCAGGTAACAGTGATAGGATGAGAAGGAATGGCCTGAAGTTGCACCAGGGGTGGTTCAGGTTGGATATCAGGAAAAATTTAATCTCAGAAAGAGTAGTGAGGCATTGGAACAGGCTGCCCAGGGAGGTAGTACAGTCACCGTCCCTGGAAGTGTTAAAGATACAAGATGTGGCACTGATGGATGTGGCTGGTGAGCATAGTGGGGATGGATTGATGGTTGAACAAATGATCTTAGTGGTCTTTTCCATCTGTAATGATTCTATGATTCTATGACTGTATGATTCTATGATTTACCATTGATATTCAAAGCACTTTGTTAGATAAATACCATGATGAATGTCCTGCTAGGCTTTCCATTAAATTCAGTAAAAACCCTACATTTCAGAATGCAGAAGCTTTTTGTGTGTGTGTGCAGCATGGATGTTTTACAACCAAAAATAATTATTTGAAACTGTTCTACATCCCCTTACTCTCCAGCCCACACCGACTCCTTGTGCTCCATGCTGTGAATTACAGGACCACAGGAAAGCTCATGCTGGGAGTGAATCCAGAAGTCTATGGCCCAGCCTCCTGATTACAACAGGGCAGGACCGAGGCCAGACCAAACTGCATAAGCATCATCCTCTCAGGGATCCAAAACTTCCAGTGATGCAGAATTGTTCCCTGTTCTGTGACTTCCATGCACAGGAGAGACAAAAAGCACAAGATGCCAAGTCACAGGAGGGTAAATGGAAGGTGGGGACATGCAGAGAGCTGGTGGCAGTCAGCAGCAAGAGTCTGGTCTCTGGTACTCAAGCCACATCAATGGAATTCCCCAAGCTGCTGTACAGGCACTGACTTTATGTGGTTTCTAATTTCTCTAGAAGGAACGCAGCCACACAGCCCTTCACTGTCAGCAGGCCTCTTTTTGGGGTGTCTGTCCTTAGGGCCAGTAGGCCGTTTGTGCATGCTGTTTAAGCAATGCCCAGGGAAACAGTGATGCAGCGACAAGCTCTGGGTCTGTTTCCATCAGTGCTGGCCCCTTGTTGTAGCTGACTGACTTCAGGTCCCCGAACAACACTTTGACTGAACTGTGTGAAACAGGGGCTAAGGCTGGGCTGGGTGCCTGTGGGGCCTGCATTGCCCAGAGGCCAGCAGAGGACAGGCCCAGGCCTTTCACCAGTCATAGAATCATTCAGGTTGCAAGAGACCAGTAACATCATCTAGACCAACCATCATGAGCTGCTAGTTGCTTGAGGTGAGGATGGAGAGGATTTACCATGAAGAACTGTGCAGAATCACCCTTGTTCCTGGCACATTTGCACTACAAAGTCTCTGTTTCCTGACTGGAGAAGGTTGAAGAATACATAGTGATTCAAGATTAACACAGTATTCTGAGGGCAGCTTAACTTTATCTAAATCCAGTTTAGCTGAAATTGAGCGAGTAGATGTTTAAATTCACATGCACAGTGCCTGTGTAGTTCTCATTTGCTGTGTTCAGAAGTCACTCCAGCTGAATCAGTGCAACCCCTGGTGTGATATAATCAGGTCTCTCCACAGATAAGCAACGCTGATATAAAGAAGCTATACAGAAATGGTCAGTGCAGCATAAAACTGTCTGCAAACAAGATCTGTGGCGCAGCAGATTAAGATGGCCTGCTTGGGGATTTGCACTCATTTAATTAATTTGGTTTGTTAAATGAATTTCATTAAATTACAGAAAGCTCTGATTTTAAACAAACCCTTGAGTCTGTTCTACTCAGAACTGCCTGTAGCATTGAGTTAACAGCTTTGGGTGAATTCTTTATTGGCAGCAGTGCAATGCTGGTCATCACCAGGCTGTATGTAAACAAGGCCCTGTTTGCCAATGGACTCCCCAAAATGCACTTTCAGGGGGTAGAGATGAAGTGGTCACTGAGCTCAGTGGTTACGGCACCACAGGGGTGTGTAAGACCCAAGTTCACTTTAAATCTTGTCTAAGGGGATGTGGTCAGGTACCTCCTTGGCTGAGCAGAAAGTGTTCTTCCCCTGAGTGGGAGAGAGTGGAAAATGCAACGAAACATGCTGCTGAAATCAGGAGGCACAGTGCAGACAGTGCCCGCTTTGGAGGCTGTGTTAGCTACGTGTCCGTGCCTTGTGTGAGCAAAAGCTATGACTATGCCAGCTTCTCCTTAGAAAATTGGATGATGTGATAAAATGAACCAAAAAGACCACAAAAGGAGGCTTTCTACGGGAGCTAATGCAAAGATCTGCATGGAGAGAAAAGCTCAGTTTCTAACTCTTTGGATCACTGTGCATACACAGTGGTGTGTTCATATGGTTTTAAACAGCAGACTGTGGCAGTGCTTCTTCTGAGGGTATGGAAATACAACTGGAAAACCATTTATTTTGAGACTTCAGAGTTCATTTTGTTCCTTCTTCACTGCCCCTTTTGTTCCCAGTTTTGCTCCAAAATGCAGCCCTGGGTGTGCTGTACTCACAGGAGCAGCCATGTCGGTGTCCAGTCCTTCCATTTTCTTTGTCTGACTGTGCTGTCTGGCCAGGTGACACCTTCCCTACGACTTTCCTGGGCTGCCCCTTGCTTTGGAACATCCCCAAGGAGGGGACTGCACAGCCTCTGGGCAGGGCTCCGTCACCTGCACAGCACAGCAGTGCTCCCGGTATTCAGAGGGAACCTCCTGCTTGCCGCTTTGTGCCCACTGCCTCCTGTCCTGGCACTGGACAAGTACTGGGCGCTGCCGGTCGTGGCACAGCCGGGCACCGAGGGACATGGGCTCTAACTCGGGGATTCAGAGCGTTGCTGAGGCACGGCAGGCTCGGGCAGGGAGAGCAGCGAGGTTTCTCAGCTTGTAGGACGGCTCCGTCTCGTGGGCTCTGGTGGTACTGGGGCTGAGCATCCCTCAGTAGCGTTCCTAGGAAAAACTGCAAGGTCAGTTGGTTGCATTCATTAGCACGCAGGGGAAAAGGTTGGTTAACTTTTGTTATCAGTGGGCCTGGAGAGCACAAAGTGGGGTGACACTGCCTGAGCCCCTTCCTGCTGGCAGTTCTGCTCACCGGAGGGGCTCAGGGTTTCACGAGGGTTTTGAGGGTGCAGTGACTGAGCTGTATCGCACAGCTCACCACGCCTGGCCCAGTCCCGCTGTCCTCCTCTGTGCCCCCAGCAAGGTGTGGGCTGTGCTCCTTCCCCTGTTCCACACGGTTTGGAATAGCTACATGTGCTTTGGTTTACACAGGCATCATAAAAAGACGCTGTTGTGCCTTTTTCAGTCTAACCCAGGTGCCTGCAGCGTCACATAGTGGCGGCAGTCCCCACTCAGGGAAAACCTTGTTTACCCATCATTAGTTTTCACATCATAAACACTTAGGAAAAAAGAAGGCTGAACTTTGCAGAGGTTCAGATGATCTGGGGTGCAGCAGGCATCTGGTTGTGAAACCACATTAAGTACCAAGGCAGGACACCCCAGCCCCTCTGCCCCCCTGGCTATACCCAGTCTCTGGTGCCTGGTGTTTTGGGAACGAGCTCAGAGAATGAGTGTGCAGGAGGTGGCAGGTGGTTCTCAATCCTCAGCACTGCCTGAGGTCCCGTGTCCTCCGTGTGCTGCTGAGCTGAGAGCTGGAGGAGCAAAAATTACTGGAATAAAAAAAAATCCCTCCAGTGTCAGTAAAAGAAAAGGATTTTCACTCCCCCATGCTTTCTAATAAAACCATGAAGAGGAGCAATTTTTCATAGTTTTACTCTTCTTATTCTCCAGTCACCTGCTGAATATGAATAACTCTGGCATCTCCTGTTCATAAATAGCTCAATACTGGTGATTTGAGATTTCATTGCTTTAAATTTAAGCCAGTAGTTACTGAAAGAAGGTTTTTATTGCACAGAAGTTCCCCACATCTTCCACAGAAAAGGTGATTAAGGTACAGCTTTAGCTAAGGGACCACAGGTGATGATAACAATTATTTGCAGTGAGGAATGAGCCATAGTTAATGAGCCACCTCAGAGCCATCCGGTTGTTGCTGACAGGTTTCAGCCAAGACACTTTCAGGTGCAGGGCTCCTCTTCCGTGTGGAAGGGGAAGCATCTCCCAGCTGGGGATCCTCGGGCTCCACTGATCTGCAAGGCAGCACGAGGTGCTGTGCAGCAGGACCACAAGCTGGGAACAAGGACTGCATGCTTGTCTGCAGATATAGAAGGAAACTGTATGAGCAGAAATGAGGAATATTCAACAGGCATCCAAAGATAAAGCTCATTTTTTCACTTGCAATGAGAATTACAAGAAAAGGTCAATCTCTCCCCCCCCACCCCAGCAGGAATAATAACCAAATCCTGAAGCTGATCTGACCATGAGCAGCATCTGCTGCTTGGTTCATACTGGCACAGCCCAGTGGGATGCTTGTCCCAGGTCAGTCCTTCTGATCTGGGACCTGCATTACAGCTGTAATTGGAAAAATTCTTCTCCCTCCACCTGGTCAGAAATTTTGTGTTCTCAGAATGCATTTTGATTTTCTTTCAGACTGGTGGGAGGATTAATGTAGGAGACAAAGCCGTAAGGTCCTGCTCAGATTATGGATCACTGCTTCTTGCCTTAATTTGTTTAGGAAATGAGGTTCACTGGACTATGTCTTTGCTCTCTCCCTCTCTTTTCCCTTTAGTAACCTTTGGATCCAGTTTCTACCAAGCTGGGCAGGATGGTAATTCTTGTATCAATATCATGTACCAATGTATTGAGAGAAAATAGCTGGATAAGCTTCATTTCTTGTTGAGGGAAAAATGCAGTACTGAGGAGATCCTGTTTTATGCAATGACAGCGGGCATAAACTGAAACACAAGAGGTTCCCTCTGAACATGAAGATATACTTTCCAATGTGAAAGTGACTGAGCACTGGTACAGGTTGCCCAGAATGACAGTGGAAGAAAGGATTTGAAGATCCTCCTTGGAGACCTTCAAAACCTGTCTGAACATAGTCCTGGGCATCCTACTCCAGGTATTGCTGCTGGAGCAGAGGTTGGACCAATGCACCCTGATGTCCCTCAATCCTTCTGTGATGTGACACCAGAGAATCTGGTCCACATGTCTGGGATTCAGACAGAGCTGCTGGATATTGGGGTACACTGGTCCAGCAGACCACCCCTGGTCAATGTCAGGACTAGTGATGCCTTTAGCACCTCCTAGAAGAAACCACTGGGCTCTTAGAAGATGAGTGAATGGTGCTATCTTGGACCAGCTACCCCTGATGTAGGGTGGCATGGCGCATAGGTTGGCTGTATATGTTCTTCTTTGGAGGGGCTTGAAAGCAAGTGGTGGCAGAGTATTTCTGTGCTCCAGATCAACTGTCAGAATGTGGTGTGTGCTACTGCAAAAACAGAAATACTGCGCCAAGCTGTTACTGTTACCCACTCCTTCAGAAAAACGGGATGGGGTTTAAATATTACTTCCTCTACTTTTTCACCAAGATGGGTGCAGTGCTGAGCCAGATGGGTGCAGTGTGCATTGATAAGGGCACTCTATTTCCAAGAAGGGGTTTTGTTCATCTATCCATCTGCTTAGTATCCATGCAACAGTGAAAAGAAGCAGCTTTTGCATATTTATACCCTTGTTCAGCCTGCAGCATTGTGAGAACCAAATGACATGATCAGAGAGAAGTTTACCCACTTAGAAACACTCCAGCAACCCTAAGCAGAATAAATGTGAAATGAATATTATCATTTAATTATTTTTAGTCATTAGTAGAGCTTAGCAAATTCTGCAAGGAAACATTCATCGGTGTTAGCTCAAACAAAAATTGTACTTCTGCTTTGGTATTCATGGCCCCTTTTAATGGCATTCTGAGTACATGCATACAAATGATCTGTGCTCAGCTGAGTGTGAATTTGGGGTGGAGGGGCCTTTCTTCAGAAGGAAGGAGGGCTTGTGGTTAGAGAACTACGAATCTAAATAGCTTCAGTTCCCCTTGTGCAAAACTGAGGTAATTGTACTTCTATTGCCATCTGTAATTTCTCTTGTTCTGCTGTAGGCAGGGGCTGTCTCTACCTGCGTGCTGCTGAGGCTCATAGAAAACATCGAGTTGCAGAAATAAAAACTGTGTGGAGTGAAAATCCAAAACAGGTTCCTGGAATATCCATCTTGAAACTGCGTTGATTTCCTTTGGGCTGTGTGCCATTCTGGGCAGGGAGCACATACAGGAAGGAAGAGCTGACCATGAGCACATCCTGCCAGGTCTGTGTGACATGTGGTCTCCTCCTGGGCCATGATGCCTCGGGCATTACCTCCAGGCTGGAAGATCTGAGGAATGGTAGATCTGTGGAAACTTCTGTATTCACAAAAAAGAACCCAGGGTTATTTCCTAATTCAGACAAAATCTTTAACAGCTCAGTATCTCTGCTGGTTGAAAGGCCATTGCAAGTGAAGGCTGAATTGAAGTGTAAAGCAGCACCCCCTGATGACTGGATCTACTGTGCCTGAGTCCCACTCACTGCCATTCCTGCTGGCTGTTTGAGCAGTGGTGACATGTGAAGAAAAGCTGTGAGCAGGACATACAGAACCCCTCATCTTCCCAAATTGGGCTATTCCCCAGCCTGTGAGCTCACAGCAGTGCTGCTTCAAACACTCAACCTCTGCCTATGGCGTTACTTTTGTGCCCTTGCTGCAGCCAGAGGTACCAATAGAATATGCTAGAATATTCAAATCTCATTAGCTATAGGGGAGTGCTTCAAAACTTGACAATTCCTCTTCTTCTGACCAAGCATCCTTAGTTCTGATAAAGAATTCGGCTGTGAACCTCTGTCTCCAGCTGGAGCACAGGCAACTCCAAATCCACACATAGCAAAGCACTGTACCCACAGAACAACTTCAAATGTACAACAGGATTCACCAACACTTGCTCTTCAGTGGCAGAAGTATTCACGTTTTTGCAATTTCTAGTAGATTTGTGCAATATATTTGTTTCATTTTGTTATAATCTATGCAAATTTCAGTGATCTATATAAACTTCTGCAGTTTGTAGTGAGAGGAGCTGGCACAAGAACCAATCATCCCCAGAGCATACTACTTTACTGTATGTTAATTCAGGCAGCAAAGCAAATAAATTACTCTCTAATTTATTAGTTAATATTCCATCCAGCATGGCACTATTTCTCTATGACCTTTTGTTTGCTTTTTTAATTCTTTTGCTTGATATTTATTTGTTCCATATTTTACCACTAGTGAACAAATAATCTTTGTATTTGGCATTAGAATGCAGTCAGTAACTTCAGAGTGACATCCTAGCATAGCAGAATGATGGCTACCAAAATCCTCATGCTTTCTAGGAATAGTCAGACTTATCATGGAGGTCTTCTAACATTTCCCCTAATGATTTGTTGTCTTGGGTGGAAAAAAAAACTGCCCATGACTTGTTTGTTCAATATTACTGAGCTGTTTCAGTTTCTTTTTGAACTTATGCTCAAGCTTGAAGGGACTTACTGGAGTCATATGGTGAGCTGCTTCCCTCCGAGTTGTTCCTTGCCTCTTAGTGGACCACCCTGGAACACAAGTGAAACAAATCAATCAAGGTCACTTGTTTTCTTTTGATGATTTCTACAGGTATAGCTGGATCATGCCCTTTCCCTGTAAGCCCCTCTGGGGTTTTGTTGAAGTGCTGGCACACAACATGCCCTCTGTCATTGCCTCCTTTGTAGTTCTGGGTTTTCTGATGAACTCTACCTGTTGTTTATCAGATAGCTGCCCTCTTGTCCTAAAATTATGCCTAGCTCTTAGCTCCTACTAAACCTTTAGCCACCTTGGCTGATATTACTTCATTCATTCTCATTTCTGTATAAAAAGGCACATCAATCAAAATACTATCTCCAGAAGGTCTAAATGAAATGTGTCTGTTTTGTGTCAGATTTTCCCAAATTTCCATAACACACAAAAGAGGAATGTGCTTGCCCCATCTGTCTATGATGCAGTCCTAAATCCTTTATTTCTCCTTAATGCACAGTGTAGAGCACATTCTTGGTGGCTTACCAGCATCCTTGAGGGGCTCTTGAGCTGAGATTCCTGTATCTGTTAGCATTTTGGGGATATCTGTATTCAGGCTTTTGCAGTCAGAGCTGCATTGCTGGTTGTCTCTGTGAAGTGTGGGTGGGCCTGGGCAGCAGCTGGAGATGTGGAGTTCTGTGTCCCACCTGTACAGAGTCACCTTTGACTGAATCAGGCTTTACTACTTGTTCCTTTTCCACCACCTGTGATTTAGTTAATTTGTGTTGTTGTTCCAAAAAGGCACAATAGGATGCTTCCTTTCAGCATTCATGTTTTTTCCTTTAGTCCTCAGCAACATGACCTACTGAAATTTTCTTTTCCACCTCTTTCTCCAATACTCCAGCAAAGCCTGGGTCTTTACCTCAGCCCTGAAATACTGGCTTTTGTCTCAGTTTCTGTGGGACCAACAATGAGCTCCATAGCTCACATACTTCGTCTCACTCTTCACATTTTCTATCTATCTGTGCCCTGTAAAATTGTTCTGCTTAGGTGACTTTTCTCTTAAGCTAGAGCCAGCTCAAATGCTGCTGATTTATGGGTTTGGTAATTGCCCCCATGCTGGCCCAGTCCATTCATCACTGCAAGTTTAATTTGAATCTCAGCATTAGTTTGCTGCCTGTGTCCTTCCTGCATGAAATCAGATCCCATATCCAATACATTCCTTCTTTATTTGAGGAACCTTCTGGTCCTTCCTCAACTTTCAGTTTCTCCAAACTGAGCAATCCTACCCTTTAGAGAGAGAAGCAGTGCCTCTACGATCCTCAAGAAAGGGTCCTACTATCGCCCTTCTTCTGGTGCTGCTGACACCGTATCCAAGGTGGAGGGTGCTGTGTGGTAGGGATAAGGTCATTCATGGCCATTTCTGGGGCTTTTGTAAGTTCCACCACCACCATACAGCAATATCCACCCAGAGTACAGCAGTGACCATACAGTTTTTGTTCCAGAGCCTGACTCAGGTCCAGCTTAAGATCCCTCATGTATCCTTTCATCAGCAGTTGTGTCATCTGGCATGAGTGGCTTGGTGAGCAGGTCCTAGGTTAGACCAGCAATCTCCCTCCTGGTCCAGGGGTCAAAACATTGCTCAGGAACCTCCCACCAAGGGCTGCAGCCATAATCTACTGCTGCATGACTCTTCCCAAAGTTTCGCTCATCTGACGAAGCAAAACATCAGATCCACCATGCTGATTTACAGCCATCTCATCTACAACTGTCTACGCTGGAGCTCATTGCTGGTCTAGATCCTAAGCATGAGCTTCTGCTGTTCTAGCTCAGGTTGGCTGGTACCAGGTCTCCAGAGCCATGATGTCTACTTTCTAATTCTAGCAGCATCAGTTTTAGGGTGTATACTGTGGCTGACAGTGCAAGCTGTAACACGATGAGATGAGACCTACAGTGGTGAACACATTAGATTATACACAGAAGAAGAAGAAGGTTTTCTCAGAACAAAAGAGTGGCAGCATTTTGTGTATCAGCAGGATGTTTGGACAGCAGTGATTATAAGATCACTGTAAATAACAGAGCTGAATTGTAGTTGTGGGGAGAAAACTTGAGTTGTATATTCTAGTCTGTGGTCATAGTCCGGCATATTGCTTCTGTACATTCTTTTTCTACTGTCTCTTTTTTGAAGTTCAGTCAATCATCTCGCTACTCTGTGATTGATGACTAAGTTTTGCTGAGAGTGGGTCACAAGGTCAAAAGTGGAAGTTTTGCTGTATTAGTAAAACCAAGCTTGTATGTCTAGGGCAAGATAGGAAGAGTTTCTTTTTCTCTTGAAAGAATTTTGATGGTTGATACAAATTTCCATCCATCCCTTCTGTTCCTCCTTTTCCTCAGTCCACACTTGGCTGCTGTCATGGTTTTATGATTTTTTTTGTATTGGTATTCCACATCATTATATTGTATTATATTGTGTTATTTTGCTTTCTGATATCTTATTAGTGAATTAGCTTTCCTCCTCAGGTCGTTGCCACTGTTTTGTTCCTAGGCCCATCTTCACTCTCCTTCTTCCCTTTCCCCCTTCCCTTTCCCCAGGGTGTGGACCTGTGTGTCCCCTGCCTCAATTGTCATGGTACCAGGTTAAACTGTCCCGCAAACCGTTGACAGCTGCAAAGAAAGACCTTGAAATAGTTGGTGGTCAAGGCTTACACATTCCCAAACCTGTTTGTCTGTCCTGGCACACATGCTGATATACCTGTGGCAATTCAGGGCTCTGCAGCAGCTCTGTATGAAGCCATGGATGGATGGATGGGTGTAGCTGAAGAACTCAGCCCCACTCTAGATTGCTCTATTGGTTTTCAGCAGCTGAGTGCAGCTGGCATTGCCTGTGACCAGCTGAGGGTTCAATGACTCCAGGGATGGAGATGCCATCATCTGTCTGGGCAACATGACACAGAGGGTCTCTTACTACGGACTCTTACTACAGGCCAATCTGGCAGATCTTGTGCTGGGAATGAGTACAAAAGAAATTTCTCACTCAAGTGAGGGCATATTGCCTGGACAAATAGCAAGGACCGTCTAGGGAGCACTGCAGTCCAACATTTTGGTTTAATCATCACACCATATGCTCTCCACTCCAAATCTCAAAGCAGAAACTTTTTTATGTTCTGGATGAGAAGGTGGAGGAAACAGGTCTGACCCTTCTACTGTACTGTTCCTGCTTTTGGAAATAGAAATATCTTTGACCATCACAACTTTTCAGCTGTTCTAAACAGCTCCTATGACCCCCTTTTTGCTATGCCACTGGATATGTGTGGCCGTTGGCCCTTAGAAGACCAATGAAAAATGTTTACACTTGCTTCCACCTCCCTAGACCTATTAAAAGCCTGAGGAGAAAGATCCACTCTAGCTCTAAATTTATTCTCTTTGCTCCTGTTCTTTCCAAGTGCATAAAACAACTACACTCCTTTAGATGGAAGCTTAAGAGATAACGGTCAGAGATGGTAATGAACATTTATTGGTTAAAGAGCGTACTTCTAATATTGATATCCTTAGGTAACAAACATACTCCCATTACTGTGTCTCCAAAATGTATTTCTGTTTTTGCTTTATTTTTTCAGAGGTTAAACAACTATTTAAGAATATAACCTAGGGATCTACTCCACCCTTTCTCAGCTGGGTTAGAAGGAGAGTCTGAAGAA
The DNA here is from genome assembly GCA_013399175.1 of Odontophorus gujanensis. Classification (NCBI taxonomy): domain Eukaryota; kingdom Metazoa; phylum Chordata; class Aves; order Galliformes; family Odontophoridae; genus Odontophorus; species Odontophorus gujanensis. Next base: position 147,133 of record VXAB01000161.1, read on the forward strand.
CAAAAGATAGGGCTGAGATAAAGTAAAAAAGTAAAGAAAAGAGAAAAATGAAAGAAAAATGGTAGAAAAATGGAAGAAAAAAGGAAATAAAATATAGAAAGGAAATTCTGAGCTTTCACTGTTATTACATCCACATTCAAGAAGAGAGTGCAATATTTTCAGTAGTGTCTTTGGTTAGTCTTCTGCAGACCACACAGATTCATCCATATTTTTCCCCTTCAGAACCTGTGCACACTGAAGAAAAGTGGAGATGATCCCTTCTGGCTTTGAATTAGGGCTGCACTGGAAAGATACTGTCTGGACCTCCTTGCATCTTCAGAACAAAACTTTCTTTGGACAGCATGCTCTCCATGGCATCCACAGCAATGGTTTTAGACAAAGACTTTGAGCTTCCTACCATCCGAACCAGGAAGAGTGGAACTCACAGGTCCATGTATACAACTGACATGAAGATATTTTCCCTCAGAACATTGCTCTGGGCAGTTGACTGAAGAACTCATTGGTTATCAAGAAATATCTCTTGGCAAAGCTCAATCTCTTGCTGCAACAATGACGCATGACAGAAAAACATTTTGTGACTTCTTCCAGGTAATCTTTGTGGCTCTGCAGAGAGAGCACAAAGCTCCCACTGGATGGACTGAGGACCTTGGCACATCACTGAAGGTTGGTATGTCTTCCTTTTTGTGTTTCTTCTTATCAAGCTGAGGAAATAGTGAACATGAACAGGAGCTGTCCCACAAGGCACATTGAGATGTGTGCTCAGGTAGGCCTGGAATTTTCGCTTAGAATAGCTTGAAATAATCACTTTGTACGTGTCAAAGGTTATGAAAACATAAGAATTGTAACTTCTGGCATTGCAAAAGGTAATGAGGTAGTCAGGGAATTAGTGGGTCTCCAGTGGTTTGGCAGCTTAGTACACTTCTTCCTTAATGGTGTTGAGTGTGCACATCAGGACCTTGTCATATGTTGGAGGATGTGCTGCTTAGGTGTATCTATAAACAGTGTGTAGAGTGACATTTCCTCTCCCTTACACTTGGTGAGAGAAGGTTTCCTGCTGTCAAGGTCTGGTTAAATTCTCTTGATACATGTGGTTTTAGAAGCTGCTAATTGCTCAGCGTTTCGCCAAAAATATCCAGGCTGAGGCATTAGGCCAGTGAATTCCTCACAGTAAGAGTTCCAGAGCAGATTCATCTTGTCACAGGCAGATGGCAAATTCTCAAAGGAGGTGGACAGTTTCTCATCAGGAAAAGGTGCTAAAAGTTGCCTTATAAACATCTCTGTTCTTATTTTTAAATTTCCTTGGGTTCTTCAGAAAGGCTTATCACTGCTCATCATGTAGTATGCTCATATTTTCAGCTTATTCCTTGTCATCACCTTGTTTAGAAGCAAAATTCATGAGCTTTTGCTCTGTAATGTCAGAGTTTGGGAGGTAGCTCTTCAGGGCTACCTTTAGCACTGACACATCATAGTCAAATTCAAATGGACTTTTGATGACCTGGAGAAAACAAATTACATAATTATGATAGGTTACAGACTCTTTAACTCCTGCTGTTAAGGAGGAGAATCCAAGGAATTTTTAATATCTTCCTCTTTAATGTCATGCTTTATCACCGAAAGCATCTTAAAATTCAGTGGTTCTATTACACTGTTGTAGGCTTTGGCCAGTCAGCTGCATAAATAGAAGAGCTCATGAGCAGCGGACAAGTTGAGATGATAGTATGTATTCCTTTGAGCCTCCAAGTATTTCTTCCACTCTGATAGGCAGCACGTTGCTTGGCAAAGTCTCTCCATCTCCTCCAGGACTGATCTTGTGCTCCAAATAAGAATGCCAGCAATTCCAAATTTCATATCAGCTTTTACTCTGGATTGGGGATTGCAGAGAATCTGCAAGAATAACTTTCCAATCATTTGAATGTTTTCTAGGATCTTCAACATACCAAAGATGCAACTGGGATAGATTATAATGTGGTTTCAATGGATACTTCTCACATTTCATTCTCTTCTAAAGATCTATTAAAATCTGTTAAAGTAAAAATTGATTTGGCTCAATTTTTCTTAGGATTCTTAAGTTCTTCTTAGGATAATTTTCTTGGACAAGGACTCCTAGCCCTGGAAGTTCTTACATTCCTGGAAGATTTCAACTACCCTTCGAAGGTACCATTTCCATGTTAACTAGCACATACATACTGTGTGAAGGAGGCTCACAGAGGAAGCTCCGTTTTCTTGGCTCTCCATTCTCCACTTCAGACTGGGCTTTCCAGATGGCCAGGCCACATAGCCTGGATTAAAAAACAAACAAATGAAACAAAACACAGAAAGAATCAAGCAAGCAAACAAACAAAAAACAACAAACAAACAAACCAAGAATCCCATGACAACAGTAAAAACCAAAATCCTAAAGCAAACAGCATGGTCAGTATGAGAGGCATCATCATCCATGTAGACAAAAACTGGAACAACCTGCAAAAAATATTAACCAAGAACAAGAGGCATAAGATGCCTCAGAATGCCAAAGGACATACAAAACCATCCTGCTTGTCTTCAGGAGAGCAACTCAGAGATCTGCACACAAGTGCCTAATGCTACTTGAGACACTTAGAATATCTAGGACGTTTGTGCAGGGATGAGGTAGACAGACTTGAGTATTACTGTTGCTCATAGATAGCATCTGTGGACAATTGCATCCCACAGAAAAATTGGTCACTATATGTAAGTTCAGAAGGCTACAGAACCCCAGACATCTGGAGAGGTGCATAAATGTGAGGATGTGAATTTCAAACCAGTTCTTATGAAAAACAGGACTAGTCCTTCTACGTGACACCTGGCAGAGGGGACAAGTCTGCACTGGTTATGGTAGCCAGTGGCAGAAACACAGGTAGGTGGCACTGTAGTGAAGGGGAGAGTCTTGAACGGATCTTATTTCACCTTTGCCTTCACGTAATTCCTCAATAAAGAAAATGACCCAATGAGGGTACCCTGCAAGACACGAGGGCCCACTCAGGGTGCAGAGGCATCCTAGGCTTCCCTGGTGTAAGTGACACATTGGGGTCTGGTCTCTCACCTTGCAGCCCACATTCCCTTGTGATCTCAATGACCCCAGTGTAGTCTCAGACCCATGGGTCTTCCTGTGCCCCCAGGGATTGTTATCCCACAGATATTCCCCTGGCCTTCACGTAACCCTCTGTGCTCTCAGTATCTCAGCCTTACAGGTGCTGCAACTGTGCCTCCACATGTGCTGGGGGTTTCTTCTCTGCAGCAAACCTTCAAATCTGGTTGTCCTCCACATCCCCAGATGGCAGTGAGGCACCAGCACAGGCTGCCCAGGGAATCTGTGGGTGCCCCATCCCTGAAGGTGTTCAAGGCCAGGTTGGATGGGGCTCTGGGCAGTCTGAGCTGGTGAATGGTAGAGGGTTGGAAATGGATAATCTTGGATGCACAAAAATAAGAAGTAAGCTTTTTTTCCAAAAAGTAATAATGTAGGGAAACCAGATGAAAATAATTCTGCATCTTTTAATCTTATCCCCCTTGTTTCACCATGTCTGTTTCTGTAGAAATCAGTCTATTATCACATTATATTAGGTTGTATGAAGTTAAAACTCCATGAATTCAGAGAATTCAACTTTGCCTCCCACTAAAAAGACAGAAGATACAATGTTTGCTCCAAATCTTTGTCTCCTCACTGAGCCCATGATCAGTTCTTACAAAACAAGGTATCCTTCCTTCTTTCTTCATTGACTCAGAATGCGATAAAATAATCAATGTCTATACCTGAGAAATAAAGAGCAAAAAAATATGCGGCATTCAGAAGTTCAGTAGAGCATAATGGTAGCTGGACTCTGTCAAGGAGGAGCATCCTGTCTGTAGAAAGCATATTTGGTGCAAGAGGAAGGAATGATCAACTGTAAGAGTGCCATCTCAGATGATGTGGGAAAGGCTGACATTTCAGTGAGCCAAGGAGAGATTGGCCAGTATGGCTAAGAGGTCCATAGCTTGTCAGTTAGCACTGAACATGCAGTGTTTCATCTCTAATGAACTTAATTTCCCCTTGTAGGGTGGCCAGTGAAAGCCCTGTGCAGGACCAAATCCTGAGACTTGCACTTGGTTCCAGGATTCACAAATGCCGTCTGGCAGAAAAGACACAGTTTCTGATACCTTCTGTGAAATCAGATCTGTCGTATGTGCCAACCAAACTCAGAGAAAAGGCATCTTCAGGCTCTTTAGGAAAAACACAGAGGAGCTGCCTGTATGCCACTGACAACAGCTTACAAGAAGCAGATTTGAAAAGCTGTCAGTATTTTTTCCACATTTTCAACTGTATACAGATGTAAAGGTGAGAAAGGAAGAACTCTGAGCTTGAATCAAAAGTGCATTGTAATGTTCTCTTTCAACATGTCTCGTCTGTATTACTGTATGGAAACTTTTGATTTACTTTCTAGGGTTTCTGTTTTACAAAGCTTGTATTTTAAGACTTCTTTTTTTTTAAGAAGGTAACCAACCATCTCAACAAAAGAAGACACGGGAAAAGTAAGATTCCCCTGTAGAGTTTTCAGTGTTTGAAGCCCAAAATCCTGCTGAGAACCCCAGAAGTAATCATTACAATGCATCATTTTAAACAATCTCTTTGCATCACGGGATTCTGCAAACAGAGCAGCAAATATTACAGAGCATAATGTGCCTGTTTCTTTATCAAAAGCAAAACAAAAAAAAAAAAAAAAAAAAAAAACAAAAAACAAAGATAAAGCCTGCTTCTGGAATATAAAGTGCACTCTCTAGGAGATGATTGTTAACTTTAAATTGGCATTTGCCTTGTCACATTAATGCTATTTCATCACTGTACCAAAATTTAAGAACAGGAAAGATCCAAGTTATCAAGTTAAAACCAATATTACTATTCCTAATAGCAATATAATGTGATCACAGAAGCTGCCATTTTTATTCACTCAGGTCATTCTTGCCTAAGAAATTAATTTGTGTGTATGTGGCAAAGGTCAGCTAAGAAGTGATGTTCTGCTGGGTTTTCCAGTAGCAAAGTTATTTAGTCAGGGTGAAGAAAGCATTTAAGAAAACTAGAGCCCTTTAAATGAAAAGAAAGTAGTTTGATATTCTTCTGATCTTGTTGGGAGCTTCTTGCCTCTGCTTCTTACCAGCAAAAGCAACACCCTTAGGAGTTATTTGTGTGGCAACAGATACAGATTAGCTGATTGAAATAGCACAGCTTCCTGAAATGGGGTCTTGATAGGTGCCAGACCTTAGAAGATTTTTTAGCTCTGTAGAAGTGCAAGTCGAAGAAAACAGATGCTTGAGAAGCTAGCATCATTTGATACAAATGAATGAATTGTGGATAGGATGACATATGCAGCAGATAGTCCTTTACCAAGAGGATATTAAGGGATTTTGGCTGTTAGAAAAAAATCCATCCTGAAGAGATAGCATTTCAGAAAAGCTACAATGCTTGGGTTTGCTTCTGAGGATCAGTTTTAGATAGGAAACTAGGGCAAGCTTTAAGTTGTGAAGTCATAGTACCGTAAGCACTAAGTGCTAAAGTCGGTTTGATGTACATGAGAGACATATCTAATCTATAACATTTAGAAACTGTAGTGCAGAAAGCAAAACTGAATCAGGAATGGTTTCAAAAATAAATGTGTAAAAGGGAAACTGCGTGTGTATATACGAAGGAAGTACAGATATGTCTTGACAAGTTTCTAAATGTTCTTCTTAGCTTGCCACTGCATTTAGCATCTTATTTGCCATAACATGTTACAAAGTGGAACAGTACTGGAGTGTCAGGACAGATCATGAACTGAAGTTGGTCTTCAGGACATGTTTTATCATTTGATAGAAAACAACAGGTTTTATTTAGTGAGAAGAGTCATGAACTCATGTCTGGGCTGCACAGACACTGGATCTTCCTATGGATAGTTTTAGAAAGATTGGTAGGACAGAAACAATGAAAAACCTTGGTTTAACTTCTATGAAGTTTGCCCTCTGTTCTCTTGGTCAGTCCAGTTCATGCCCTATGTGCCACAAACATCTTCCTGCTTTATTAAGTTCCCTTCAAGTACTGGAAGGCTGCTATGAGGTCTACCTGGAGCCTTCTCCAAGCTAAACAAGCCCAAATCCCTCAACATTTCTTCATAGGAGAGGTGTTCCAACTCTCTCATACTCTTCATGGTCCTCCCATGCGACTGTAGAGATGCTACTGAGGAAGGATCTTATCCCAAATCCCCATATGCCTTGAGTTTTTCTTTTTCTTTTTCTTTTTCTTTTTCTTTTTCTTTTGTTTGATTTTTTTCATTGCAGAGAATCCTCATCCTGTTGCATCTGCTGAGGAATGAGTGCTGTGGTGCATATATGGTGCACTGCCCATATTGAAGCTTCTGCAAACCCGACAATTTTCGTGGGAATTATGAGGTCCCCCAACTTGGAGACAACTCCAATCATGGTACTGTTTTCAAAATCATTGTACTAAATTATTAAGAGAAAGAAAGAATCATTAGCAATGAATAATCACTCGCTTGGGAATCTTGAAAAAAAACCCAACCCCATAATTCCAAAATGTTTTATAAGGCACAACAGTGTGTTTCATGTAAAATAAAACCCTGCAATGGCAATACAGTGATTAAAATGCCATGAGAAAGCCTTCATAAGCGTCAGAGACATTGTAGCTATCTCTTGCTTTAATGACTGCTGATTAATTATCATATGGAGCTCATGCAGAATTTTATTCGACAAATTGGCAATTCTGCCCCAGGCCATCAGACTCTTCTGGTGCTGCACAAATGGATGTGCGCTAAACAATGACAGGATCTGACTCAAAATGCCAACAGCAAACCAGAGTAATTGTGGCTGCTTGCTTTGCTAATTATCCCAGGGGCTTCAACTGCAGGAGGAATCAACAGTTTGCAATTGCCCCACGGCACAACTACCCCCACAGCTGTGTGAGAGCTACGGGGTAGGCACAGAGGAAGTATTTTAATTCTGGAGTTTCCTGCATCCTTTGCACAAGATTTGAGGATGGATCTAAACCTGCCTGCACCTGATCCGTGGCATCTCTCCTTGAGAGATGTACACAACACACACTCACACCCTGCAGCTATGCATCCATTTGTGCACACTGAGGCACCTCTCAAGTAGCTCAAACGGAATGACTTAGGGCAGTGATTCTGAAAGACCTTATATGGGCTGTGCTATGCAGTTTTCACAGCTTTCTCTAAAGTTTATTTCACTGTTAGTAGCTTCTGTCCTAATTCTTTACATCTATCGTGCTTTATGACACTACCTCATGTTTTGAGAAGTATTCAGAACAAAGTCCATGTGCCACATTTAAGGATTAATCTGATAAATTTGTCTGCAGCTTGCTTGCACTATATGGAGGCCATGGAGCACAACCATGTAGATGTTTCTTCCTTAGAAAAAACCATACACAAATCTCTGGCCTAATTTTGCAGCTCATTCTTGAAATATTTAGCCCTGTGAATATCAACAGGAGATTTTCTGTTTTCCTACCAAGCAGCTATAATAAGCAATAACCTTTAATGTTATTTTCAGTGGGCAAAGTTCAAACCACCGTTCTGCTTTCCCAAGCATTTCAGCAAAGATTATTGTCTTACTATGGCACACTCCCCTGGCTTCATCTCAACCCTAATCTTTCATTCTTAAGAAAAAGAAATAAGCTTTTAACTCCTTCGTGTATCTGAAATCTCTGTTTAGTCATTAAGAATATCAGGAGAACAATGAAACTCTTTTTCCTCTCTAATCTAAACTGAATTACTTTTATCGTTGCACTTACCATAGACCAGTGTGCCTCTTTCTTTCCTTAGGGCAGAGAGGTGTAGCCTCTTTCTGAGGGCAAAAAAACAATGTATTTTCAAAGTGCAGGTCACTTTGAGGGCACATGGGCTATGTTTACATTATAATATTTGTGCACATTTTTCATTTTGTCCTTAGGATTTACAGCACATTATTCCGGTTAAGGACTTGCTCACCTCATTTGTCATATGTTCACAATAAAATAACAGATCTGTCTGTTGCTCTTCCTGTATGACACTCATATACATAACTTAAACAGAGGTTCCACCATCCAGTAAGTCTCTCACTGTACAACAGCACTTTTGCCATCATGAAGTGGGTTACACAACCAGCTACCTCCCATGGTGACCTTCCTCTATGACCCATGAGGTGCTTCTGATGGCAGGCTTTGCATCCAGGTTCCGCTAGACCTCTCCAAAAACTGCTCTGTTAAATAATGGTGCATCCCCATTAACAGTTTTCAGTTAACAGTTTCAGAATGGGTGGGTAGAATATTTTGTTAGTCCAAAGGCTCAGGGAATTTTTCTGCAGGGATGCATTAGGCTGCAAAGTGCCAGATGGCACTGCCTCCCTCCTTCATGTTACCAAGAAAAAGCATGTTGGCTGATAAACGTCTGCAAACTACCTATCAGTTAGCAAAGACTAGGACTTTCTAAAGACCAAGGCTTTCCTCACATGAAGGCTTCAGAAGTTTTATGCAAACACCTTCTTCAACCAACATCAGCACTTCAGTGAGCATCACTGAGAATGCCTCTTCAGTCTGTACTGTCACAGACTGGCAAGATAAGAACCTCTTTGTTGCAATCAGCTGATGTAGACCATCTCACACTTGTTTTGTGCCTGTGAGATCTGATTGCCTCTATTCATTTCATCTGCCTCTGTGAAGGTTATTTGCTACTCACTGCAAATTATCTTCAGGGGTATTGCAGGCTTACTCCTGTAATTTTCTGTTAATTACTTATTTACTTATGTAATGTTGCTAATAAAGAGAATAGGAGAGCAATCCACTTTAGTTATCTCAATAAAAGCCAGATGTCTGGCCATATTTACCCTTACTATCTTCTGTTTTCACAGTTATTGATTAATAAGCTTTGGCTGCTGCTACCATAGCTATTTACTAAAAATTGGATGCTTAAAAGAATAACTAGAATCATAGAATCTTTAAGGTTGGAAGAGACTTCTAAGATCATCTGGTCCAACCATCCATCAGTATTGCCCACTAAACCATGTATCTCAGAGCCACAACTCCATATTTCTTGAACACCTCTAGGGATAGTGGCTCCACCACTTCCCTGGGCAGCTCATTCTGTAGCCTGACCACTCTGTCAGAGGATAAATTTTTTCTAATACCCAATCTGAACCTCCCCTGGCACAACTTGAGGCCATTCCCTCTCATCCTACCACTGTTACCTGGGAGAAGAAGCTGACCTCCATCTTGCCAGAAGCTCCTTTCAGACAGCTGTAGAGAGTGACAAGGTCTCCCCTGAGCCTTCTCCTCTCCAGACTAAATTAACTGAATAAGTACAGAGCATACCTGAAAACCCAACTCGGATAGCATGGTTACATTCCTCTCTTAGAAGTTCACCAGGGCTTCTTTTCATTACAGGAATTGTTTGTTGGGAGATGAAGTAACCACGATGATTGTTTTACTATAAGTACTCAGAGATGCCAACCTGCTGTTGGCTCAGTGAGCTGAGTAGGCAGCCCTGATGGCTCATCTGGCATTTGCAGAATTGTGTGTAAAGAAACTGCTATGCTTGTCTAAAACTATCAACAAACCTCTGAGCCTAGTGTACAACCACTTCAGCTTTTAGCAGCACAGATGGATGTGGAGCTGGTGGCTACTGCCAAACATGCAAACAGAGTCATGGATTCTGCTGGAGGATGTTTGGAAGATGTGAATGACCATGGAGCAGCATATATTGCCATGTTGCTGGGCTTATGCAAAGTCATGGTGGCATGGAGATCTCCACAGAGCTTTAGATTTGTTGGACTGTAATTGTACTGTAACACTCAGCAAGGAAGTAAGCACTCAGTGCTTGGGGTTGGCATGGAGCAGCACATGCCAGATAGTAGGCTCAGATCAGCAAGTGGAAGCTTCCTTAATTTTATTAATGTTAGCCTTCCAAAGTGTATTCACCAAGATAAGCTGCTTTTTGACCAGAGTCATCTTCTCTGGGGCAGAGGATAAGTATTCAGCTAAAACTTTCTTGAGCTCTGGGCAGGAGACTGAATTCAGCAATATCTGATGCCTGGAGTATTGGCTTCTGTGAAGGTGACTTCAGTGACTTTTGAAAATCTGTTCCGTAAGAGTCCAAAACCACCACTTTACCACTTGACTTCAAGTTGGATATCAGGGAAAGGTTCTTCATCAGAAGACAGTGGGTGCGGAACAGGCTGTCCAGGGCAGTGGCCATGGCACCAAACTGCTGGAGTTCAGGGAGCATTTGGACAATGCTCTCGGACATAGGGTTTGAATAGGGTGGTCCTGTGTGGAGCCAGGGGTTGGACTCAATGATCCTTGTGGGTCCATTGCAATTTGGGATACTCACTGATTCTATAGCCCACCTAAAATTGTGCCAAGCTGTGAAATGTTGTCAGGGCTCTAAACGTATTCAAAATTATTTATTATTAGACTAAAAACTCTCCAGAGAATCAAAATAAATGTAAAATGCCACTACTCCATCTATTAAGTTAGCTCAGGAAATATTTTCCTCCAAAACTTCTCTTTCATGTGTCAAAAGTGAACAGAGATGCCCATATCTGTAGAAACCAATATTCTAACAACGTTTCAATAGTCTGTACAGTTTATGCTTTATTATTTGTTGACTATCACTTTGTGATCTTTGGTTTATTCCATTAAAAGCTGTGCCCTTCTCAGAAGGAGCTACTGCTGTTGAGCCTTTGTTTTTTGATGGGATTTATTCAGGTAGTCAGTGACCTTTCCTATACGCCCTATTGATTGTCTAGAATGGCTCAGCCTGACAAGGTGAAATTAGCTACAGTGTTTTATTGTTTCTAGTACTCGTTTATTTACCCAGTTATGCAATGCACTTATAGACTGGCTGGCTGATTGATTTATTGCTGCTTTGTGCAGCTGCGGGCATCCTTCTGGGCAACCTGGCTGGAGAAGGACTTTCAGCAGCTGAGGGCTTGTGCCAATGTCCATGAATTAACAAATTACATGGAAGGCATTTTAGTCAAAACCATCCTTGTAACCCACAGCTGTCCATTTGCCGTTGCATATAAAAGCTTGTGCATGATGGAAGTGTGCTGGCTGGCTGTGCAGTGGATTACTGCTGAGACAATGCGAAGGAAATAGGGAAAACATACTGGAAAAAGATTGCAAAGGAGCAACTCTAGCTTCCATCACACCAGTGTAACAACCTTTCAAAGAGCAAAGTGAGCGTGGGACAAAGCCCACACCCTGGTATTCAGGAGCAGATAACAGCCAATGTTCCACCCTCGTAGAACAACAGATGAAGAAGGTAGGGAATACTTGGATTAGGAAGGTGGAGGGTACTAAGCTTAGAGATGTGTATGCTGATCTGTAAGCAGTATGTGTTTTCCCATACTTTTAGGGAAGAAGTTGTTAACTGATTTCTCAAGGAAGAACAAACTTCCTTCTGCCTAGTGACTCAGTCAGCACGATGCTCTGTAATGGATCTACATGCAACAACCCATTACTCCTATCTTGCTTCAATCCATAAATGCTAATGATGCAAAGCTGTGGATGGTGTTCCTGATGGTACCTCGTTACTCCTCTTGGCTGAAGCTATATATATGAGGGTAATTAGTGTGGAGGGGTAAATATCATCTGAGAGATGACTGATCTCTGAACTCATTCTTGAAGGGATTGATGATGCCATCAGTGGCTGAGACCAGGAGCCTTGAAATACCAAAGAGATAAATTTCCTCTGTCTCAATTAATCATGACAAACTTTTGAACAAAAAGTGTAGCAACACAGAGGAAGAACTGTTTCCTATTGGAAGTGCTCAGTCCTATCACAGAAAAGCCACATCATGAAGTTTATAGAATAAGCTGGTTTAGGATCACAATAGAAACATGGATCTCCTAAAAAATACAATCCAAATATAAGACTTCAGAACAATGGAGGAGGAGAAAACTATTGGAATGACTGTATGGGTTGCTGAGAAAGTTACAATTTCTTGAATAGAAGGCTTCTATTTAGGAAGAAGCTTAAGATGGAGCTGAGGTTGGGATGTTATTAAGCAAAGATAGAGGCATATGGACAGTCCACATTCAAGGGACCTAGAAGTAGACCAGAAGTTTAAATGAAGAAGAGGGAGCTTCTGTCTGAAGAGGTGAACACAATGGATGGCTCAGTCTCTGAGAATTAAGAAAGCAGTATGAAGGAACTGATCAGAAAGAGGTGGGGGGTACCAGCTGGGAATTACATCCTTTAGCACTGGAACCAGCTAGGTACAGAGCTTCATTCTCACCGAGTTTCAGAAGAACCTCCACCTTCTCTGCTCCTCAGGTATTTTCTCATTCTCTTTTATATATATAACTCCTTCATACAGATGTGTAATACATTTACCCTGTGGCCCTATTTCAACAGCTCTGGTTTCCAGTGCTACTGACAGTGCACTTGGCTCATTTCTCTGATGCTCAAAATGTAGAGCAGTTGCCAAAATAAGACAAAATACCACTGAGATTAAGGAGACAGCTTTCAACGTCCCTTGTGACACTTCTTCCCAAAAATACCTATGTACTCATCCCTGTAAGAGCAGCTCTACAGCTGTCTTTCAAAGTCAAAACAACACAGAAGCAGGAAATGCCTCACTTTCTATCTGAATATAAATCTGAAGCCCAACAAATTTCTCAGACTTAACACAACCTGAGGGACACGTCTCATGGGGACATCTCAGCTCCATTCAGAGAGAAGTGAGTTGGCCTAGCAAACTGTACAGTGCTGCCAGTGGTAAAAGGAGACAGACCCCTGAGGTATCCTCCAGAGATAGGCATGATGCAAGATAGAAATATGCGTTGTGCTGGGGAAGTTCATGTTTAGGGGTGATCAGTCCATTTTTCACCACTGTACCCATGGAGTTCATCTAGGCTGGATTTAAGGGTCAGTTATCAAAATAGACATAGCTTACATACCAGAAACCCTAAACATCAGGCTTCTGAACCTCTGGCCTTTTCTGTCAAGATGAATCTTGAAGTCCATTCAACATGGGAATGTCAACTGGTGCCTTTCACAGTTGCTCTCTCTACACCTAGTAAAGCATCAGAGATAGGATGAACATTTTGTTGAAGAGAAGGGGGTTGAAATAGACTGGAAAAGACTCATGCTTAAAGATTTCCTCTGGTTGATACAAGGGAAAGGGAAACGTGTAGAAAGACACAACGTTCATTTAAGTGACTTTAGCCCACATGAAAGGTACATCATTTATTGGGAATGAAAGATGTCCATAAATTTTTCAGCCAGGTATACATTCATAACTCAACATGAAGACCTTCACTGAAGATATGGGACAAGGTATATTTATGAATTCATCTCATGTCACCAACTTTCTGCATGTAATGGATGCACTCCAACCAGGTATCCAGTGCATGATATTTCAAGAGAGGTGAATTACTGTCCATAATAAATACTGAGATGTTACACACTCATAAATAATCTGAAAGCTCAGACAAAACCTCATCTCCTCTTCTCTGCTCCTTGGTGTTCGGGTAGTGGATGGTCACAGTACACCTGGCAACATGGTCATCGCTGCAGAATATGCGCCCAAAGCATCTGTTGCCTGTGACTACTCCAGTGTGTGCCTTTACAGGGCCACTTCGTGTCTTTCAACACTTGGTGGCACCAATAATATAAGGAATCGGGGCCCCTTCTCCAGCCTTTCCCTGTTCAAAGTGAGTTGTGATCCTGGGAGAGGTGAGGTGGTATCAGTTTGTTTGTTTATAGTCTTGACACAGTGAGTGTAAGAAAAACATTATCCTAGCAAGAGACCTCAAGTAATGGTAGGATTAGGAGCAGGTGAGGATATAAGATAGGAAGACTTGTCTGTAAGGTTTGATTACTTCCACTCCAGAACTATTTCAGCCCCAAAAACCTAATCTGTGATTTAAGCCTTCTTTTTATCCTGTTTTCATGAATAAACTCTCTCCTCAGGCTCAGAAAAAAATAGTCAAAACAACAGAAGAGAGGCTTGTCTGGTTGCAGGCTTTATGTCGCAGACTGCTGGAGTCAGCAGTGTCCCTCGCAGCTATGCTCACTCCATCCTTGGCTGCATAGCTGAGTGCAGCACCAGCAAAGCAGGACTCAGTGAGAGGGGTCCTTCTTATTTTATTTTTATTTTTTATTGTGGGGTCTTAGAAGTTTCTTGATGCTGATCTGGAGGAAAGCCATGTGCTCATAGTTGATTTTCTCATTGCTGATTATGATAAACACCAAGAATATATCAACCTGGAGCAGGAAGTCAAGGGGGAGTTGCTGTCTTCCAGAGTACTTTGTATGCCTTCCTTAACGTCTGTCATTTGTGACCAGTGCCACCGAATGCACTTATCCAATAAGATGCCAAAGTGTCAGCATTTCATTAAAATATGCTGTACGAAGTAGTTCAGTAAACCACTTAGCATGCCAAATGCATAGCATGTGCCAACATATTTATTGTATAATGTTCTTAAGAGCTGCAAACCTCTGTTCATTGAGAGTAATCAATTCTATTTCCATATGCAGTGGACCTTGAACCCTGCTCTGTGCGCACATTGCAACAATTTAATTTCTTCAAGGGACTATCAAAGAAAGTAGTTGCAATACCTCTACCAGGAGCGTTGGCAGGAAGCATTATTGATATTCTGGGCTAAAAAAGGCCCCACAGATCTCTGCACACTGTGGGAAGGATCTAAAAATACATAATAAACGCATGATTAGTACAGGGTGTAACAAGGTGAGGAGTACATGCTGCTGAACAGAAATAAAGTCTTGACAATGTGAAAGCATCAAAGCCAAATAAAGTAATTCAGCTATGTAAGAGTATTAAGCTCAGCCAATGTGAAATAAAGGACAGTGACAATTTTTGGTTGAGCTGAAGAATCTGGCCCCAGCATCTGGTAATTAATGCTTCAAGGAGAATTTCAGTTCACCGTTCAACCTTCGGATCACCTCATTAGATGTTGTCAGTCTCTTAGACTTGGAAATCCCCATGTCAAATAGCACTGCTTTTCATTCCCGGATTTGAACACTCGGTAACATCCTCCCTTGTATCCAATGCCCCTTCTTTCCTTCTGTCTGACTACACCAAAGCAGCCTGGCTCCTGAGCCTCTGGGAGTGTCCATCCTTACTGGGGATAAAGTACTGCCCAAGGGCTGCCATTAGGTACCAAGACTGGCAAAGGGGGACCAGCACATTCCCCATCCTCTTGCCTCTGTCCTTTGCCTCACTGCTAATGGGCTCTGGCGCCCACCACATCAGGGCAGACAGAAAGTACGCATGATATAATGTATCCCTTTAAATCCTAAAGTGCTTCTCTGGCTCTATAGCAACACTAACAGGCATCATCTGTTTTTTTAGAGCCAGGAGGCTCACTGAGGCCCTCCTGCAGTGTTTTCTGGCTACAGTTAAACAATTAAAACCTAGAAATGAGTCTGAGATGAAGAAAAGTATATATTTCATCTGTGACACCTCTGCTCCCAGCCCATGCCCCCGTGGGATCTGCAGAGAGCTCTACAGCCTTGGAATTCTGACTGCATGACTGGATCCCAAAGGGAATGTGGATGCCCAGCTCGAAGCTTCAGACATTTGATAAAATGGGACATTCTGAGCGCTCTGACACAGAGATGTGTGGTTTGCAGAGATGTGCACACGTATGAACATCCCGAAAATTCCCAAATGGAGCCTCCTGAGTTGTAGTTTCTTGAGGGGGAGGTGGGGAGGAGGAAGGAGAGGTGGAAGCACAGGAATAAACGTAATGTAAGCGTGCATGGAAGGAGCAAGGAAATCCATACACAGCTGCAGACATGTAAAAGGTAACCAAAGCCAAGGGCTTTTACAGACATAGAGCCCAACTACTGTCAGACAAATAAAGGCCTAGGTGAAGCAGTTTACTCCACGTGCTCACATTATTCGCCTCTGTCCACATGTCCAGCATCCAGGCAGAAGTTACGTGTTGTATGCTATGTGTACAAACTGTGCACAAGCACATGTTGAAGCCCCTTTCCTGCAGCAAACCCCACGGCCCCTCCCTGGGCTGCAGGCCCACACTGCAATGTTTTAGGGAGAGCACCTGGTCAGCTCATCGTACGGTGTGAATGGCAGCAGAAATGTGAGAAAAACATTCCTCTCCTTCTGCATGATGTAACTCACTCCCTGAGCTGTGTCAGCTCTTCTGCGAGTGAGAGCCTGTTTTAATCACTCAACGGAGGGTCTGAGTGGCACGAGGAGCAGATCTCCTACATGTGGGAGTGTGTGGTCCTTTATGGCTACTTCTCAGAGCAAAGTTTTCAGGCTGATTTTGTTTATTATTGCTATTACTATCATTAATTTCCACCTGCTGCTGTGTTTCTTACCTTTAATACAGCAACCAAGGAAAGGCTGCACCAGATAAAGAAGATATTTGAAGGGCTGTGCTTACTTCATCCATATTGCAGGACTCCAGTTTGGTGCTGATCATATCCTGGACAGTTTATAAGAGAGGAATTGATGCTTGGCTGTTACATTTAACTGGTAAATTTTGCTGTTAATCATGAAGCTGACCACAGCATCAATTTGCATGTAATCAAGCTGTGTATCGGTGTATGTATGACCTTCATAATTCCCATGTCTTCATTACTGTAAAATATTCCTTCTACTCTCTTTTCTTTCTTCCTCTCCTCCCTCTCTNTAAAATAAAATAAAATAAAATAAAAGACAAACAAACAAGAAAGAAAAGGACTACACTTTTACAAAGAGATTTTGTGACATGACCCAGTCCCCCTGTTCTCCTGCTGCTTTGTTAATTAGTTTTGTTTCTACCCAGCATGGATGATAATGAAAGCCTCATTCTTTTTGTTTGGTTTTCCTTTCTCCTTTCCTTTCCTTTCCTATTTTTTTTTNAAGAGAGGAATTGATGCTTGGCTGTTACATTTAACTGGTAAATTTTGCTGTTAATCATGAAGCTGACCACAGCATCAATTTGCATGTAATCAAGCTGTGTATCGGTGTATGTATGACCTTCATAATTCCCATGTCTTCATTACTGTAAAATATTCCTTCTACTCTCTTTTCTTTCTTCCTCTCCTCCCTCTCTCCCTTCCTCTCTCTCCCTTCTTTCCCTTCCTTTTCTCCTTCCTTTTTTCTTTCCTCCTTTCTTTCTCCCCTTCCTTAAGTCCTCTTCCTGCCTACATTAATTCCCCAGCCCTTCCCTCCCTTTGTTTCCTCCTTTGTTTTTCTCTTTTCCTTCATGCCCATGATGTGCTGATGCTGGGACTGGTCGGTGTTGGTCTGTGGTAAGCTGAGTGACTTTGTGAGTTCGGTTTCATTTTGCATGTTGCCACTGAAATGACATCCAAAGACTGCTGATATACTCTCTCCCTTTTCTATTCCTTTCCTCATTAGCAGCAGCTACAGTTGCCAACAGGCTGTAGTGCAGTCAGAAAGGGAACGGACACAGTGCAACTGAGAACAACTCCATTCCTTGGTTCACGCTTGCAGAAACATTGGTGCCAAAAGAAATGACAGGGTCTAGCAACTTCTTCAAGTTTGTCACTTCTGATAAACAGGACTTTAAAACTTTGAGAATGTATACATTTTGGTAAAAAAATAAAATAAAACAAAANTTTTGTTTTTGGATCACACCTATTACCAGTGCAGGAAACAATTTGCTGAGCTCTTTTGTCATACTTTTTGGTACTTCTTGCTGTTTTTCTTTCAGTAGAACAGCAATGCACAGCACAAAGAGGAGGGATATTATAGGGGAACGTGACTGTCTTGGGGGAGATGGAATGGCACTCAGTGAGGGCAGCCTCTGAAGCTCTGTCTCCTCTGGCCCAGCCACCCATCCCTGCATGCCATTTGCTCACCACTCAGCAATGTTTCAATAGCTTGTACTGAGTTTATTTACTGGCAGGTGTTCCAGTGAGGTGGACATGGCATTTATCAGGTTCTAGTCAGAAAACGATTCCTTTTGAGAGTAAATGGAAGAGTCACTACTCTATTAGGAGAAAGATATTACACGCAGAGCACATATTAATAATTGTATCTCTGTCCACAGTGACTTAGTGTAAAATACTCAAGCTTCCACCTAAACTGCTAATTCAATATGCTGTTTGGTTTGAGCATACCACAGGATTGAAAAACAGCTTCACGAGATCTCCTAATATAATGTAACTGCAGTTGTTCACACTGAAGCTCAAGGTGAAAAGGAATGTACCTGAACACACTCATCAGCCTCTGCGCTGCCTGGCATTACTGTCCTTGTCTGACTGATGGCTACTCCCTTCCCATGGTTTTCTCCCCAGCCTCACAGGTTGGAGGATGTTCTGCTCCCAGGAGTGGTTTTGCCCTCCTACTGACAGATGCTGCCAGTGCCTTCCTCTGACCCAAACCTACTTTCTATCTGCTTCGTATTCCAGTTCATTCATCATTGCTAGAGGCTCTAAATGTTGTCTGGTTGTCTGTCACTAGACATTTCGGGCATCTGTAATGATACAATTTATTTGAGTCCTCTATATGCATTATTATTGTTCTCTGATTGCAGGCTAAAGAAACAGTGGCTTGTAGGGTCTCTGTTCTTTCCAAACTGACTTTACAACCTTGGCATTTCTTGCTGCATCTGCTTGCTTGCTTGCTTCTTCGTGCTTTGAAGAGTGTTGTCCCTCTTTATACCTTCTGACTGTACTGTGCATCCTGGAAAATATTTACTGAGAACGTACAGTTGACCACTGCAGTGCTCTCAGCTTCCAAAAGTCTGCTTTGGAGCATAGCTCATCTCCTCATCAAGCTAAAAGGGTTATATGGAAAAACCTTTCTATTCTTTCATAAGACCTCGCTTTATTGCCACCAGAGGTTGGACCCTTAGATGAACAGGGGGAGACTGTGATTTTTCAACCTTGTGGTTTTTAGTGTTAAGCTAAACCAATTCTACCTGCTTTCTGAGTCAACCCATGGGACACCACTGAGTGAGCCCTGTGCACAGTTCTTGAAAGTGTTTATACATCCCTCATGTTACCTGTTCTTCAGGGATAGCTCCTTTTCCTTCATTAGATTCAGAAGAAGTTTCCAAGAGATTGAATCATAGTGCACTAGGGAGGGAAAAGCTGCAGAAAGACTATTTCCAGCTCAGATACTATTACCAAGATGATAAAAGTGGGTAATTGCATCCAAAGATGTGACAAGGATATGAGCTGACCCTGGGCAGCCCTCGAGAGCCACTTTAGTCAGGGACACCAAATCTGGGGTCCTCAGTTGTTACCAAGATGTAACAGAGAATACCACCAAAGTGCCCTGGATCTGTCACCAAGCCTTGTTTATTCCTGCCACAGCAAGAAAGATGTGTTAGTCTAGCTCCTCCAAGATGTGCCATAGAGAAATGGCTCTGGGAGTCCCTGCTTAAACCACATTCCCCATTCCACAGTGCAACAGCTTTGATTCATGTGCATAAGGAGTGATAGCAAGGGATGGACAAACTCATATAATTTTTGATCTGCAAGAAAAAACTTTGGGTTTTCTTTCTTTTTTGGGGGTGGAACAGTCTTCCTGGGTCTAAATCACTTCAAATCACTTGGTTTGACTTAACTAACAAATTGCTCTTGCAAATGTTGCCAAATATCAGCAAGCAGAAATTACTTTATGGGGCATTTAGATTCTGTACATGTTAGAATTTGGAAGAGGCATCTTGATATCCAGTGATCCCAAATATTTCAGTAAGTATGTTTTTTGTTTTGGATATGAAGAGTGATGTTCTCCCATGCCTGCAGGGCAAAGTCAGTCCTGTGGCATTTTTATCATCAGGGAGCAGAAAGAACATCAGCTAACTTTGCCTCCATTGCATGGAGAGTGACTGCATTTCACATTTTAGAGAAGAGATGCAAGCTGCAACAACAGAACAGAAAGGAGCTGGGAATAAAAAGCAAGTGTCTCTCAGGGGGAAAGGCAGAGAGAACATGGATAAAACTTCTGCTTGGCTGCACTGATGTTCCTCTCTCCAGCAGTGCCCTCCCTAATCACAGCACACCATGCCTGCTCATATTGCTTTCCTCACTGGCAGTTCCATCAGGCCATCTAATTAGCCAAGAGAGGCAGCAGAGGTAAACGAATAGCAACCAGTCTGTTCCGTAAATCTTGGCTCCATCACAAACCCACTGCTCATTTCCTACTGGTTTCCTTTCCTCTCTTTGTGACCTTTGTTTCTGCAGTACTGCCTAGGGTTCAAACACGGGCGTAGGCATCCATAATTCATGTCTCTAAGAGCCACCACGAGACACATTTTCTCACGAGACATGGCCATGCAGCCAAACAAATTGACATTCAGGTAATTGCCATCCCCAACCACCGTCCTCACACACCAGAACTTCACAAGGGCTTGGGAGGTCATCTAACCTATCCTCCCACTCCAACCACCGTTATCTTAAATATATACTGAGTACATACAAAATCTGACAAAAGGGAAAGCAAGTCTGGATCAGAATCAATGTACGCTGCCCTACAAGTGGTAAATGGTAGTAAGGAGAGTATGGTCTAAACATCAGAGTAAAATATGCACAAGAAATATTCGGTTTCTGTTACTGCTCTAGGTCAAACCAGGGATTTAGGTATATAAACCTGGGCTCTCCATGAGTATCTTGGCTATAAAAGGCAAGAATGAGTGCAGCAGTTTCCCCTTTTCACCTACTGCAACTTCAATCTCTTAAAAACTATAAATAAATAAATAGTACCCTGAATATAACACTGAATTCAGCAGTTTTTCTTTTCAGTTGGCTAAGTGAACTCCTCTATTAAAAACTTCTTGAATTACAACTTCGAGAAGAAATACTGCAGATACTGTAGTGCAGATAAGTGGCATGTCAATAAAAGTAGGTTAAAATACTATGTTATTTTAGCAGATGAATTTCTAGAAGACAACTGAAGAAACTGTCACAGCCTGAATGAGATCATCGCTGAATTATACCTCCTGAAAGACAGAAATATATCATGAGCACAGCCATAAAGCAGTATGCAACATCTGTGAATGTAATACACTCCAACCTGAGCTCCAGTAATGCACTATATAGGTTAGGCAGAATGTGCCCTGTGTGTGGCTGGGATTTGGGCTTTGAAAGGTTCTAATTGGCTGCTGTGGGCTCTGGATGGCAGCCTTCATCCCAAGGGCGCTACCTAAGCTTGCATTAATGTTACTCATTCTGATACCCTTTGTTTTGCATAGAGAAATTTCTTGTCTGGTTCAGATGGAGATGATAGCATGTCTTCCAGATAAGAGTATGTCACACACAGACTTCTCCCATGAACATACAGCACCCGCTGTCTCAAAAAATACAAAGCTGAAAACAACCCAAGTGCCAGAGCTACTCCTTAAAATATTAAATGCACAAATATTTTACAAATAGTATCGTAGCTGTGAATAATAGCCTGGTAGTGCCTGGGAGATGCAGACAACTCACATCCCCCCTTCCTATATGAACTGTTATCCTGTGACTTCCAGATGCCAAATGCATTATTAATCAAGTTTGAAAAATATGCTGGAGCTTTCCTTCCTGAGAGGGAGGATGATGCTTATCACCAGATGGATTTGGCATGTAAGTCACACTGCCACTAAGTAACTGATCAACATCTTTCACCATTTTCATCACATTCAGAGCTTACTTCTATAGATGGGAATATGTTACACTAATTCCTCCTCCTTTGATGCCCCAAGGCTACTGGACCACATCATCAGTGATACACCATTTCCCTGGCATGGGGACAGTGACAAACATGGATCCAATCTTTATAGGCAGCAGAGCTGACACAGCATTACAAGGTATGCCAGGAAAAAAAAAAAAAATCCCTACATCCTTTTGATTTTATTTTGTTGTGGTTGATTTTATTTCTTTTCTGTTTCTTCTTCCATTTAAGCTGAGTGATGCCTGCATCAGGCATCTCAAATAAAAGGGTACAGTTTGCAATCACTCCTGCACTGTCTTCAGGATAAGGTGATAGAGAAAAGAAGTTTCTGCTGTTTTCATTACTTTTTCCCAGCTTATTTTTTGATGTCACAGGCACTTGACCAACATATTTCTTTCTTAGCATAGGACAATGGAGTCAGTACAGAACAAACACGTTGGTTGTATTGCTGCTTATGCCCTAAGTTAGCTGAGGGCTCTTGTTTCCAAAGGCAGTGGACTCCCAGGGACTCAGTATATGACCAAATCCACCAGGAAGGGCTGAAGACTGTGGTCAACCAGTGATCAGTCAGGTGACCTTGTAAATGTCTTTCCTAACACAAAGAAATGCCCATACCCTTAAGCTGTTATTCAAAACCTGACCGAGCTGTAGCGGTAGAGTCATGTACTCATGTCTCTACAGTCCGGGTCTCTACCCAAGGGGCCGAGCCCTTTAAAGCAGATCTGAGACAACTAGTGCTAAAGACCAGCTATCCATTGGTGGTTTCCAGGAATACAGCCCTGGAGCTCCCCTGCTGTCTGTCTGGTGTTGAAAGGTATAAAGGCTATGGCTTTTGTACACTTAGCAGATCACTATTCTGTAGTACAGAGGGAGAGGGAAAGAAATGAAGCCCTTTCCCTGCTACTACTTTATTTTAAAACACATTTATAATAATATTTTAAGTGTCCAATTCTACTCCATTTTATATTGATGTAAATATACTATTGTAACCAGAATGTACACCACACAACCCACAAATACATTCACACACAACATATCTTGAGATGTCTAATACTATTTCTCACTTTTCTGCATATCTGCAGCTTCTGGTACATTAGAATTGTCTACTGGAGCTTTGCTTAGCAATAATAAATCAAACTTAGCCACTGTGAGCCAGAGCCAGTGACCATCTTTGGCAGATACCTTGCTGTCAAGCCATCCCCTATTAATTCGAGGGTTCGCATGTGTGCGTGTGTAATGGTGGTGCCTCATTTCCTAATGAAGTGAGTCATTAGGAATTCAGCCAGATGAAAGCCCAGCAAAACAGTACCAATGAATTCTGCTGCCCATTTTTCTAGACAGAGTGCAACCATCACCTCATTGTATTAGGAGCTCTGTAAAGGCAAGAACAAAGTGCCTCAGACTCAAACAAACAACAACCTATGTATAAACAGTGAGGTAACACATGGCAAAGTGAAATGGCAATATAGCCTGTCAGGAATGGGTCATAGCTGCCTGCTCATTGCCAAGCTTTCTGTGGGTTTGACACCAGAGGAGAATTTATACAATTCCTTGTAGATGGAATAAATCTAAGTAGTGACAATGAAAGAACTGAAAGGACTTTGTAAATTAAATCACACTGAAGGAAACCCTTCACGAAGACCACGGCACTCCTTTCTTTCACTAGAAAGAAGATCTTCCTAATTGCTGACTGATGGTGTTAATATAACAAAAGAATTTTATAACTGCCTGGACTGTTTTGAAACATAAGAAGTATATCCAAACCAACACATACCTCTACAACAAGAAGACAACAAATCTCTGTCTTGTATGATACTGTCTTTTCATTTGATCATTACTCACAGGAAATAGTACAGCAGTTAGAGGCAGTTCTTAGGAATGGAAAAAATGTTAGATACATGTCCACATAAATCACTAAATGAGAAATGAAAATGGAAAGTTTGGGTTTTCCCTTGATTTTCCTCCTTTTTGTCTTTCACAAACTTTATTTCAGGGAAGCAAGAAAGAGAAAAGATTTCATCAGCCAATGTCAGGACATCTCTGGCGCCTGCAAAAATACATGGGTCACAGAAGCTGCTGAGCTGACCACTGCAGGACGTGCAAGGGGAGCTGAACAGAAGGCTTGGGATTCTACATACATGTCTGCTCTGTACCATGTTTGCTGTGAGCATATTGTTATGTTCTGTATGATCCTTAATGATCTTTTAAGAAATACTGAACTTTATCATAGGAAATATGAAGGGCTTCTACTTTCCTTGGGATTGGATGCACAAAAATTCAAGTGGATCATGAGAAATCTGTGTGTGAAATTAATGCTAGCATGTCATTCTAATTTTTACTTTGGTTAGGTGATTTATTTATGTAAGTTATGTGGTATACAGAAATCATAACCAACAGGGTCTCTTGCAATATTTTTTTATGATCATGAAAACTTTTAAGAAGTCTATCAGTAACCAGTAGGCACACTTGCATGCCAATGTGCTTCTAGAGAGATACAGAGGGATTTCCTGAACAGAAACTTCTTACCAGTGCCTATATCATGGATGTGATGCTCCAAAAACCGATCCTTAAACAAGATTGGGAATTCTTAAGAGAGAGAAAGAGGCAAAATCAAGCTTTAAGGCATCTTAAAGGCTATGGGAGTGAGTCTTAAGAACAGGACTAGATATGATCTTGAAGAGGCTCCAGTTACGTGCTGACCTTGCTGATTAACAACCAAGATAAAAGTTGAAAGGTGCGGGAGTGGTGTTTTGTTATCATCACTTTTATTTGGTGAGGAATAAAAGAGTCCTGGGAAATAAGCAGTAGGACAACAGTGATCAGACACTTCTTGTAATTGCTCACAAACTTCTCCCCAACAATTGTAGGTGCTGTGAAAAAATGATGTGGTAGCATTTTATAGTACAACTGTTTTCAGAAGTGTTGAACTACTAATTCAATACATAAGGCTGAGTTCAGCAGGGGGTCTTTAACCTCAACTAAATCCTTACTCTTCCCAGTGTCCATTTGTGCTGTTTACCTGTAAGCTGGCTCTGGACCACATTACAGTAGCAGCTCTTCTCCACTTCAAGGTCTCTCAGTCACTTGATAAATGGGTTTTGGCCCAATGAAACAAGTAGAAAAACTCTTACAGATTTCAAGATTTGGACCTAGTCCTTGACTGTCTTTGAATTTCTGAGTTCTGCTTGAAGAGGCTCAGAATGAAATGATATCTGTCACTGCCTCTTGCTCTTATCTGCCTATTGAACTAAATCCTAGTAACACACACATGCACCCTTGGAAGCCGCCATATGCAAGTTTCAAAAGGAAATGCAGTCCTGTGCACTCCACAGCCTTGCCTGCATGCCTACGATTTTTGAGCTGAATTGATTCAGATCTAAAGTGAAGGCTCATCCTGTGCCTATTAATCATCTTTCCTCACACAGAGTTTTTGCAGCTGCTACCACACACATTCCTTAGGCACTGATCCACTCTTTCACATATTCTGAAGTTGCACTGTAACCACTAGCACCAATTTTTTGTCCTATAGTAGTAGGACAAGTCTTCCAGGACAGCGATAAAAGATCATTATGTTACATAATCATCCTGACACCTCACTGCACTCTCAGTCAGTTAACTACTGATTTACTCTCTAATGATACCTTAGTAATAGCCAGCACAATTAATTTTCTGGCCATCTTTTGGTAGACAATAAAGCTGTAAGAAACCATTGTGTCATCTATTCAGACCCCTGCAGAAATCTCTGGACCAAGACCTGAGCCTCAAAATAACAGTGTCAGATCTTGTACGTATCCACCCTAAATTTGCAGTGATGGATAGCTTGCTGCAAGCCTTGGGAAGCTGCTCCAATGCTGCTCAGTAGAGTAGCTCAGATGAGATGGTTTTGTGTGGAAAAAAAAATCATTTTGCATTTGTAATTACTATATAATTTGAAACATCTGTAAAAAGAAAGATAAAAGGAAAGCATTCACATGCATGGAGTGTAGCATATGAAGAATGCAGGTTTCCTTTTATATCCCTATTACCATGTTTGATCCTCTCCAGCTTCTATAATTGCCCTCTATGTGATTATCTTCAGCACAATACAACGCTTTTTAAATCCGTGCAGACTAAAGCGGTATTGTAGTACAGTGACTGCTTTGTCTCTAATGGATCTTTTGTAAATTTGCGGTCAGCAGTAGCTCTATTTGGTAAATAATATAAAGCCAAGATGGGTTTATTCTAAGCAGGAAAAGCCTCAGGGTGACTGAGGTGTAAGAAACAGCTCTGAATGAGCAATTCAAATGGAGACGGCATTTAAATAATTAACTTTCTTTTGATAGGATTTTCCTGCTGTAGTGGCAGAAAAGACAAACAATTAACAACTGAAACTCTCTTGTCTGAGCTGTCTCTGTATGAAATAATGAGATGATATGCTCCAGAATGAGAGTGGCACAGGGACTAGCCTCACAGTTAAAGAAAAGCCTTCATATAAAAGAGGAGAAAAGAGAATGTTAAGGGTCTGTCAGCTGTGTGCATGGGAGAAGGACATGAGTAGGGCTGTCTCCTTGAAGGAGCCATAACTCTGCATTCATAGAATCATAGAATCATTAAGGTTGGAAAGATCAATAAAATCATCAGTCCAGCCATCAACCCATGCCTGTGGCTCTCTACACCATGTCACTCGGCGCAACATCAACCTTTTCTTGAACACCTCCAGGGACTGTGACTCCATCACCTCCCTGGGCAGCCTGCACCAATGCCTCACCATTCCAGCTATTCTACATAGCAGTACAGTAGAATGAAGCTGCTCCTCAGAGTGTAGAGTGGATTTTCACATGTGAACAATGATGGGATCAAGCAACTCAGTGGGGTACAACTGGTGGACTCAGTGGTCATTGGACAGAATCAATGGTGCTGCTGATCCTCACCAAGAACCTCCTCTGAGCTGCTTCCAGATCATCATCAGACAATTGCTGTCTTCTAGGAATGGGGCTGGAGGTTGTTCAGACAGAAGAATGAAACAGATGGAAATGAAAAGGGAGAAGTTGGGGAGGGTAGGTCGCTCAGCTGCAGTACGAGCATACATAATGAACCTTTCCCAAGCACAACATTCAGTAAGAAGTAGCAGCAGCAGCTTGTGTTCCAGACTGCTAAGTCAGCCTTTGTGCATGGGAGTCAGTCACAAGACTGTTATAGAAAGCCATGCTGCTACACAGTGTTGCTTACTCAAATAGGGGATATTCACCCTCTATAAACACAAACTGTGTGGTAACATCCACAAATAGAATAAGCTAAAAAATGTCCTTTGCATTGTCTTCTGCTTGACTTGCGGAGTAGCAGTGGACTGTGAAGCAAATGTCTTTTGCTGTAAAGTCCAGTGGAAAAAATGTTACAGGACCTCTTTATACAGATCAGACTTCATAGCAATCCCCAGCGTTTTCTCCTAACACTGTTAATTAAGAAATCATTTTGACCATTTACTGGATAGCACTTCAAGAAATAATACCTAGTTCTTGTCAATGCCAAGCTGAAAATTATTAATACCTTCAGTATACTCTTGCTACCAAACTAAGTTTTATCCTTATCATTTGCTTTATTAATGGGCTATACTTAATACTGTATAGCTGAATGGTAGTTCCAGCTTCTTTAACACTGCCCTCACAGCAGCCACTACAAAAAAGCCAACACGTGAGCATGTAGACACATGCATACACACATACACATGTACAAAAACACATCACAAACTCATCCCCTGAAATTCAGCCCTCTCTAAAGGAGAAGGAAGTCAGAAAGAAGAGAAACTATAGGAACTGACTAAGCTTGCAAAACGTTGATGGTACTTCTGTGTCCATTTGTCTCTGATACGTCCGACTATGATAGGATACTTTTTCAACAGTGATTTCATTTTCTCACAGAATTTCAAAGATTATCTTTCAGGCAACAATGCACAGAATGGGTTTGTGGTGTTTTTTTTTTCCCCATGAAATCTGAAAAACTGTAAATCTGGAAGGGAAGAGTATCTCTGGGCCTATCCCAAGAGAAGGATATACTTGTCTCAGCCCTGCCCAAGACTGATTTATACATTTGTAACTGAATCCTTCCCCTAAGGGGAAGAGAGGAACTGGGGACGACTGTCTGCAGAAAGAAGCTGTGGCACATGTAGCCATGGGCAAGGAAAGGAGGATAGGTGGTTCCTGGCCCAGGAAGGAGGAACAAGATGAGAATATACATCTCCATGTTAGAGAGGGGAGATGGAGACAAGAAAGGGGACAGAAGCGTCAAGGTGGGACCCTGGGAGTCACACAGCCCCTCACTGACTTCAAAGGAAAGAGCAAAGACCAAGAATTGGAGAGCAGGAAAGTGGCTATTATGGCACAAGGACTAGTGGCCCAGTGGATAGTTTTGGGACAGGATGTGGGGATTCACTGGTGTGTGTCTTGAGTGAGTCCATATGGATACCCCTTTGGAAAAATTGTGGGGTTGCCTACAAAGCCCAACCTTGACTTAATGGTCTGGGTAAAAACAACTGCTAAGATAGAAAGTTAAGTTCATAGTGCATGGGAGCCTTCCTGTACCCAAACCTGATCATGTTAAACAGGACAGCAGCAATCATCTGGATTGAAAATTACCTAGGGAATTATTTCTAAACACCACCAATAAAAAAGAGTCAACTTGAAAATAAGTATGAACGAAAAATTTATTACAGCAGGAAATGACCTCAGAGTAGCAGCCAAAGCCTGGTTTAACAGAGGCAGAATTACCACCAGCACCACAACCTCTGTTGAGGCCTGGCAGAGCAGTTGCCCCACTGAGCATCTTGGGGGACTGGCATCCAGCTGGTGGGGTGCCTCAGCAGGGTGCCACAGTGGGACCCACACCTGCAGTGCCTGTATGTGATCCTGCTAGGGCCTTTGTCTCTGGTATGTGTGTGGGGGAAGCCCCATGGGCAGGAGAGGGGTGAGGGCTGGGAGCCCACACGGCATCTGGGGTGGTGGTGTGCACACTGTGGGTGGGGAGTTAGTTATGATGGCTCTTCTGAAATGTGAAGATGCTTATTAATGTCTTTGTAGGCCTCCAGTGTTGTGATTTGTCTGTCATATTACTGATATCAATCTTGCACGCATAGTTCACTGACTGCCAGTTAATTATATGCCAATAAAACAAAGCAAAACCGAAAAAAAACACCATTTCAGGTTTCCCTGTGGTAGAGGACAGAGCAGCTCTTAAGGAAAAATCAAAGGGTAACACTGCCCTAGCTCTCATGCAGGACTGGACACAGCAGCAGAGACACAAGTGCTCCACCAGCAGCACAAGAGCAGAACCCGGGCAGGAGTGTGTCACAGGGTATGGGTGAGGCTATATGACAAAGAGATCCATCACAGCTCACTAGGGCTCTCTGGGGAGCCTTGTGTCTCCCACACACATGGAGGTTTGGTGTCACAGACCCACAACTTCCAGGGAGAGAGGCAGACAGACAAGAATGTGAGCAGCCGCATGCAGGAGGGCATAATGGAAACATCTGTGACAGCTGGATAGTGAACAACTAAGGCTCTGGGGAAAAAAAAAATATTAAAAAAAAAAAAGAAAAAAACAACCCGCAACACTATTTTTACAAGTTGTATGGTGAAAATAGTTTTGGTGATATCTTCCTGTCAGATACAGCAGTCAGTATGTTGGCGTGAACGAGTATTTATAGTCACTTCTCACTGTGCCAACGGAAATGACACAAGCAGGATGCCCTGCTCACTGGTTGAGGGGATGCAGAGAATTGAGACGGAGTGGACATCACTTGTTATAGACACAATTAGAAAAGCAAAATTGTAAACTCCTGAAAGTTGATGTTCCTGTCCACAAATGTTGCTTAGCTTCCGTGAGGCAGATGGTTGTAGTGTTAACAGACCCTTGTACCTAGTAGTGATTACAGAGAGAAAGAAAAAAGCTCTCAGGCAGTTTCTGTGGAAAACCACAGAAATTATTAGCTGAGTAGTTAAGTATGAATTCTGTCAAGACAGTTCCATTACAGTGATAATGAATGGAGCAAATATGTAAAAAAGTCCATTTGCAAGCAGTAAAGCTTTCAGGTAGCTCACCGGCAGCTCTAGCTAGATGGGAGTAGTCCCTCAGGAGAGATGCTAATGGAAGTCCTGAAGCACCCCAGTCCCTTGCAGTGTGAGGATGCTCTCATAGGCACACAAGTGTCAGCATGATGTTAGGACCACTAAAGCTGTACACCTTTTTATGGGATTTTTATGGGTTTTATGGTATTAGTCTTCACTCAACAAAACAGAAGTGGTATCTGTTCTGGTCTCCCTGGCCTCTCCATTCAGACAATAAAGAACAACAGAAGCTGCAGGGATGCAGTTATTCACGTCCACTCATTTCAGAAAGGGTAAAACCATGTCCTGTGCTCTCCAATGTCTTTCATCAGGTAAGAACTCCACTGAACTCCAAAGGAAGCCTGGACTGCAGCCACTTGTCCTTCAGACACTCAAGCTTAGGGAACATTTTTTCCTCTTACCTTGCCTTCTAGTGAGAGGGAACATCAACCAGTATAAGACACTATTAAGCAGCATCCACCCAAAGCTCTCATCAGCTAGACAGGAAAGATGAAGAGCCAAGGCCTGCCCATACAGAAGAGCTATGGTAGGCTGGCACTAGGTAGTTCAGATCAACCTTGGTCAAATCCCATACCCTATGAGATATCTGTGGCCCTCAGGCCATTCCCCACGCTCCAGCAGCGAAGGACAGGGTGCACAACGGTGCAGAACTCTCCCTGACTGTGAAGACACAAAGCCCATAGCTCCAAGACACTTCCACCTGGGAGTGCAGGGCTGGAGGAGATGAAGAACTAAGCTTTAATACAGAGAATTGCAAATAACCTACAATTCATTCTCAAGTTTATCATAGAATTATCCAGATATTTATTAGAGAACACAGGCTCCTGGTGCTGCTGTAACTAATTTGGAAGGGCACTTCCTCTCTCCTGTTGTCCTGGAAGACCAAAAGCAGAGCTCAGCTGCTGACACTAAGCTGAAGTCAGCTCTGCCCCTTTGTCCCAGAGGAGTGACATGCAGGGTCATTTCAGACATCATTTTCTCCAAAGAAAGAGTATTTATTTAAATATTATGCAGGATGTGATTCAGTTGTCTACGCCCAGGCATCTGCTGCCATTTTAGACTCCTGTCCAAAAATATATTTCAGGGTTCTATTCACAAAAATAAAATGGAAGAGCCACACACACCCTGCATTGACAAGTCCCACTGCCTGGGTCATGCAGGGCAGCTGCAGCAACTCCCCATTGGCCAACACACCTGCTGTGCCTGCTTCCACCTATGGGCACTTATCTGAGGATCCATGGAGACATGAGGAAGAGTGAGGGGGAAGAAGAATATAATAAAAGCTGAATAATTTATTCAATGAGATTCATGGAATTTGGGAACTAATACATTCTATGAATAATATTTTCATTATTTTCCCACCTCCAGTGCTAACAGGAGATATGAATAATGACTGAAGAAAACTTGAATTACAACAATGCTATTGAACTTTGCACACATACATTGCATAAAATGAGGGGCAAACAGTTCTGCTCACTGTCAGCTTGATGTAGATGTTTGCAAAAATTGTGAAGTATGTGTTTGGTACTTTGGCCTTTCCTTGCAGAAAGTTTGCACTCAGATTAGCTGACAATAGGAACCAATTAGTAACATGCATGCTCTTTCTTTCCCAGAAAATTGCTCACAATTGCTTTAATTCAGCACTTCAGAGATTACATCCCCAGAGATGGCAGACCTCTCATCCTTACAGCCCCCCTGCCTGATGAGGGCTGTCATGTCTGTGATCTCTGGGGACAGGTTCATTCACCAGGACATGAGAGTGTACCTCTGTCCTCTGGTAGCATTTACTGGCAGCCCCCTGCTAAAACATTGACAAGAGTCATGGATTTGGGGAACTACAGGCCTCTCAGCCTGACCTCAGTATCAAGGAAGGTCATGGAGCAGATCATCTTGACTGAAATCAATGTGGCATGTGCAGGACAATCAGGAGGTCAGGCCCAGCCAGACTGCATGTTCATCCCTCTGTACATGGCACTGGTGAGGCTGCACCTCAAGAACTGTTGAGTTTAGGGCTCCTCTACTCCCCTGTCTACAAGAAGGACACTGTTGTCCTGGAATCTGTCCAGAAAAGGGCAATGGATCTGTGAAGGGTCTGGAGCACAAGTCTTGGGGACAACAGCTGAGAGAACTGGGATTGTTCAGACTGGGGAGGGGGAGACCTCATTACTCTCTACAATTTCCTGAAAGGAGGCTGTGGCAAGGTGGGGCTCAGCCTCTTCTCCCATGTAACAGTGGCAGAATGCGAAGTAATGGCCTTAAGTTGCACTGAGGAGGTTCAGGTTGGGTATTAAGAAAAATTTATTTTCAGAAGAGTGATGAAGCATTGGAATGGACTGCCCAGGGAGGTATTGAGGCCACCATCCCTGGAGGTGTTCAAGAAATGTAGAGATGTGGTAGTAAGAGACACAATTATCTAGGATGATGGGAGTGCGCTGATGTCTGAACAGATGATCTGAGTGGTCTTTTCCAGCCTTAATGATTCTGTGATTCTATGATTCTATCTGCAGCGGCTGCAGACAGCTCAGAGTGGGAATCCAGCAATGCTCTTCCCATCCCTTGTACTTCCCATCACACCTCCTGCTGTACTGTGAATGAAGTTCATGTCTAAAACTAAGAGATGTCATAAACTCCTTGATATCATTTCACTGACTACAAATGCACACCACCGTCTGACCACAGTGGTGAAAGATCAGGCCATAGGGAAAAAAAAAAAACAACAGCCAATAATTTCCATCCTCCAAAATTCATAATCTAATTGATTACTGCAAGGCACTGACTGCCATTCATCAGCTAAATGTCGAATCCATCAGCTCCTTGAGGGCCTCTGCTCAGTCTGAAACGAACATGGTTCATACACGTATTTAATACTAACTTTGAAATTGGAGAGGAATTTAACAGAGCATTAGAGAGGGATGAATAAATTACAGTGGCATTAATGAGGCTGATGCTTATATTTAAAGAGAAAAGTCCCAGAGGGCTCAGGGAGCTCCAAAGTTACTAATAACTTATTAATTTTGGAGGTGATAGCAGATAACATATTAAATGTGATAAATATAAATGTGCACTGTGATTACTGCTTCAGAAGACAAAGTCTTTTGGCGTATTATACTACAGGGTATCATTTATAAGGCCAGAGAAATAATTATTCTTTTTTATAAGTCTTTAGGAAAGATTGCAGCTGGATAGTTATATGCACTCCTAGGCACTCCACTACAGGATACTGCTAAACTGGAAGAAATTTGAGATTTCGACTATGAGCAAAGGAAATGATAAGAAGGTTCTGATAAAAGGAGTAGGGGACAAATCCTCTTCAGAAAGATGAAAAGAACCAGATATGAACGGAAAAGAAAACTGATGAGAAATTATGTGACACTCAGAAGAGAAAAAGCTGCACAAACAAGTCAAATAAAAGTCACGGGAAAAAGATTTCTTCACCAAATAAATGTGCAAAGTTTCTGTCGCTTCTTACCTGAAGCACAAAACTTAAGATGATGAATCAGGAAAAGTATCCAAGGAGCCATTTTATGGATCAATATTTTTTATTTGAGACCAAATTTTCTAAGTTGCGCTCTGAGGAATTAGTTCCTGCCTTTACTTCTTGACTTAACACTGTAACTGTCAAATATTTACATCAGATCTATCTTCAGATCTGTGAGGATTTCTGCTCTGTTCAGCAGATGTCGTGCATGTGAGCAGCCAGATTGAGCTGCTCAGGTGTGACACAGCCAAGTTGTACATCCCTGCCACTGCACTGCTGAGTCAGACACCACTCAGGAACAGCTATACCAGTGTCAACTTGTGCCTACAGAGGAGCAGAAATGGGATAAACACACACCTATCGCTTACATTCTGAGATGCTGGAACAAGCTGACCAGAGAAGCTGTGAATGCCCTGGAAGTGTTCAAGGACAGGCTGGATAGCGCTCTGGGCAGCCTGTGTGATAACACTGACCATGGCAGAGGGCTGAAACTGGATGATCTTTAAGTTCCCCTCCAACCTAAGCCATTCTGTGATTCTTAGTTGGAGCTGCAGAAAGGCATGCTAGTAGGAAAGAGTGTGCAGTGAAGGAAATGAGCATGGATACTCACCAACCTCCTCCTTAATTAAGGTAAGAGACTGGAGTTAGGAGGAGCAGTGACCAGCCTTGAGCAACTCACTGGCTAAATGTGTGGGTCACAAATAAAAAAAAAAAGCTGTGATCTGCCTTTATCCTTCAAAGCCCCAGGGTGTGCTCTGGGCACTTTGATTTTAGTGAGCATTTGAGTCATTATATTAAAAAAAAAAAGGTCATTGAAAACAGAGTATGTGGTATTTTACATTCACAAAAGGAATGAAAACAGTAAAGAAGAGCTAAACAACAGGAATTGCTCTCAGTGTGCTACCAGGAGTTCCATCCTCTACTGATGGAGCTGGTGGGGCCTCTTCCTGTTGATACCGAGTGGATGTGAAGGGAAAGATAGGAAGGTCCCAAAGTATATAAATGAGATTAATTTCTGAGGAACCCTCTACAGTTTGTCTTATGTGAGGAGTTTCTGTAAACTAAATGTGGTAGTATTATTCAAAATGCATTATTCGGAAGGACTGTAAAGTACTCGGTGTCCTGAGTAGAAACAGTGTCCTCAGGAATAACTCCCATGATAACATACCTCCTGAGCTGGAGCAGGGAGAATTTGTCTTCTAGGAACATGCCTAGTGCAGACACACATGCACAGGGGACATTTGTGCCCTCTCTTTTGTCCTTTGGCTGTGGAAGTGGAGAAATATGAGGTTATTTGCTTCATCCTTGTACAGCTGTCAGACACAGAGCACTTGGACATGGGCACCTGAGCACCTTACCTTGAGAACGTTTACTACAGGGAAACAATGGCAGTAGGAGGTAACATCACGCAAACAAGGCATGGACAAGCCTGTGAGTTCTCAACATTTACTTCTGGTTGTTTTGCCCACAGTTTGCTTCTGCCTGGCTGCAGGGGTCAGGCATGGCTCTTAACAGCCCAGCATGTTCCCTGCAGATGTTTGAGTGAATGTGGTGTTGTTAGTTTTCCCTAATGGCCCTACAGCCGTTCATGAGACAATCCTTCTGTTTGTGTTCTGGCCTTACATACTACGAAAGAAGTGGAGAAAATAGACAGTGAGCATCCACAATCAAAGGTCATGGTCATGGGAGCACCAGGATGACCTGTCTGAAGTGACTGAAGGACCACCTGAGGGGATGCCCTTGTCAGTGCTCTGTCACAAAGGAAGACCAACATGAAGCCACCGGATCACAGGATTGCTGAGGTTGGAAAGCGTATCAGCAGGCCTCTGCTCCAACCTTCTGCTAAGAGCAGGCTCAGCTCTGAGGCCAGACCAGGCTGCTCAAGGCTTTATTCCAGTGAAGGTTTCAAAAGATTGAAAACTGTGCCATTGCCTGATTGCATTTGTAGGGAAAATGCTTCTCCTTATAGCTGAGCTGAACCTCTCCTGTTACATCTTGTTTGGTCATGTCTTACTTTCATAGAATCATAGAATCATTAAGGTTGGAAAAGACCACTAAGATCATCTAGTGCAACCAACCTAACGTCTGCACTGAGCCTTCCCTCCCTGCATGGCGTGAAAAGCCCATCTCTCCTCCACAACTGCTTCAGCTTCAGCTTCAGCATCTTATTTCTGGATAGATTTTTAAAATCTTTTAATCACAGACAGAGAACATCAAAAAGTTTACAGGCGATCATGAGTCATGCCCAAACTGCAAGGCATACCGGACTAGTTCACAACTTCACACTGGAAAAAACAAATTGCAAATGTCAAGGGCAAGTCCTCACCTAGGAAGGTCCTCTTCTAGGAAGCAGATCCACTTCCAGGAAAAGAAAAATCTAAGTCATACAATTTCTCCTGGAATGAATTCAAAAACGACAGAAAGTTGACTGAAATATCAGGACTGGTTGAGATGCTATGAGCACTGTGAATGAAATATCATCCCTTTTACAGAACCATCGTCTGCGTAATGGAACATCCGTATGATAAAAGCATTCACCATACCTCAGGGTGTGGACTTTGAACAGCAACCAGCAGCTGCACACTAATGAGTGCTTGATTAAAAAGCTATTGTTAATGCAAAATGCATATTGTCCAATTGAGATCAAGAAGTGGGTGTAGATGAAAGGTTGGAATAAAGAAGATTAAACTCAGAAAAGCGCTATATTTTTGTCACCATAACATTTCAACAGCCGCTAATGTGCCTGAAGCTAATAATAACACATTAGCCTGCTGCACAAATCTAAGTCAGAGGTTAATACTAGGGTATATTTTTTGTAATCATTTTTGTATTAATTAGTTCCAGCCTGCAAATTGCTTGGAAAGGAAACTGAATTTCATCTGTTTGCTCCCATCTCAGTGAACATGAGTTCAGATAGCTGATTTTATGGTCTATTTTAATTACTTCAGGTAAGATCTGAATAATAAAGTAAGGCTATACCTACATCTTTGCCAAATTCCAAATACCAACAAGAGTTTACACCAAAGGTAAATGTGATTAATTTCAGAAACAGTTTTTCAGAAATGATTAAGTATTGCTACTAGGCTTGCCACAAGGTATTCTAAGGCTTTAGTAGGCTGTTATTCATATTTATCTCCATTCTGTCCCATACATTTACATCTATTAATTTTCAGAAAAATGTATAAAAAATCAGTTTGAAATGGTTTTTGACTTCTTAGGTGAAAAAGTACTTCTGGGTTAAAATTGAAAAAGAATTATGATCTTAAGCCCATCCCATCAGTTTTGTTCAATACTGAGGGAATCAAAGCAGTTTTTTCATGTAAAATGAAAAAAAAAACCTATTGAAGAGTTAGTTTGCCCTATAAAAGTGAAACAAGCCCTCTATAGCATTATTTTGTCTTGTATAGCAGGCTGTTATTTTCTGAAAAGATATTTATCTGTCAGGCAGGTAGAAATTCCTTCTACTAGCTTCGATCCTAAAAATATTCACTGCCTAGTTTGAGCCTTACAAAATATCCAGAAGATTTTTCTTCAAACCCCAGAATGGTTTGAAGGAATCCCTGTGTCCCTCTGCCCAAGCCCTGCTCCAACAGGGACACCCAGAACAGGGTGCCCAGGGCCACGTCCAGTGTCTTTGGAAGATCCCCAAGGAGGAGACCCCAGGCCCCTGTTCAATCAGCACCAGTGCTCCATCACCCCCACAGGATGCTCTCTTCTCTGACTTCTGGAAGCCTTAGTCAATCCATTTGGCCACAATGCTTAGCTTATAGTCAGCTTCAATTGTATGTGAAGATGTAAGAAATTCTACTTACACTCAGAAAGCTTAGTTTATAAGAAGAGTGAAGTGTCTTTAATAAAATGTGAAAATGGTTCAGTAGCAATTGTAATCTATGGATGAACTCTTACAAATGCTTCCAAAGATGCAGAACAGCCCCTGGGAACAGTCCTACTTGTGCCAGCAGAACTAATCCGATGAAGAGAGGTGCAGGGTTATTGGGGTGTGTGTAGAAATCAGCAGGAAACTCTCTTTGCATTTGCCTTCCCTGTCAGAAGAATTCTAGGTGCAAATAAATTGTTTACAACTCTAAAACTCAATTTTACTGTATCAGTACCAGGCAATTCAAGCTGGAAGAAGAGAAAAAAGAAAAGAAGGTTGTGCTTTATACATGAGGTGCTCTCTTCCAGTTAACCAAATGAAAAAGATTATGTCACCATATGATTAATAGCTAAACATAATAAGCTGCTGAATAAATAACCACTGTAAATATAGCTATCTTCACAGCAGGGGAAGCTTTAGCACAAACAACAGCAGGCAAGCTGACAGCCAGAGGGATGACAGTATTTCATTTGCAGACACAAATCTTAGCTACGTGGCTGAGGTCGGCAAGAAACTGTTTCTAACATGTTTGGCTGGACCTTGGATGGGATCTGATTTACTGGGTGTGTCTTGAAAGATCCACTGGTCTTAATGGACTCTTAACGAACAAAGCAGATTATAGTTCTGAAGGCCACCAGGAACAAAGAAGCAGAGTGGTGTAAGCAGCAATGATTTTAGATAGACGTGTTGGGGAAAAAAACTGTCTCAGTTACAGGTAATACATTATTATTCTCTTGTGATATCGCCTGAGCATACGGCAAGTATAAACCCAAAATATCTCTTTATAGCAGCCTGCAGCGACAATAATTAGCCCCCCTGCCTGCATCAGAAATAAAACTTCCTCCCTGGTTTTAGGTTGGCTAGGAAAATACATACTGAAAAAATGGGTTAGACACCACTGTTTTAAAAATATAAAAGCGGACCACAAAAGAACTAGAATTCCAGTTTGTTGCCCATCCCTGCAGGAGGAATCTGATCAGATTCCCATTTACACCAGTCTCTAGGCTTTGTCCTGAGCCAATTCCTTCCCCCAGAAGAAATCATGCTGCCTACCTCCAATGCCTCTCTACAGATAAAATGCTCCATTCCCCAGGGCTCCCGGGCGTGGGTTTTCCAGACATTCAAACACCTTTGGTTTTTGCAGAGGATTTATAAAACATGGATATGTGAAGCTGGTGCACAGACTCTCTACAGCAGGCTCTGACAGCAAAGTAATGAAGGTAAAATCAGGCATGTGGCGGTTCTACGCTCAACACCACATATACAATTCCATTAGTATAACCCATTATTCCTGTTCCAAAAAATCATTTCCATTGTGACAAAATGTTATCCAAAAGGCAATGTGGGATATTTATGAACAGCATAATTGTAGTACTGCAAAAGATGTGCACTTTTTTCTAAGTGTATGCATTAGTTTTCATGTTCAAGAAAAATAAATTCAGTCTACTTCAATTTCAGGTTATACACCCATGAGGAGTGAGGAAAGCAGAGGTGATCATACTGGAGATTATAGGTAGGGCATAACTTGTTTAACCAGCAAAGACTGAGGAGAGAAACAGTTTCTCTACATTCTACAGTTCTACATAGTTCACACAGTTCTACACATAGAATCATGGAGTCATTAAGGCTGGAAAGGACCACTAAGATCATCCAGTCCAATCATCAGCCCATCCACACCATGCCCACTGACCACGTCCCTCAGTGCCACATCTCCATAATTCTTGAACAGCTCCAGGGACAGTGACTCCCCCACCTCCTTGGGCAGCCTGTGCCACTGCCTCACCACTTTCTGAGAAGAAATGTTTCCTAATATCCAACCTGAAACATAACATCAAGGGTAGACACCTAGCAGTAGAAAAGCTGTAGGGCTATGCAAGAACAAATGAGTACAGCCATGATTTTAGCAGAAAATTGAACTGATTCTAACCATAAGAATGATGTCCTGACAACAGCTTTCAAACAGGAACAATGTGAGCAAAAAATGAAGCGACTTTCAGGATGTAGTTCAGTACTTCTAAAAAGTGGAATTATACAACATGGAGGCGTGTGGTGACAAGGAGCTGAGACAGCCCCTTCTTGTCCCATATTTCCCAGATCCTGTGTGATGCTGGTTTCAACACCCTGAAAGGCTCCAGGTTCCACTTTTCACTCATCTCTAATCCTCCTCAGACAGACTCAGGCTACCTGATGCAGGAAATGGGGACAGTGAGTCCTCCTGGAACCAGATGTCCTTGGAAAATCTGGAGAAATCTCAAAGTTATTATTTAATTAAAATCATGTTTCCCAAGTGTGTCTGTTTTTGAAAGCTGATACATGCTGTGATTAAATTCAGCAGTTCGACATTCATCAGGGACATTCCTCCTTTTCAGTATCTAAAAGGGGACTGTAAGAAGGAAGAGAACAGAATCTTTATCAGAGTCTGTTGTGACAGGATAAGGGGAAATGGTTTCAAACTGAAAGAGGGGAGATTTATACTCGATATAAGAAAAAATTTTTTTACAATGAGGGCAGTGAGGCACTGGCACAGACTGCCCAAAGATGTGGTGGGTACCCTGCCCCTGGAGACACTCCAGGTCAGGCTGGATGAGGCTCTGAGCAATCTGGTCTAGCTGTAGGTGTCCCTGCTCATGGCAGAAGGGTTGGTCTAAATGGCCTTTAGGAATCCATTCCAATTCAAAGGGTTCTGTGATTCTCCGATTCATGTGAGTGTTATTTAGCTAAAGATGGAAGCAAAGACAATGTTATCTCAGGGAGCTGCTGAATCAGAAATACACTGCAGACATAGGCTGAGGCAAGGCATTGAGACACACTGAACAAAACTCAATAGTTCGAAGTGTGAACTGATAGAACTCCTTATTATCCTCAGCCCAGTTTGCAGAAGTCTGGGCTTCACAATGCTAGAAACTTGTAAGAACCAGCTCCCTTGGATTGCTGCATTTCAATAGGTCAAAGAGTATAGAAAAATCCTACGCTATTTTTTTAGCATTTCATTTTCTAATGGCTACCAGAACAAAGAAAGATAGAAGAGAATAAAACTGGAAAGCACTGCAGAAAATTGAATTATCCAAAATTCTCAAGATCTTCAGAAAATATCTTTTTGAGTTTATTTTTAAAATATGGGCAATGTTTTAATTTGGAAAACTAAGAGAATTCCAATTTTCTCTGCGAATTTTACCCCTCCTTCAAGCAGTCCTTTGTTCTGTAGGAATTCCAAGGAAGTTTGCAAGTGTAGATGAATGAACTCAATTGGGATAATCTGGTGAGTGCTGACAGCAGCTCCTTGGAGGTTTGCTCACGTCAGCTTTGCTCATGGCACACAGGATCCTGTGCTTCCCAGTGTGACCCAGGAGCGGGGTTTGACACCACACATCCAAGGGCAGCTCCAATAAACACCCAGCCCTTGGGGCTGCACTCATGGCTGAACCAAACCCTGACGTGTTTGAAGCTCTCAGTCTACAAAACAAACTTGTGTAAATGTTTAATTCCTCCAGAAACACAGTGGATTGTGACGGCTGCTTAACAAAGCTACGAGGCACTGCAGCAGCATGTTTGCAGCCTGGTGCT
The DNA here is from genome assembly GCA_013399175.1 of Odontophorus gujanensis. Taxonomy (NCBI): domain Eukaryota; kingdom Metazoa; phylum Chordata; class Aves; order Galliformes; family Odontophoridae; genus Odontophorus; species Odontophorus gujanensis. Next base: position 187,790 of record VXAB01000161.1, read on the forward strand.
TGCTAACAGCAGCCACTTTCCCATAGCATGGAAGTGGAAGTGACAGTTTGCCATGACCAAGAGGACAACTGTCCCCTCCTCCCAGCCACAGAGGGGATGAAGAGCATCCTTCTTGAATATGAGGGCTTCAGAAATGTAAAACCCTTGAGATGTACGGTGTTATTTATAACATGACAGCAAATGGAGGCTCAGAGGCTTCAGCTGGAACCTGGAATAGGGGTGAGGTGGGACAGCTGCTCCTCTCCAATGGCTGTTCCCAGACCAAGAATGGCCAGAGGGTTGGGATGGGGGGGCTGCAGAGCTTCCAGTTGCGCAAACTGGGATGAGGATGAGAAGTTGCTGCACGTAGGAGAAACCTTTCCATTCTGCAGCTGCACCATAGAGCTGACTTGGGCTAATGGGTCAGCCTATGGTCCTTCCAGGAAAGTCCAAGTACTACAGATCTCAGTGACAAACTGGTGTGCACAGAGCCATGGGTCTGGCCCACACAGAAGTTCAGGACACACTGGCTCAGAAGGCAGAGTAGTGTGTTTGCACATGCAAAACCTCTGGTTATTTTCTCTTACACGTATACTTTCATATAAGCTGTGACTGGTTTCTACCGTATCTGATCTCAGAGAAGATGTCTCTCTTTAAGTACATTCCTGTGAAATCTGGGCTTGCTATAGGTGTTTCAGTTATTATAGATCTTTACTATCTCATCAGCAAAGACAGTGGTATTTTTTTTTTTAAATATGTATGCATTTTTACTCCCTCACATGTTTTACAGATAACAGATAAAATCTGCTTCTGTACTTTATAACACCTATTCCTCCTGCAGTGGTCACAGATACACCTCCTCATAGTCCCAAGTTGAGTACCTGTCCAGTTGCTTAAAACACAGGCTGCAGCTGTACTAGAAGCTGAAACATCTTTAGGAAACTTGACCTCCCTTTCAACCTTTCCAGCAGAAGGACCATGTCCCAGAAAAACCTTTTGGTGCATCTAAACAGTGATTTTTCATTTGCTTTATTTCTATGTCACCCATATGCATGTTGACTCATGCCCAACTTTATCCCCAGGCTGGGCTAAAAAGCAATCCAGATAAAGAAATTCTCACATACAGCATAGTGTACTCCTAAATACCGCTGGATGTATATGCATATAGATGTCTCTTCCCCAGCCACTGCCATTGCTTTTTGCTTCCGAAGTGGCCCAGATGGAGCAGTTGGTGAAAATTCAGCTCTTGTCTGATACGCAGCCTGGCTCTGTAGAAGGGATTCATGTGGTCCTGTATGCCGAGGGAGCAGAGAGAAGGCATCTGCCCACACTAGTTTGAGCTTCCTTTTCCTGGATGAAATTGGACTGCCTTAGGGCTCTGGAGGCTACTGGGGGTAGGAAGAAAATTACCACTGCCTTATTAAATCCCAGTCACAGATCTACTCCAAGGAATCGGCACTGGTGTACAAGTTGCAAAGTTTGGCTTGTGACACAACTGTTCAAGAGGCTGTGTGCGAGCAACAGGCAGTGTAGAATATTCCAGGACTCGACAAATCACCATTGTCTGGAGAGTAAGGCAAGGGAGAGGAGGATCTTGATCATGAAAGTTTATCAGAGAAGTTCTTAAAAGAAGGATCCTTGCTCATGGCCAGTGCTTCATGTGCACGTGGTCATGGTGCCCTTGGCCTTTTGGCTTTTAAAAATTGTGTAGTTTCTAAGTCTTCTCTCTCACCTCTGCATGTGAAGTGTGCTATAGAAGGCCACCCATGGGCCCTGATCATGGGTCCCCCTGATGACTGAGCTGCGTTACCTCTGAGGGCTCCTGTGGTACAGACTGCCGATGTTCATGCCGAGGACAGATGGTCTGGTAGGGAGCAAGCCAGCTACTCTAGCTGACATTCTTCCACACTAGTTTTGAAATTGGGACTGCTGATCATCTCCCAAAAGCTCCCACACCAGCAGCTTCATCTTTTGTCCCACCTCTCAAAATATTCTGCAGGGATATTTTGTGTTTCTCCTCTTTGCTCTGTTATGATTTTCTCATTCCTGCCCATCACGCCCCAGCATCACCCCACTGTACTTTCATGGGAGAAGCAGGCTCAGAGGTGAAGAGTCCTGATGGCCCTATTAATATACAACAGTTGAAATCCTGAATCCCAGATTGAACACCTTCAAAAAAGTAAAAAACAAACAAGCAAACTCCAAAAGATTTTAGAACATTTTATTAAAGATACGCTGGAAGAAAAAGAACAATTAAAAGCATTTTCAGTCTATAGTATTAAGGCGTTTATTTCCACACTATTTGCATTGGTGAGGACAGTTTTCAGAAGGAAGACCCAGGTTGCACCAAAACAAATGTGGCCCAAAGGGGACTTTGGGGAATTTGGACTGGGCAGAGTCAACAGCAGTGCTGGGCAGATGATCATGTCAGCAAAGCCATTCAAGTCCATGGTTACACAGATAACAGCATCAGAAACACCAAATTTCAGCATGAATGTAACAGAACAGGCACAAAAGACTAAAGAGATTTCAAAATAATTATTTCATTAGGAAGATGTTGGGGTTTAGAATGGGAATTTGCCAAAAGGAGGTTTAAAAAGGGTCCAAGAGATGAGGAGATGTGCAAATTCCTTGCTGGGCAACACCACACTTGCTGAGCAAGAAAGCCAGCCATAGCTGCTATCCAGACAGACCAACATAAATCTTCTAACTGTCATAGCTCAATTAATTAAAAAACAGAATCCCTAACCTCATATTTTATAATACTTGTGATGGCATATTTAAGTATTTAATACAGTAAACCTGGTGAATTAGGTTTTTTGTATTGCTTTTTTTTTTTGATAATTTAACCTCAGACAACTTGGAGTGTAGGCTTACCCACAACAATTCCTCCACCGTAGAAAGGTCTTAGGAAATTGAAAAAGGCCTTTAAAAAAGTTTATTTTGTCTCCAGGAGGTAATAAAGTACATATACACAAAGAACACGATAACAGTATAAATAATGAAAACTGTGGCCATGTGTAAAGGATGACAAACACAAATAATAGACTGTGCACTGTTGAGCATCAGTCAAATTACTGACTTGTATGTACTGGGTCCATCTCTAAAATGAGTAATGCCAATGGTTCAAAGATCTCTGGCACTGTTGTTCCCTAGTATCAAAAAATAATCTTGAAGTTTCCATTTTCACTTTAAATTCAATACAAGGGTATCTGCTGCAGCAAACCCTGCAGTTATCAGAGGTCTGTTCACCAGATAAGACACCCAGAAGACCTTTCCTGTAAAATGCAGCTCTCTTAAGATATATGACAGAGACGTAGCTGAAGCTTTGATTCTTTCAGCAACCTTGCATGACATTTGTCCAAAACTACAGCTCTCATTGGCTACCATAGTCGTTTGGGGTCTCCAGATTCTGATCCCTAAAAGAGACTTTCCAATGAAGGAAATTTTCTGTTTTCTTTACTTCAGATCTTTGGTGCCAGGTTTTTTGTTTGTTTGTTTGTTTGTTGTTTTTTTTTTTAATTTATTTTTAAATTGTGGTCACTGTTCACAGTGGTTTGTTTTCCTTTTGTGGCTTTTGTACATGAGGAAGAAAAGACCTCTTTAAAATAACAGTACATCTCTGCAAAGTCATAACTGGCAGAAAGGGAAGAGAAACAGCTTTTAATTTATTTTTTTAAAAGCTTGGATTTCAAGTTGACAGCATCAGTTTAAAAATGATGAGTCCAAACAGGAGGTGGAAAACATGAAAATGCACTAGGAGAAAGTTAGGATGGCACTGGTGACAATTAACTAACAATTATTAATTCCTCTGATATGCATTGTAATGATGATAATTATGATTAACTCATTTTGTTTCACTGTGGAGGCTGTTAACATTTGATTTCCTGGGTTTTCCTTGCAATTTACATTAATTACTGTCCACCTCCTGTCTAGTTTTCCTGGTGAAACTTTACAAAAATCAACTGTCTTCACTGCTCTCTACAAGCCTTTTCCAATTGACATTCAGCGTAATTGGCATTGAGATATGTTCACTCCCTGTCTACTCTATCATCAAAACTCTCGAAGTGAAAGAAGTTTATTCTTCACTTTCCTTAACTTGACTTGCAGAGATGACTTTGTCTTATCATAATTCTAAGAATTAGTTTATTTTCCATACAGATCCTTCCCACTGCACATAATTTGTCGTCCTCATATTCCATGTAAGTCTAGCATCCACACTACCAATTCTTATCTGTCTCCTGGTCTTTTCCTGCTTTTCTTTCCTTGAGTTCATCTACTCCCATGCCACTTAATCCCTTAATTACACAAGAACCTTCCTTATCATGCCATCCTAGTAAAGCCAATGAAGACTACTCCATTTGAGTTATAGACCATTATTGCAAATTATGGATAATCCACATGATCAGGATATACAGAGAAGCCAAGATTTGACACTATTAGTTTCATAGAGTAGGTGAACTGGCTTTCTTTCTAAACTTTAGACAATGGCTATCTTTTATGAGGCTCATATCCATCCCAAGTTACACTTGCTCTGGGCAATTAATTTCATGTGGAGATTTCCAGATTTATCTAGAAATGTCATAGGAGAAATCCTCTGGGAGTCTTTATATGCTAATACTGACAGAACCTGGGAAAGTTTCAGTTTTACACTGACTTTTGAAGTGTGTAGGATCCATTTCAGGGAGTTTTTAAACTCTAGTTTTAAAAAATCAACTGTATCTTCCAGAAGCTGAAAGAAACCTAGGATCCATACTGGTGTAACACTGGATTTATCATTTTTGACAAAATCTAGCTTAGATTTCAAAAGCATATTAGCAGTTTCTGTTCTCAGCTCTATACATGCTAGACTTAATCCAGCTGCTTTAAACATTCCTGGGAGCATGTTTGTACCCATAGCTAATATTACTACCTCTTCTGTATGCTCTATATCTGTACAGTTGAATGCTGATGGGAAATTCTAATTCAAAAAACACTTCACTGTCCTGAACATCACAAGCTGTGTGTGAACACTGATGGTGGCACAGGGAGCAGCTCTTGATAAGAATGACAGACACCTTCTATTAAAAGAACCATTCTTCAGTTGTTCATAAAATTTATTCTTTACTGTATGCTCATACAGGGCCATGAAGAGAAGACCTCCAACACTGGTGGTGAAAGCTGCTTGTGTAGGGAGCACAAATACGGCTGGGTCCCAACTCTGTTCTGTGTGGGAAACTAGCAGAGCAGAAAGTGGCTGAGCTGCAAATTGCATTGGGTTTGCCTGCTTTGGAATTCATAGAACCTCAGGTTTGCAGAATGAAAGAAGCCAGAGCTGTGCGCCAACAGCCACATACCCATTTGATTCCATCACTGAACAATCTGACCAAGTATCCCTGGAGCTGTCAGAGGGTTCTGCAGAGTCCTTGTGCAAAAGAAGTTCCTTTGCAGACACAATAAATTTATTTTACTTGCTTTATAAGATTTCCCTTCTCTGATGGCAGAGCATCCACCCAAATCTTCAGTGTCTTTCCACAGATAGTCCCATCAGTCACTCCCAGACTAAGACTGGTAAACCTGTGATAACACAAGCTCAGCAAAAAAAAATGTGTGTAGTTATGAGATGGTGATTTTAGCACAAGGTAAGTTTTTCCAGGGCTCATGCAAACAGAAAAAGGGATTACTGGTGTTACTACAGCAGTATTAGCAGAAACTTAAGCAGCTCATTGCTACTTCATCATTGGTACCCTACAGCAAATCACTTGTCACTATCCTTTGTGGCCATCTTCCACAACACACTGAAAGCAACAAGCTGGTATGATGCCCATTTTCCAGCTGCTGGATCCTTGGTTTGATATCCAAGGATATAAGAGAAGAACTAGGATGCTGAGAGACACTACTGAAGAATGTGTTGCTGGAACACAGTCTGACCATTCACAAGATAATGATAAGAGACGGATAAATGTTCCTCCTAAGTCTGAGGATAATAACTGCTCCATGGAATGTCAAGGTCAGATTGGGTGCTGCTGGAGAGGATCTATGGCAAGGAGAGATTCTCAGGTGGGATTGAAGGACAGAAATGGAGATTGCTTGCCAAACATTGAGAAATTTGGAGAATGAGAGAGAAGACTGTAGTGTTATCTGGTGACATTTGGAAACAAAAGGAAAAGAGAGGTGAAATATAAATAATAAATATATATCCATATATAAATAATATGGATGTGCAGAAAGTGCTTCCTCTAAGGGGAATAGGAACAAAGAAATCTACTAAAAACCTTCCAGTACAGTTCATCTATTCTTCTTGTTACCTTCCTGATAATAAAAGCATTCTAGATGGATGTGGTTAACCAAATCCCTTGAGGAGAAAGGTTTTAATTACCTTCCTTTGCTTCCTGACTTCTCTTCACCTTTATCAGCAGGGAGAAAGGACTGCAACCAAACAAAATTCACAGAGCTATTCATCATCAACCCGGGGGAAGCCAAATCCATGTGCAAATATTCTCACTGGCAGAAGGACAAACAAGTGCTGTATGCCAATGGGATTACTTTGCCTGGACTTCCTGCGTATTAATTCCCTGATATTTTACGTTGCAAACATGGCCATAGGTAGGGTGGCACCTCTAGGCTGTGATTGATATCAACATGCCATAAACTGTGGCAGGGTAACATCTGAAGGTTTTGAGAGACTGCTGGATAGTCAGTGCATATAGGAAGATCTGAAATGGGCTAGTTCTACTCCCACAGATATGAATAACAGCTCATCTATTTATATTCCCAGGAAGACTCATATGAATTTACTTCTGAAATGGAAGAGTATAAAAACACTGGATTCAGAATCACAGCTTCCTTTGATGGTACAATTTAGCTCACTCCCAATGGAGCCATGGATCAAAAGCTCTCACTGGAGACAGGCTGCCAATTCCACTTAAGAATAATGTGGCTCTTCATTTCCCACTCTTGGCATGAAGGGGTGTCCTATCTGATCTCATGCTCATTGTTTCTTCTGGTCCCTCAGTGAAAGTACGGATTTTGAGTTTGGATGATTTGGCTGGCATGCCATGCTTCTTGTAGGACAGATTGAGTTGGGCAAAGAGCAGGTTTTGGAGAAACTCAAATGTGTTCTCTGGTGACCACATACTGTAGTCATTTTTATGATCATAAAAATAGTTGGTCACCTGCACAGACACTGAGACATCATTATTTGTTGGAGTATTTTTTCATACTGCATTAAATTTAGCACTTGTTTGTTAGGTTTTTTTTTAAGGAGGTGTTTTATTTGCAGGCAATAATGACAGTCATTGCGTCAGTCTACCAGCAGTAGTATGTTCCTGCAGCCCTTCACACTGGGGGGAGCACTAGCAAAGTCATTGATTTTACTCTCTCTGAAACAACAGTCCACTTGGTCTCTTCTCAAACCAAGCACTTGCCTTGCTAATGTGAAATCACTCGTTTCTCAGATACTTCATAAATCAATAATATAATGTTCTCATATTTTGAATTTCTAATCAAACCTCTACCTGCCGTAGCAATACTCAATTGATTATGACCCAATGAATGCTTTGCTAGAATACTGATAAACCTTAAGTTTAAAGAGTAAAATTAGATAATCTATATCTAATAAAAAGATAAAATCTAGAGCCTCAGCAGCAAAGAAACCAGAACACCATCCACTTAATTCACCCGGTTATCTCTGTGCTGAGTCTGATCATTTGTATTTGACTTAGACAAATTTTAGAAAGGCATTGGAAGGCATGAAGAGATGCAGAAACATTTTCTTTAGTACTTTGCTTCAATAGCTACGCACCTCTCTCTTGCATATTTGTGCCTTATTTCTCATTTACATTTGTCCAGCATTGCTTTGAACCATCATTTCATGCTATACTTTGTTCATAATTAGAAGGTGTATTAAAAAGCAGTTCCATTCCCAGTTAATTTTCGTCCTAAGGTCACCCTGAACCTCTCTGCTAAGCTAATGTGATTCTGCTCTTTATATCTCTCAAGGAATGATAGTTTCTCCAAACTCCACTAATTTTTAAGGCTGTCTCTTTATGATTAGTTTAATATAAATATAGCAGAACTGCATATTACTGTAGGCCTGATCTAGCCATTTTTCTACATGAAAGTAAAAGCCAACTTTTCACCCTTACTCATTACTTCCCTCTATACACTGCCAAGAATTTCACTAAGCCTTTATATCATTAAATGCTGAGTAGCCCATACATTCTGAATTCTGGATGCTTTACAGAATTACCTTATAGGACCTGCTTCTCCCATCTATCTGGTAGTGTCATACCAAACCTTGTGGGTTATGCACAGACATATTTGCCACATCTATCACCTGCATGCATACAAATCTTTGAATTCGTTCAGGAAAATGTAACTTCGGTCATGTGAGTCTACAGCCAGCATAAGAATGGACCAATATGACCAATAGAATTGCTGTCTTGTATTATATATAGATAATATATCTACTTGGTTTTGAAAAAGACTGAAGAACTTGTACAGACTTCATCATCTGTCATCTGAATCTAAGTTATGCTATATTTATGCTGTAAATGTACCTAGATACATTCATGGTTGGATTAGATGATCGTAGAGGTCCTTTCCAACCTTAATAATTCTAAGACTCTGTGATTTGGGTTCTCACAAAGGCATCCAAGAAAGAAAGAACTATCACAGATACACTAAAAAAACTGCTGATGTGAAAGATTCTGCAAATTTCCCTGTCCTTAGCACGGAGAGTACACAAGTTCCCACTTCACATATTGGTCAAGTGCTGGGAAATTCTCCAGTCATTCATTTAGACTTCGGACTTTGACATGAGTTTGTATAGGAGAGACCAGAGGTCCAGTCCCTGCTCTTAGAACAATACAGAAATATGACTGGATGGGAATTTGTTAAAATTCTAACGTGGTTCTTGGAGCAAGACCAGGAATCCTAATATACAGCAAAGAGCTTACCCCAAACTGATCCCTAGACTATGCTTAGATTAATTTATGACAACAAAGTTTCTGCTCTGCAGTAATCCCTTCAATTTAAATGAGTAACAATAAAAAATTAATGAAATGTAGCTTTATCTAGGGTGGAATTATTTAGCATAAACTTTGATTAAATTTTCATAAGATCCTAATTGATTTTGGCACATACATTTCATTGTCTGTCTACAGGAATTTGTCTAGTAAGTCATAATATGAGCTCCAGAACAGTTTTTCTGGCCATATTTCAGTTACAGTCCATGCTTCCTTTTCCCCACTCTAGTCCCATTTTTCTCAATCTCGACCAACTAGTAGCAGTCAAACAAACTTTTTTGTCTCTATGCTGAATGATAGTTAATTTTGACCTTTAACAAGAATTCGCTAAGTTACATCAATCAAGAAGTAAATTTGCTAGCGCTTTCCATTTTGCAGCTATATAGCTGCACTGAATATATCATTAAAACAAAGCAAAATAAAACAAAAGCCTCTTAAAAAAAAAACATCCACAACAACAAAACCCAGCCCACAAGGCTCCTTACTGCTCCGTGCTGGTAATTAGACAAGATTAACATTTCATTGGAGCTGTGTCAGCACAAGTGTGAATGTGGAAAAAATTGAGTACAGCAGTGATAGTTCACGGTGAACAAGTTTTCAATCACTGATTTAAAATTATAGCATATTATCTTCCCTTAGCTAAAATTGCAGAGTGCTGCAGATGAAATGTTAACTTCATTTTCTGTATTTCACTGGAGATGATATAATTTTTCTACACTAATAAAGTATAGCCTTATTCACATCACTTTTATATCACACACTGAAAAGTATATATAAAGAAGATCTGGGTCTCCTGCAATGTGAAAGGGAAATGGTCTATCTCTTTGACCACTGCTGATGTTCCTGAGTGGCAAAAGGGATGAGCAATGCAGAGAGAAGTGGTCATGTTTATCGCTGGGCCACCTGTGTCTCTCACAAACTCCTTCAAAGCTTTAAAATGTCACCACTGTGATTCCTTCTGAAGGAGATGCAGGTGATGGTAATAACTGTCACAGTGTGACAATACCCAGGAGAATAAACAACCCCATGGTCAATCTGGGTAAAAGCTGTAGAGTTTGGAAGTGTCCTGGTTTCAGTTGAGACAGTGTTAGTAGAACACTAATGTTTGGTTGTTGTGATGGGAGCATGCCCAGGGCCAGTCCAGGCTGCATGGTGAGGAAGAGCCACCGCCATGAAGGCGCCACACAGGCCTGACCTGGGGGACTGGTCTAATACCAGCAGTGGTGGCAGCTCAGTCCAACTGAACTGAAGTTCTTCATAGATACAAGTGAATAATAGGTGAAGCAAATAAAATTCCAAGGAAATTCATCGGAAATCACTACTGTGAGCTTGCAGTTGTGAAAATTGTGACAAAAAACCCCAGTGTGTATACTGAGCCGCAGTAGTGTAACATCAATAACACGGGGGAAAAGATCTCAGGCAGGCTGGTCAAGCACTGCTTGTCCAGCGAAGTTGTGGAGTCTCCATCATTGAAGATGCTTCTAACTTGCAGGGATATGTCCTGATCTAGATTTGAAGTCTCAACTAACTTCAAAGCTGGCCTTGCTTTGATGGGATGGTAGATTAGGTCACTTCCTGGAAACCTCAGGAATGGAAAACATTCTGTGACAAAAAACTGTCTGCAAGAACAGAGACTTCCCAAGAGAGCTGACAACCAAACAGGAGAGGCGGTGCCAGGAGAGCTCTAAGACCTGGCTAAATGCTGGCAAGCATGGCATGGAAAACTCATACAAAACTCATAAAAGCTTCTTGCCCCTTTTCCACTGGTTCTTCATCCCTAGAGTAGTGCTTCACCTCGCAGAATAAGGAGGTGGAGGCTAAGCATATTAACAATCAGTCCAGTATACAAAAGTGAGGGCTCAGTAAGAGAAAGTGAGGTCTTCAGATATTTCACATGGAGTGAAAACAATCCTTTCTGGAGACCTTAGATACTGTTCGATTCTTCTCCAGTGGCAAGGCATCAGCTACAGACATGATTTCAATGACAGATAACTGACAGGAGAGCCTGGTCTCACTCAGGCATGGCTCAGCTCTTCCAGTTGACATGTCTGTAAGCACTCAAGGGAACTCAACAGCACACTCATCTTCCACCAATCTGTAAAAGGTCCTGATAACCCTGAGATCTCTCTGTTTGCTGCTGTTGGAAACACCCTGTTTAAATTGTTTTAGAGCATTGCAAGGGATCACAGCTGGAAAAAGAATAGTGCTTACTGTGCATTTTTTCTAGATACTGAGATGTGTGAAATACTTTGAAGAGTAGCAGAGGCTGCTGTTGCTGATGATTGTCCAGGTCACACAAAGGAGAGGATGGTGTAGGAGAATATGAGAATATTAGGATATGAAGATGGAGGTGTCACAAGCTCCCAGCTCCCCTTTGCAAGCAGTGAAGGCTGCAACTGGTAGCTGCTCTGTCTGCATCAGCTGTCTACAGCTATGATCATCTGCTGAAAATGCTGGAAGCAGATGCAAAGTCTTAAGGTCCTTTCAGGACGGATTTGATGGGAAAACCCCCTGGCACTTGTCTAGCTAGCTGCAGCTGCTACCAGGCAATGGGATGCAGCCCTCTCCAGGAGAATAGCAGGAATGTGAAACACCACCTCTGTCCAGCATGAGGGCTGGGCTCAGGAGAACTACCACCAGTGATGAATGAAGCTCTTCTTTCCCTTTTGCCATGTGAGTGTTCTCATTCCTGAGGCTCAGGGTTTTTCCCTGCACAGCGACAGACCGGTTTCCCTGTGATGGTTGTACTGTAATATGCTGATGGCAGTGACTTTCTTCAGGATTTGTTACAGGGGAACAGGATTTGGCACAAAGGAAGCTAAATACTAATGACTGGTCTGTGCCCCCAGGGAGCACGCAGAGTCAGAGAAACATGCTGAAAGGGATGGCAAGACACAAATGATGTAGGGTGAAGAAGAATGAGATACCCAGAGAGGAAGGCGCTTCCATACAGTGTTACACTTTCTCTCTTCGCCCCTTGTAGCTGTCATAATTGTGGACAGCATCCCTGATGATGGGCGGGTGGAAGGCAGAGCAAGGCAGCCCTAAGCCAGAGATCTAGGCTCCTGCCGCTGGGTCACAAGGTGATATGCAGACCTGTCAGCATTCTGATGGAGGAGCGGTGCCACAGATGGCCGAGTGTCTGCTGCTACAGCACTTTGGTATGACAGATGAGCAATGGATCTAATTATATCACTGGAAGAAGAGAGCCATCTTGCACTTGCCTGTGATCTACACTACTCATGGCAGAGCTGCTGTATAGTACAAGATGCGGAGGAGCATTAGCAGCTCTGCAGCACTGCAATACATCAAGCATGTGCTCATTCTGCGGCCACCCTAATACACAGCTCTGCTTTTACTTACTAGTCCATCACTTGAAAAAGGGACAGGGAGTGTAAAAAGCCTCAGTCAGATAACTGGATTGCGAGTGTAGATTTCACACAACTCATACAGAAAGCAATGAACTGTATCAAGGGCCTATATTCACTTTCTCCTGACTGCTCCGCAGCTATTCATAAAAGAGCATGAAAGAACAATTCCAGCTGACTGCATGTCCAAATGCACTTATGTTCCTGTAATCATTCTGCTCCATCTCGATTATAACCATATCACGTGGTGCAACAGGAGAGCAGAAAAGGCAGCAGGAAAAAGAGGTACAGCTCTACAACAGGTACCTCTTGATAGAAGTGTTGATGCTGCAGCAGAAGTGCCTGGGGTGGAAGGGTTGCTTCAAGCTGTTTCCCTGACCCCAGTGAGGTTGTCAGGCCATCTGCAGTGCGTGGCTCTGCCTGGTATGCTCCAAATTCCTGCTTGACTCCTTTCAGGATGGGCACGAGAGCTGCTCTTCACAATTTTACCAGTTGTCCACTTGCAGTTTTTGTTCTGATGTAAAGAAGTGAGAAAAAATGAGAAAAAGAGACCCTTCTGAAGCTTTAAGTGCTTGTAACTGAAGAGATAGCAACTGAGATAGTGAGAGTTGACAGTACTCGACTCCAATAGAAAAGCTCCATTGCTACTATCTCATTATCCCTCAGATTACAATTCTTGCAAAGACAGAAATAACATCATAGTTTAACATACCAATGTCTAAGGGGCTGCAAGAGAATCTAACAATTTTGTTTGTATAAATCTGACACTGATAATTCATAAACCACAATGTACAGGGAGTGATGGGCATGCAGAAATGTGTACTGTTCAGTTTTCACTGTGAATGAAAAATCTGCTAATGAAAGTGAATTATCCAACATAGTCTGCTAGCCATGCTACACTCAGGCTGCAGAGGCATCTCAGCTTTTGGAAATAGACCGTTTTGATTTTCTTTTTCTTTTTAGAAAATGATTAAATTGAATAGGCAGAAAAACAAGTGATACTGGTTATTCTCATTAATGGGAAGTGACTTTAAGCAGTATGTTTTAAGGCAATGAGCTAAATAAATCATAATACAGCTTTTTAGCGATGCTTTCTCTAGGCAAGATGGCAGACTCCATGTATCTTCAGTAGTGGATCTATGTGCTCTACAGCTTATGACACAGCACCTTTTTGTCAATGCATAATAAGCTTCTAACCTGAATGGCTTTTCTTTTTCATCTGCATTTCCCAGGAGTAAACCTTGCCTTTTAGTGCCAGGTGCAGGCAGATTATGTCAGAGGTGTGCGAAAGAGCAGGTGCGTAAAGCTATGGATGCAGATGCAAAGGTCAAAACAAGCTCCAGTGTGGAGAGGTGCCTGGGATCCTGGGAAAGGATCTAGCATTCCCAGCTGTAGAAAGTGCTGAAAGAAGACCATTAAGCATTAAAGAAAGATCAGCACATTTATCTGTTATCTGAAGCCCTTTTACTCTTGGTGTGATCAGGAAGGAATGATATAACTACTGGTGATTGTTAATGCTCTGGTGGATAATTACTGCTGGCATTGTATCTTGCAGACTTTTTGAGGAAATCAGCCCAGGAAAAGTTTTGGAGGTGGGGCTGTAGGCAAAGTTGAATGTACAAATAGATTTCAGAAATCTGCCTGCATATTTTATGTACCATAGCAGTGCCCAAACTCTTAATTGTAGGCTAATACAGCTCCTCCTTACATGCCAGATACCTCACAAATGCATAACAAACACAGATGTTCTCACCTGATACCACCCAGGCACAATGATTTCTGCATCTCCTTTATTTGCACCACTTTAATTAGGAATTTTAAGGAACAAATAAAGGAGGCACTTTAAAAATTGCTGCACAGAATGGAATCATGGTCAAATAACCATTGCAAATGCAGTGATTCTTACATGCAGACAACAGCCTTAGTTTAAAGCTGTCCATTTCTGTGCCTTTCCCTGACACACACCTGCTACAGATCTTGCCTTGCCTCTTGAATTGCATCTAGTTTGTGCACAAGGACTGGATTTAAAAGGAGCCTATGCATATTAGTTTCCCAAATCCCATTATGTTTTAATAAGATTTCTACTTCTAAGTGGTTGAGGTCTTGAAAAAACCTCTCCTGAAATCCCCAATTTCCACACTACTACTACTACTAAATTAATTCTGTGGCAATTCCTAATGGAAAGCTTAGTGTTAATTTGTATTTTCACCTTTTTCTTTTTCCTTTTCTTTTTTTTTTAGCAGCTCCTCTCCTGCATTTTGGTGGCTTAAAACTTTCTTCTTGCTTGGCTTGTTTTTGTGCTTCATGATTTTTTTATCATCCTTGCTCAGGATATCTCAGAATATAGAGTGACACTCATACCTGACACCATGAACAAGAAAATTGATGAGTCACAGCAGCAACAATTTCCCACCTGCATCAGCAAAGTAGAAATATCCTACTAGGAATAACTGAGCACTTAACAGTTCGTTTCCCCCGTTCCCATCACCCTGAGTTGTGGATTTTTTATTTTTTTTGGACTGCACATTTACAAGAGTATCAAAAAATAAACTTCTAGTAAACAAACAAACAAACAAACAAACAAAAACCGAACAGAGAGAAACTGAAGACATACTCCATCAGTACTGCCAGAGCTGTCCCTCCACCTGACCTTTCCTGGTCAGCCTGGATCCCATGCCCCCTTGGTCACCAACACATCTGTCCTAAGTGGTATGAAACCATTTGATGGAGGAGGATACTGCAAAGTCCTTTAGGGCTGTTACGTCTTGCACTCAGAGTGCTACATGGGAGGGGATCCCACACCTCCTTTCTGCTCCCCTTATAGCCCTGCCTGCTTGGCAGGGAAGCCCATTGCATGCGGTGGGATCTGGGGCAGCTCCAGAAGAGGAACACCAGGGTGTCTAGAGGTTCCTTGCCACTGAGTTCACTGGTACTTTTCATGCATTTATGTCTGGGAAATAAAGAGGAGAAATTTCAGATGGAGTGGATCCCATTGCAGAAGGAGAGCAAAGCTAGTCTTCATGACATGTAGGATGGCAAATCTGTCCATTTCATAGGAAGCAAATCATGCACATGAGAATTTAACTGGTGTAAAAATCATCAGCAGTCACATCAGTGTCTTCTAGAAAATCATTCTTCTCTCTAAAAAACAGTTTTTTATGTCTAACTGTTAGAGAGTGTTTGCAGGTTTTCCCATTTGTAAACAATACGATGAAATATATGGGTAGCTCAAATGTTGCAATGCTTGTGGCATCTTTGGTGAATACACAGATATATATATTTCCTGTGTTCATTCTGAAATATTTCAGAGATCTTATCACAGCAAGAGAAGCTGTTTTCCTTGCTGAGTTCTTGTCAATGCTTCAGGTTACGGTCCTTGGCTTAAGCTTTTGCTCGTCATCCAGTTGGACTTTCACTGACAACAGATCTGTTGACACTTCACCAAAATATTTCACTTTCCATCTCATAAAAACACATAAAAAAGGTCCAGGCTGTGAATCTGTCTTCAAATTGAGGACAGAAGTAGGGCCCTACAATTCCAGCCCATTACTGTTGGATGCTTGGCACTTCTGTTGGACTCTCGTGGCTCAGGGGATATTTAAGATGGCAGATGCTGCATGGCACCACCTTCAGTGTGTCAAAACGGTGCAAATGATCACACTGACCTTTATAGTGAGGAGAGCTGAAGGTGTCATCTTAGTGCAGAGCAATTAGAAACCAGAGTTAATGTATGCAATGAGCTAAGGTTTGCTCTCAGTGATGCTCCTGCTATTCCACAGTTACTGTGTCATACTAGGTTTTAAGTCTAACCAGTTTGTGTTAGATATTAAGAAAAACCTCAGAAAAAGTGTTGAGGCAGTAGCACAGGCTGCCCAGGGAGGTTACTGTCCCTGGAGATATTCAAGAAATGTGGAGATGAGGCACTGAGGGATGTGGTTAGTGGGCATGGTGGGGACAGGTTGGAATTGGACTGGATGATCTTCCAACCTCAATGATTCTATGATTCTATGATCTCCTTCCAGCAAATAGACAAGAGAAGGCTCCCTTGTCATGTGTTTTAGAGTGTTTTTAGCACTGTTGCATGTGTTCAAGCCTGCAGTGGGGATAATAACAACAGAATAGCAAATTGATACGACTGTAAATGTTTCATTAAAAACAAACAGCAAGATGTAAAAGCTAGTTCTCACATGCTGGTTTAGCATGGGTTTAAGGAGTTGTAAGACTAACCTAAGAGTAATAAATGAAATTCACTACACCTCATTTGAGTTTTCTTCCTAGCTGCACAGGCATCTGAAAATTATGACTTCTTTTAAATGCTTCATCTGTCTGGATGATGATCTCTGCATTCACTAGGCTAAGTGTACAAACATTATTTTCAAATTATCCTATCAAACATGGCAATGCGTATAAAACCAGCTTGAAAATATTATTTATTTTATTTTCTTATGTGAAATTTACGGATGAATAGAACAAGAAGTAAATCATGAAACTGATGTTGGCTCCTGTTAAAAAAAAAAAAAAAAGACAAAAGATCATATTTGGGAGAAACTACTCTTCTTTCCCCTGCAAATGACATATCTGAAACAGAGGTTTTTGATAAGCTCCTACAAGCTTTCATGGCTGTGTTTATGACAGAGCTGTATAAGAAAAAACTGGCTTTTTTGGATGCAGTCTGTAATTCTGGCTCACTGCTTTCCCCTTTGCAGCTTTTCTGCCACCTTGCTTTAAAGCACAAGCTCCAGACTGGTGTTGTTTGGTTAGTGTTAGTCATAGTGCCCAAAGAAAATCGTCTGACTTTTTTACCTCTTATTTCAAGTTCTTGCATTCTTTTAAGTTCATCCTCTTTACCATCAGCCATGGTTACAGACATCCAGCAGCTTGTCAACATTTTCCTACTGCACTGATTCATCTCTCAGTTTCTTTTCATTTTTCCATCAAAAATTGTTTGTAAGAGAAAAACATTGACCAATTCTACCGTGTTCTCAGAAACATGAAAAGAACAGTGGGTATGAAGTCTTATAATGAGATGTCATGTTTTCTTTTTTTCGGTGGGTTTCTTTGGCCATAGCTGAGCTCACTGATTAGAATGCAGCAATTTTACTATTAGGCAAATACAGGAAAAGTCTGAATGCCTACTGTGATGAGCAATCACACTGAGAAAAAGAGTGAAAGAAAGAGCAAGAAGAAATATTAAGGTCATTAAATGTATCTGAGTTCAGAAGAAACCCCTCAAAAGTATAACCAACTTTCTGCTACAAAAGAACAGTAATATTATTGTGCTGGTGCTGGCATTTTGGTACAAATCAGGAGTTCTCTTTAAGCTTGAGGCAACAGTCCTTTGTGCTGTGTCTGGGTCACTTCATGGAAAGGCCTTTGGGTGCCAAGGCTGAACTCTTTCTAAATGAAACAGGGTCAGGACATAATTCCCACAAATTTCATGAACATCTCTAATGAGCACTCATCCCTAGGGCCAGCCTGAATCTAGTTTTAAAGATACACCCTTGAACTGTGAGCAACTTAGGCCTCCTCTCCTCTCCTCTCCTCATCTTTCCATGGCCCAACATTATCACTGCAAAATCTCAATGTCTTCCAGCAGTGCATTAAGCAATCTGAGTAACATTTGTCAACATTTACACAAAGGATAATCAAGACCTCATTGTTTCCAGGCTCTCCAAAACTGAACAAGAAGCTGTAATAATGAAACTCTCTTATTGATTCAACTGATCAAAATGTATTTGCATTAGTAGCACAGGATAATTGGGGCACATTATAACAAAACAACTGATTGGTAATGTAATGCTGCTCTGAATATGAATACATTATCCTTTCATGCATTTAATATTTCCATTAATCACTAACTTGGTGCCATCTCCAATTTTGCTGAACAGCCTTCAAGCTGGGAAGCATGGAGCTCTTTAAATCTACTCTTATATTTACAGACTCTTAGAGTGGCTGACAGTATGAACCTTTAATTTAAAATCAGACTGAAAATCTGCATGAGATAATGCTTATATTTTTATTCTTCTTCCCCTTCTTCTCTTAGGGTATTGCTTATTATTTGTTTCCTTTGTAGAGGAAACAGAAGGGACATGGCTAACGTACAACTGCAGCCTTTTCCCTCTGCAGTGTATGTAGCTACTGTTATCCTCAGTCACTAATACGTCATTGCTTCCAGGCTCTGATGACTCGTGAAGATTTCTGTTGCAGAGAGCCCCATGCTCCTCCAGGCAGCAAACTCAGAAGACGAGGTACAATCAGCCGCTTCTCTGCTCCCTATTGCCCAGACCACAGCTGCTACTAACTACTGAAAAGAGGCAATCTATTTTCTCTCTGCTGTACCTGATCTCCAAGGAGACCTAATCCTAATGAACAAGACAAAAATAACACAAGGCAATGCAATGCTCCCAGTCAAACATTTTGAAACCAGGCACACTCATAGCATTGGATGACAAAGATGACATCACTGGGTCATCTACATGTACTCTGCTTATGAAATGTGGCATTCAATCAACAGGTATCAGTAAGGTTAATAGGGCTGCAAATGCAAATACACAGACCTCTGAGGACCAGCGTAGTTCTGCAGAGTGTTACGAGTACTCAAACCTCCTGAAGGTAATTGGAACTGAAGGCACTCTGCATTTTTCAGAAGTCTATGGCAACATTCATCTTCAGACCAGATCCTTTTTGCTAAGGGAAATAGTTCCCCTTTTCCTCTTCTTGGAACTTCTTCAGTTCTTTTCATAGATTTCTTCCCTCCTCACCTGAAGCCCTGGAAGATAGGCTTCCATGATTTGCTAAATTAATGAGACCATATGTTAAATTCTGTCCAATAGTCATTACTGTAAAACTGCATGTGTAGCTTTCTGGCTTACTCTTCATAACTGTTTTCTTCCCCCAAGGTTTATTTTGTTTTATCTTAAAATCCCACTTATATAAGATTTTATTCACATACACAGTGAGACTCCAAGAGATCTTGGTCCACTGAGTTAATAACTAACATAACTGTTGGTGAATGTTTTAGAAATGCACTGTAAATTCCTTCAATATCCAAAAGATCAAGAGTAAATAAAGCCCTAAAGCTAGGACATTGCTGAAAATTCTGTGAAAACAAATTGATTTTGTCTCTGCTCTGGAAATGGGTCCCCAGTGCATCCATTAAAGCAGAAGCAAACAGTGCCAAAGAAGCACTAAGCGTTGCTTGGGGCAGTTGGTGACATCCAGCCCAGCCTCCTCCACTACAGGTCACCACAATCAATTAAAACTGAGGTAAATTTCTTTCAGATTTTACACCTTATGGGATAAGTTCCCCTGTTCATACAGTTTCATTTGCTTAAAGAGGTGTCCCTGAACTGCAGTAGAAGGCTGTGCATTTGATTTTTTTTCTTTTGCTTCTCTGTTTACTCAATAATTGTCATATGTAGAGGAGATTTAAAATATTTTTATATTTTCAGGGACAGTGTTATCAAATAAATCTTAACATATTTGTCTTTGATAATGGTAATAGTAAAGACCTGCTTCCATAAATGCTCCAGGTAGAAAATATAGACTATAGCTGCACTGTTTTGTGAAATAATGTGGGGAAATGGCCACAAACTGAGGCATAGGGAGCTCTACAAAAATGTGTGTGGGAACTTCTTCACAGTGCAGTGATGGAGCACTGGCACAGGCTGCACAGAGAGGTGGTGGGGTCTCCTTCTCTGGAGACGTTCCAGACCCGCCTGGATGCCTACCTGTGCAACCTGGGCTAGGGAGCTGCTTTGGCAGGGGGTTGGACTCCATGATCTGTAGAGGTCCTTTCCAACCCCTTCAATTCTGTGATTCTGTGATTCAGTCTAAATCTCCCCTGAAATGACAATCTTAGAATCTCTTTGTTTTTGCTTCATTCACAGGTCACTGAGCTGCTGCCCATTCTTTCTTACATCCATTCTCAAAATTTGTATATGACCCTTTAAACTTGGGCAGAATTTGGAAACAATTATCAATGGGCTAAATGTGCAAGCAGGGTAAAGGGATTCTCCTCAGTCCCATCACTGTCTTGTTCTTGTGGGAAGTGCCACAGCTTTTATCTATGACAAAACCAATATGCGCCTCTGTATGTGAAAATAATGCAAAGTGAGATGGAAAACTTTTCTTGCTATTGCAAAGAGTTTGCTTCTTTTATAACATCCACAAGTGGGCAAAAATGTGTGAGTCATTCCTGCTCCCTAATACTGCTCAGACAAAACCTGGAAGAGTTCCTACCTTTTTTTCCTTCTGTTGCTTGTTTTCACCTTAGCAATATGAGAAATGTCAAGCTGAGGCTGCCCTTGCTTGTTTGAAAACTTTTTAAAGTTCTCATGGGTGAAGCTGTACTGAGGTTCTCATACTTTCCTGCCTTATTTTTCCCACCATCTGTATTTTCCACTTTTAGTCAGACTGTGGTCCCAAACCCACCCTACCAGCCTGCAGGCAGACTGCTGCCCTACACAGTGCAGGTAGGGAAAGGGCCCAAGCTCTGTGTGCTTCCTACCACGTTGGGTTCCTGTTTCCTTGGCAAAGAAAAGACCTCCAAGAGTACACTACTGTCATCTGGTGATTTCAGTCTTGATAAATCATATATCATTTGGCTTTCCAGTCTTGATAATACATATGCTATTTGGCTTTTGTTGTCAGAGAAGGAACTGAAGGTGCAACAACTACAGAGCATCAAGGAATGAAAAGATCTATGGAATGCTGTCAGCCTATCACCACATGGCATTTCACACTTGAGCAAAACAGAGGAAATGCTGAGCTGTTAACAAAGACTATTCAGCAGTGCTAATGGTTCCAGTCAAATGGAAATCAACAAACACCTTCTCAAATAGAAAGAATAAAAATGAATTTCTGTCTCGATTAAATTTAATTTAATGGAGTACTGTGCATGATAAATTCTGTTTTGTTTCCAGATATCTATGGAGCTATTCACAAAGCTTAAGGCAAAATTCAATTTCTCATCTAAGCAGAAAATAAGAGCAAAAAGAAACAACATCATCATCATCAACAACAAAAACCAGTGTAGCTTTCCATATATCACAGAAAAGTAAAATAGGATGCAGAATCTACTTTACCTTCTAACAGCTCTTCAGCTGTGTCAACACTGATGGGCACAGACCTCTGTGTCCTGGATTCTCTCACACTCCAGGTCAGCCAGCTGCAGATTAGCAGCTCCAGCTGGACAGATGGGCAGCTCTGGACCAACACAGTCCCAACTTCAGCCAATTCTGCTCTGTTTCTGGCTGGGGTAAGCAGTTACAAAACGGAGCTACCTAGTCCTAGAAATAATGATGTGTCATTCAGTTTATATCAGGTGCTAACCATCTTCCCTCCCCTCTCTCCCCTCCCCTCACCTTTTGCCTTGCCTTTGCCTTGCCTTTCCCTTGCCTCCCCTCACCTTTTGCCTTGCCTTTTGCCTTGCCTTGCTTTTTGCCTCACCGTTTTTTTGTTGCTGTTTGTTTGTTTTGTTTTGTTTTTCCTTTATAAGCTCAGTATTTCAAAGGTAGAAACTGAAAACAGCAGCTTTATGGAGAAGTCACAGCTGTGACTGTGCTGAAAATTTAGCCAAACTTTGCTGATCATGCCTAAGGAAAGGTACACAACATATCCTGGTTCATATCAGGGAAGCGTGATTTTACACCCTTGACTGAACTGTATTTTTGTGTTTAGCAAACAAAATATGTGTGTGCTGTGCTCCAGATGTATGGATGAGTGAAATGAGTGATAATATGGCTTAAAAAAAAAAAAAAAAAGGATTTTCTCACAATGAAGAGAAATGGTAAGACTGTCTTCTCGTGCAATGTGTGCACTTCAAGCTATCAAGGTTTAGGAAAAAAAGGCCACCTGTTTCCAGGTAAAATGTAAAGCCTTCTTCTTTACATTTCTCTCATCCTTTAATAAAACCCACAATGTTGCATACTGAAGCAAGCTAGCAGCAAACTTCTTACGGTTTTTGGCAGCTTGCATTCCAGATGGCCTGGACAAAACCATGGGATTTTATATAAAAGATCCAATTCCACAAGTCAATGCATAAAGAATATTTCAGGTGATGGCATTAAGTTGTTCACCAGGGCAAGTGTAGTGTCTCCCCAGGCTGATATCAAATGCTAAACTCTTGGTGGTTTTAATCTGCATTCATCAGCTTTACTGTTATACTTAGAGCAGTTGTCTTACTCTCTCAATACATGCTGCCAACCAGATGGCCTCAGAAAACAGAACCATATGAAGTCTGATCCCACTTAATTCTTAATCTCTCGATGCGTTGCACTTTCTTGAGTTTGCGTCAAAAAGAGTCATAATCTAGTGTCAACAGACAAGTAGTTGATTCAGTCCACACTTCTGCTCTTGATGTATGTAATGTAGTTAAGGCAGTGACCTCTCTCCAGTTCACAACCTTTAAAACCTATTTGAAAGAGAGTTCAGCTGTGCCAAACAATGTTTTAAAGTATTACAAGGTCTTTTGTCTTCATAGTGTGAGAATCTATGATGGAGGCTTCTGAGAATCAGAGAATGTAAGAGCCTTGTTCAAGTTTTAGTATAAAAGACTGAAATATCTATTCTCAAAGACTTCCAAAATGACTTCCACATTGTTAAAGCTACATAGAAAGTATTTCACAAAAAGGGTGGTGAGGCACTGGAACAAGTTGCCCAGAGAGGTAGTGGATGCCCCGTCCCTGGAAGTTAGGCTGGGCAGGGCTCTAGGCAAACTGATCTAACTGTAGATATCCTTGTTCAGGGCAGGGGGGTTGGACTAGATGGCTTTTAAGGGTCATTTCCAACTCAAATGATTCTCTGTTTCTGTGATTTTGAGATCGTCACATCCTGTGCAGAAGAAAACCACGGCTTTTCTTCTCTTCCTTTTCCAAAAGATATCCCATAGAGTTACCAAAATGAACCTCTGTAGTCTTCTTCTCTTCAGTACCTGTGCACCTTCTATACTTAGAATAATTTTTACAAGAGGCAGTTTTATTCAGTACTCAGTGCACAATCCCAATGTCAGATCAGGGTTCTGCCTGCTCTCCGGACTAAAAGCATCCCTTCACTGAGATGAATCACTTGGAATTTGTTATTCCACAGTACGCAGGACAGGCCACACACCTGCCTGTAACTTGTCAAAAAGCCTTAACAGATAAATGTATAGTCAGAGGTGACAGCAAGCAGTAATTACAAATTCTGCCCCATCCCCCTCCAACACTGTGCAACGTATAAGGGCAGGAAGCAGCTTCTGGGGGCTTGCAGGTGGATATCACCTACAGACATGAAACTAATCAAGCTTAGAAAATATTTCCAAGGTTTGCTTTTCTTCTCCACCCTTGAGATCCTGAGAAACATTTAAAAATGGAAATGCAACTTGATGACTTGCAGAGGCAAATAAGACCTTTTTTTTTTCGTTTTTTTTTTGTTGTTGTTGTTGTTTTCCTGTTGATTGGTGTTTGCAGAGATTCACATAAAGGCTTAGAAGTGTCAAGAACTATTCCACAGACATCTTTGCTCCTGAAATGAACAAACTTGCCGTGCAGTGGGTACCCAGCACACCGTTTTCTTATTCAAATTAAAACAAAAAAAACCAAAAAACTGCAACTGGGCACAGTGTTGGCCATCCCTCCTGCTGGGACACAGGTTCACAAGTGATATTTTACCTATCCTGGGGTACATGTGTAGTCATTGACTCCCCCACCGGTGCTATAATGAGCAGCTTGGGTGGAAGATCAATCTCTCCCACAGCAACCGTGCTGGAGTCTGCTGAACTGAGCCTGAACCCTTGGAGTTCAGTTCACCAGCTGTTTGCAAGGGGATGCTGTGATGCAGGATGATATAATGCAGCCACTGGAAATGGCTGTCCCCAAGGAACCTGAGCTCCCAGAGGTTATCTTTAGAGTATGGCATTTAGAAAATGCATTTAGAAAAAGTCTCATTTATGAATGCAGTCATTCTTTAGGACTTCTCCACAGTACAGGCTGTGTCTGCCTTGTGAGACACCAAGTTCACTTTTAGGCATGCTGGAATCATGGAGAATCTGCACCTCACAGCCACTCTGTTGAACATCATCCTGCTGTTACAGTAGTAACTTCTGAAAGCCTCAGCTGCCTGCTTCCCTAGTGAGGAAGGCAAAGCCACATGTGAGCTCTCGACATTTCAGACTAATCCAGTCTGCCTCATCCTCTGTCACAGGGCAGTGAATTCTCAGCAGATGCTCCTAAGGGAACATGGGGCTGTGCATTGTGTGATGGGAACAGTGAGCAGGGGAGAAATGTCCAGTGTGGGTCTCCAGTGTACAGCTGAGGCATGGCCCTGTCTCACACTGGTGCGGGTTACACCACGGTACCTCAGAAGGACATAAAAATACCAACTGCAAAGTGAGTCCTCTGGAAGTAATTTTTACTTCGTTACCATTCAGGAAAATCATAGAGGCATATGGACAGCAGCCAGTGAAAGGACAGACACAACCCTCAGCTCCCCTGCTGGCTATATCAGCTCTAAGCACCTCCCTGACCTTACCAAATGTGCCTGACTTTAGGCAGCTCACTCTCTACTAGCAAATTGGATATGCCAGGGAGCAGACATTGACCAGTGGATGTAGCATGATTTATGGCCATGCAGCTGACCTCCCAAACCACTGCCCATGGTAGCCATATCCAAACTGCCTGCTCAGGGCCATTCCTGACCCACACTAACCATAGGATGTGCTCATGATTGAATCATGTTGAGGAAAATGAGACAGATCAACAGTCCACATGACTGTGACCTGGAGCTGAAGTCCATCTCTTGTCCCTGTTATCCTGGATGGGGAAAGAATGGAACTCTGGAGACCAAGTCTTCCCCTGCTCTTTTTCTGCTGGATACTGTTTCATCTGCTTGGGACAGGTTTGGTAAGATCACAGAGGACATGGAGTGACAGGGAACAGTAGAGAGCCCCTCACTCCCCTCCTACAGGCCAGAGAGGTGGTGGCAGAGGGCTGGCTGATGGCCTAATGCTGTACACAGACAGACACTTGTCCTGCCTTTAACCTAAGCCAGGCTAGCTGTTGCTGGGGATGTACAAGACTGCAAACTTGCCTTGCCATTACACAAGAAATGTTTTATCTCCTCTAGACCAGTCCCAGTTCTTACCCGTCTAACAGCCAGCAAGGACTTGACTTAGTCAAAATAAATGTGCTACAGCTCCATGACAATATTTCTGGCTTACTTGCTGTAGTGAATTCGTTGATCCACCACCACTTCACCTTGCCCTTTGTTAATTGCCCACAGGCACGGAAGGCTGAGCAATTGTGGTTTTCTGAGGAAATGATAGTGATTTCACTATCTGCTTGTGTTTTTCCAACAAGGCAATGAAAAGTGTAGGTCACAGAGACATTGGTTACCTGAGATAAATCAGTCAGTCACCACAGGCAGCAGCAAACTGTAGGGTAACTTCCACTGTCTTGATGTCTCATGCAAAAAAATGATGTACAGGGAAATGCATTGGATCCAAATGTTTTTAAATCTTTGTGTTCAATACTGAATCAAAGCAGATTTCTAGAGGTTTTAGCCAAAATAGAAATGCTCTGCTAAGACTGCCAGCCTACATTTATTCAACTAACAAACACTGTTCCTAAAAAGACTGTCAAATATGACTGTCATCTGAATCAAAGTAAATAAAGAAGCTGCCAAATTTGCCTTAAAAATACTAATAATTGCCCATATATTCTTCATTTGTGTCAGGCAATGGGCAAAGTAGGGAAAATGAGAAATGGGATATCAAAAGAAAGCAACTGAGAGGCACTAAGACAGATAAGAAAAACTATAATTAATATCAGTGCTGAATTGTAGGAGATTTGAAGGAAAATACATATTTTAATTTACAGAATGATCTGATCTCAGTATCATTACAAAGAAACTCTTACCTGCTACTAATATTCTTCTACATTTCAAAGATTATAGTTATATAAAAGGGTAAAAGAAAATGTATGAATCAGATAACTTAAATGTAGCTTGCCAAACAAATAGGAGGGAACATGGGGATTTTAATGAGCACAGGAGCTTTGATCAGTATGTGGTGATGACTTCTGAAACACAGCAGCATGTCTGCTGACAGCACACACCAACAGATGGAGGACTGCCAAGAGCAAATGTCAGACACCCATGGTCTACAGTTGTGCTGAGGAAACTTATTTTTCCTGGTTTATTTATCTTTTGTACATCTTAGCCATAGTACACATTCTCAAAATCAAGCCCAGAGCACTGGACAAGTCCAATAACCAAGATGGAGTGCATGATTACAACAACCTATGCACTGTGCATGTGAATTCTCTGTGCCTCTTAGTTATTTCTCTTAGGAGAGTGTGTTTGTAGGAGGGGATTTGGTGCTTTTGTCTTTTGGTTAGACTGCAGGGAGATAAAAGACCTGAAGAATTAATGGGGGCAAAGTGGTAACCTCAGCTGGCATTTTTGGTTCCAGAAAAAAATAATTGAGAAAACTAACAAATAATAAGATGGATCAGCAAATCTCTTCCAGCAGATTTCTAGAAAATGAGCATTTTCTGACAGATGCCACAAAGTTAGTCTTGAGCTACTCTGACAGCACTCCTCTGCCTCTATTGAGAACTACTCTCAGGTTCACTCAGCTAAGTGAGTGAATTACTAATGATGAGGAAAGTCTATCATTGTAAAGAGGGTGAGGCACTGGAGCAGTTTTCCCATAGAAGTGGTGGGTGCCCCATTTGTGGACATATTAGAGGTCAGGCTGGACAGGGCTCTGAGCAACATGACTGAGCTGTAGGTGTTTGTTCAATGCAAGGTTGGTCTAGTTAGGTCTTTAAGGGCCCCTTCCCATTCTAATGAGCCTATGATTCTATGAAATCCTGACCTTCAGCCACCAGCAACATGGGGACAAGACATAGCATGGTTCTTTTTGTTACTGTTTTAATGACTTTGTTTTAGCTCCTCAAATAAGTATTTATCTGAATTCATTTCTCAGTATCCTTGTTTCTTTCTAGAGTATTCCTATTTTCACTTTGTGGAGAAAGAGGGAACTGACATTAAAAGCCACAAGAAAATAACAGCAGTTAGGTAGAAAAGTTTCTTATGAAGAACTGAGATGCCTGAATCTTCAGAAGACATGGAAAAATACCTGAAGAACTGCAGAAAGGAGCAACTGTAGCATAAAACTATTACCTAGAAGCTGAGAAAGCCACAGCTGTAAAGAACAAAGCAATGCCTGGGTCTGGTAAAATACAACACAAACTGAGTTCAGGAAGATTTTTGTTCAAGCACATTGCACTACTTAGAGATGTTCATGTCAGCCACCAATAGCCTGCTCTGATGTTTTAGAAGTGATTGTTACATGAATGCCCGCAGTGGATGAGAGGTAAGGTGTTTATCATAGTCTTACTAACAGGGGTTGCTCCTAATTACTGTTTAAAGGAGTGTCTTCATTGTAAGACCAGCATCCCTGATGAATAAGTGTGACTGTTCACTGTATCAGTCACAGGCATTGACAAGGAGAACCATCTCAGCTAACAATTCTGCAGAACTTACTGAGAGGGTGACCTGCTCTGTTGATAACAGACACCACCAATCCACAAAACAAAACAGAACTACTTTTACTACACAATGTTTCCAACTTGATCTACACTAATAGTTTCCTTAAATTTCTTTCCTCTTTTTTCCAGGAATTACCTTTTGAAATGCTCATCTTTTCCTAGTGACTGCAAAGTGTCCAACAAGATTAGCTTTGACCTAATGTTTAGAGAGCTGAAGTTCAGTAAAATGAATTTTCACCATTAATGAATGGGCAATTCCACTCAAAACTTCTCACTATACTTTCCCATAGCATTTCTTCAAAGAAATGATTAGACAAAAAACAGACTTTACTTGTTCATACTGTGCTGGTAGACAATAGAATCTCTGGTGCATGATAAAAAGCTTTTCTGTAATATCCTCAGTCAGCGTCTTTCTGCTTTAAGTTTACCTCCATCATCCCTTAAATGCCTAAGGTGGATGTGACAGTTGCTTTTCAGATGACAGTAAGTCAAAAGTCTGTGAGAGAGTATCAATAAGCAACTTCAAACAGTGTAATTTACTGTACTGATATGAAGCACTGTATGCTTAAACTTCTATCATGTAAGTGGTCAGATATTGCACTCCATTGTTGTTTCTTTGCATATTTTGTATTGTCTTGTCCATGCTCTAGATGTTTTCTGCAACAGATAGAAATCTGGCCATTCATTCAGGCTCCACAGTTTTCAGTTGGTTACTCTCACACCTTACCTAAAACAGATCCATGTGCCTTTTAGTCTTGCCATAAGTAGCACGTAGCATCAATCTCTCTAGCTTCTCTCTATCTGTTCTCCTATAATAAACTGTCTTGTGCATTTTTAATCTGATTTTCTATTGCAGATTTCCACTGCGCCAGAGAAGTGAGTTAATCTTATCCTAGATTCTTCAGTGATATATAAAATGGCCTTTAAATCTTACCAAGATATTTCATTCATATCTTCTGAATAGCTCCTAGTTATTTCTTCATTTTTCATTATGCAGAGTCATTGAATCATAGAATCGTTAAGGTTGGAAAAGACCTCTAAGATCGTCTAGTCTAATTGTCCACCTACCACCAATACTGTCTGCTAAACTATTAGCCTAAGTACTACATCTACCACTTCATAGAATCATAGAATCTTTTGAGTTAGAAAGGACCCTTAAAGGCCATCTAGTCCAACTCCCCTATCATGAACCGGGACATCTACAACTAGATCAGGTTGCTCAGAGCCCCATCCAGCATCAGCTTGAAAGTCTCCAGGGAAGAGGCATCCACCACCCCTCCAAGCAACCTGCTCCATTGCTTCACTACCCTCACTGTAAAAAAACTTCTTCCTTATATCCAGTCTAAATCTTCCCTTTTTTAAGTTTGAAACCATTTTGTCTTGTCCTATCCCAACAGACCCTGCAAAAAATGTCTGTCCTCTTCCTCCTTACAGATTCCTTTAGATACTGAAAGGCTGCTATCAGTTCACCTTGGATCCTTCCCCAGACTGAACATCCCCAGCTCTTTCAGCTTGTGCTTATAGGGAAGTTGTTCTATCTCTTAGATCATTTTTGTAGCCCTCCTCTGGACACACTCCAACAGGTTCACATCTCTCCTGTACCAAGAACTCCACATCTGCACACAGTACTCCAGGTGATATCTCACCAATGCAAAGAAGGGGGGCAGGATCACCTCCCTTGCCCTGCTGACCATACGCCTTTTGATGCAGTCAGGGATACTGTTGGCTTTCTGGATTGTGAGGTCATATTGCTGGCTCATGTCCAGCTAAGCATTCAGCAGCACCCCGAAGACCTTTTTGGCAGGGCTATGCTCCATCCTTACATCCCTCAATTTGGAGAGAAAGATGTTATAGGAAGCCATGTCAAAAGCCTTACTGAAGTCCTCAGGGATGAAATCAGTGGCTTTTCCCTTGCCCATTGATGCAGTTATGCCATCATGAAAAGGTGGGTCAGGTAGGACCTGCTCTTGATGAAGCCAGGATGATTATTCCATTTCATATCCCTCTATTCTTTATGCCTTAGCACAGCTTACAGGAAGACATACTCCATGATCTTCCCTGGCACTGAGGTGAAGCTAACAGGTCAGTAGTTTCCTGGGTCATTCTTCCCACCCTTCAAAAAATGCGTGCTATTATACCTTTTTTCCAGTCATCAGCCTTCTCCTTGTCCATTGTTACTAGCCTGCCCATATTTCTTGCTGTGGGGGGTACAACTTCTTGGACACTCCTTTCTGGCTGATGAGCCTATTGAAGCCTTTCTTATCCTTCTTCATCTCTCTTGCCAAGTCCAGTTCCAGTTGGGCCTTGGCCTTCCTTGCCCTAACCCTATACAGACTACCAGCATCCCTAAACTAACTTCTCTCAAGGCACTTGTCCCTGCTTCCACTGCCTGTGCATTTTCTTCTTTCT
Organism: Odontophorus gujanensis; assembly: GCA_013399175.1. Lineage (NCBI taxonomy): Eukaryota > Metazoa > Chordata > Aves > Galliformes > Odontophoridae > Odontophorus > Odontophorus gujanensis. Next base: position 218,087 of record VXAB01000161.1, read on the forward strand.
CTCCAGTTTGACCATCAGGTCCTGGTTCAGACATGCCAGTCTCTTGCCTTCCTTTCCAGACTCCCTAAACATGGGGATGGAGGAAATTTTCCTTCTGACATAAGGAAAGCTTCCTTAAAGATCTGCCCACTCTGCTTCCTTCTCCTTGAGGACAAATTCCCAGGGTGTTTTGTTGACTAACTCTCTGAAGAGCTGGAATTCGGCTTTCCTAAAATTAAGCTTCCTGATTATACCCTTTTCCTGTCCAGTATCCATCAAGAGTTTTAACTCTACCTTTGTGTGGTCATACAGCCTAGGCAGCCTCTAATTCTGATGTCATCAATGTGTTCACTCACGCTGGTGAGCAACAGGTCTAGCATTGCATCCCCCTACGTGGAGTTTCTATTATCTGGCTCAGGAAGGTTTCCTTGATACATTCCAGAAGTCTCCTGGATCACCTTCAGCTCACCATGCTACTTTCCAGAAGATGTTTGAGTGGTTGAAGTACCCCAGCAGGACAAAAACCCATGATCATGAGACCGTCTGTAGCTGGAGGAAGAAAGACTCATGAACAGAATTTGCTGGATCAAGCAGCCTTTAGTAGACACCAACTACAGGGCTCCCTTTCTTGCCTTGGTCTCTAACTCTGACCCGCAGGCTTTTGACCTGCATCTTTCCTCGAATCTCTAGTGACAGTAACTCCACCACTTCCCCTGGCAATCTGTTCCAGAGTCATTCCTCTCCTCTTCTTGAATACTTGGTGAAAATGAAGTCACTTCAGTCAGCTTGGAAGTTTAACAAATGCAAACAATGACTGATCTGAGCTTAATCTAGAACTTGGTGAATACTTGATGAATTGGAGTTGGGCTATCAGAAATATCTAGGCTGTTCCTAGTAAGCAAAGAAATGTCAGAAAGTTAGAAATTAGCTACTGTAAATTAGACACAATGGAAGCCTATTTTGTGCCATATATTCTCCTTGGGGTGTTTGACATTTGTTGATACTGCATAATTCACTAAATTGACTTGGAATGTGTATTTGCAGCACCATGTTGCTCAGATTTGCTTAATATAATCCTTGAAGGATGAGATGATTTGCTGTGTTTACTTCAGCCCTTTTGAATTGTGTCAAGTCTTACACGAATCACATTGGCCTGCAAAACTCAAGAATGGGCACGATAAGCAAATTCAAACACTGCGGCAGAGAGACAGGTAGGTCCCTAGGAATGTGTTGAGAGNCCGAAGACCTTTTTGGCAGGGCTATGCTCCATCCTTACATCCCTCAATTTGGAGAGAAAGATGTTATAGGAAGCCATGTCAAAAGCCTTACTGAAGTCCTCAGGGATGAAATCAGTGGCTTTTCCCTTGCCCATTGATGCAGTTATGCCATCATGAAAAGGTGGGTCAGGTAGGACCTGCTCTTGATGAAGCCAGGATGATTATTCCATTTCATATCCCTCTATTCTTTATGCCTTAGCACAGCTTACAGGAAGACATACTCCATGATCTTCCCTGGCACTGAGGTGAAGCTAACAGGTCAGTAGTTTCCTGGGTCATTCTTCCCACCCTTCAAAAAATGCGTGCTATTATACCTTTTTTCCAGTCATCAGCCTTCTCCTTGTCCATTGTTACTAGCCTGCCCATATTTCTTGCTGTGGGGGGTACAACTTCTTGGACACTCCTTTCTGGCTGATGAGCCTATTGAAGCCTTTCTTATCCTTCTTCATCTCTCTTGCCAAGTCCAGTTCCAGTTGGGCCTTGGCCTTCCTTGCCCTAACCCTATACAGACTACCAGCATCCCTAAACTAACTTCTCTCAAGGCACTTGTCCCTGCTTCCACTGCCTGTGCATTTTCTTCTTTCTCTCCAGTTTGACCATCAGGTCCTGGTTCAGACATGCCAGTCTCTTGCCTTCCTTTCCAGACTCCCTAAACATGGGGATGGAGGAAATTTTCCTTCTGACATAAGGAAAGCTTCCTTAAAGATCTGCCCACTCTGCTTCCTTCTCCTTGAGGACAAATTCCCAGGGTGTTTTGTTGACTAACTCTCTGAAGAGCTGGAATTCGGCTTTCCTAAAATTAAGCTTCCTGATTATACCCTTTTCCTGTCCAGTATCCATCAAGAGTTTTAACTCTACCTTTGTGTGGTCATACAGCCTAGGCAGCCTCTAATTCTGATGTCATCAATGTGTTCACTCACGCTGGTGAGCAACAGGTCTAGCATTGCATCCCCCTACGTGGAGTTTCTATTATCTGGCTCAGGAAGGTTTCCTTGATACATTCCAGAAGTCTCCTGGATCACCTTCAGCTCACCATGCTACTTTCCAGAAGATGTTTGAGTGGTTGAAGTACCCCAGCAGGACAAAAACCCATGATCATGAGACCGTCTGTAGCTGGAGGAAGAAAGACTCATGAACAGAATTTGCTGGATCAAGCAGCCTTTAGTAGACACCAACTACAGGGCTCCCTTTCTTGCCTTGGTCTCTAACTCTGACCCGCAGGCTTTTGACCTGCATCTTTCCTCGAATCTCTAGTGACAGTAACTCCACCACTTCCGCTGGCAATCTGTTCCAGAGTCATTCCTCTCCTCTTCTTGAATACTTGGTGAAAATGAAGTCACTTCAGTCAGCTTGGAAGTTTAACAAATGCAAACAATGACTGATCTGAGCTTAATCTAGAACTTGGTGAATACTTGATGAATTGGAGTTGGGCTATCAGAAATATCTAGGCTGTTCCTAGTAAGCAAAGAAATGTCAGAAAGTTAGAAATTAGCTACTGTAAATTAGACACAATGGAAGCCTATTTTGTGCCATATATTCTCCTTGGGGTGTTTGACATTTGTTGATACTGCATAATTCACTAAATTGACTTGGAATGTGTATTTGCAGCACCATGTTGCTCAGATTTGCTTAATATAATCCTTGAAGGATGAGATGATTTGCTGTGTTTACTTCAGCCCTTTTGAATTGTGTCAAGTCTTACACGAATCACATTGGCCTGCAAAACTCAAGAATGGGCACGATAAGCAAATTCAAACACTGCGGCAGAGAGACAGGTAGGTCCCTAGGAATGTGTTGAGAGGAGTCTGCCACATAGTTCCACAGTTTTCTTTCTCTCTGGAACAGCTCTGCTTCTTGTCCACTAGAAATACAAATAGCTTATGGCCACAAGTTGCGCCGGGGAAGATTTAGATTAGATTTGAGGAAAAATTTTTTCTCTGAAAGAGTGGTCAGGCACTGGAATGGCCTGCCTAGGGAGGTGGTTGAGGCACCATCCCTAGCGCTGTTCAAGAAGTGTTTAGATGAGGTGCTAAGGGATTTGATTTAGTAGCTTAGTGGGTAGGGATGGTGATAGGAGGATGGTTGGACTAGATGATCTTGTAGGTACTTTCCAACCTAATGTATCTATGAATCTATGAATCTATAAGCTCCAAAGAGCAACTCTTTTGTTTTTGGAACAGACCAGACCACACTGAGTAAATAACAGATATTATTACAGAAATATCCTGGGCTGGGAAAATGTATTTTCCCTGCCTTGCAAAGCTTTCTTGCCAAAACCCTCTTCAAAATGTAAAGTCAAGGGCTAAGCTGTTCTATCCACAGACTTAGCTGGCCAAGTCCCACGTGGATGTAAATCATCTGAGTTCAGCTCTGCTGGAGTAATTGGAGCTTTAATGATTTACATCTGCCAAGGACCACTGGTAGTGTATACCTGAGGAAGAAAACAGAACACCCTGATAGCCATACAAATGCCTACATACAGTCTCTCCTCCTCTGCTTCACTAAGGCTACGAGAATGCATTTTTGTTTAAATGAGAAAAGAGTTAATAAATTTTGTATATGGCAACACAAATTAAGTTATACTAATGTGAGCCAACTGCTATGTTAATTTATCTGAGATGTTAGGTGTTGCTGGGGAGGGGTTTGTTCAGAAGAGTATTCTGTTCAAATGACTTCTTGCTTTCATATTATTCAGCTTTCAAATAACTCTAGTGTCGGGCTCTTCTAGAATGTATTTCAACATGGAGACTTCAAAACATGCCTTAAAGTAACAAAACCATACAGATGGGGACACTGTGGAACCATGGGCTCATGAATCCTGCAGTGGTGGTTCAAGAAGCTACTAACCTCCAAATGCATGCCATTCCCTCCTTCTCTTCCTCCTCTCCTACATCTTCATGCAACTGACTGTTCATCAAATATGTGACTTAGTCTGTTCTATCAGCGTTAGCTGCTAGATCTTCTCTAATCTTCACCAGGCCCATTAACTGGGTCACAGATGACAGGAGGGAAGAGGTAGGAGAAATTTTTATACAACTGTACCTATAACAGTCTGTCTATAAAAGTCTGACAGACTGAGGCTGTGCATGTTACCATCACAGAGCACAGTATCATCAGATTTTAAGGCAACAAGATGCAATTGCATCCCCAATGATCAAACAATTTCATTTAAATACCTCTCAATGTCCTTACCCAAAGCATTTCGTTGTAGTGGAAAGCATTTACCAAAGACACGTCATTTGCCTGTTCACATTGTCCATTTGCACAGAAGAAATACAAGCTTTCATTGATTAAAAGCTGACAATTTGACTATTGTAAGACTTTCTCTAGCATACCAGAAACTGTGTTCTTTGAAAGTATGTTAATTTTCTCACTCTCCTGGAAAGTGCCCTCCTTGGAAATGCTATATTATACAAATAATGCAATGCATATCAGAGCAGTTTCTGGTGCTTTCTTCTGTATTCAGTGTGTCTGGCATTTTATTATAATTAGGGTAGGCATACCTAGCACTATATATTCAATCCAGCAAATGCTACTTTGGTTGGAATCTGAGCTGAAAACTTGCACAAATATGTAAACATTTGTGTGCGAATGGCTTTTAATCTACCTGTGCCTCCATGTGAGTTTTCATGGCACTCTATATTTGTGTCTTTGCTGTTAAATGCAAAGTTAAGGCACAACCCTGGGCTTGGAGGCCAGGTGACATGGAGCATCCTGACCTCCCTACAGAAAATTTGTCTTAGGAAGAGTAGGAGGACACAGCCAAGGAATGGATTATCAGATAAGCACTTCCCAATGCTCAAGCTGAGCTTATGGATCCCATTTGTTTGTCAATTCAGCTTTGGTAGGACCCACCTGAAGTCAAGATGGGCTGGGACATGTTGAGTCCCACCATTACACCAAATAACTGTGGTGGTCCCACATGGAAGCAGGTCTCCCCAAAGCTCTGTGTCCTCTGCGTAGGCAGTGAGCCCCAGCAGTGCAAGCATCTCTCTGGAGAGAGACATAACTGCTGCTGTTATGGTAGTGCTCCAGGAATTAGTTACTGTTGACTTATTTATCTCACTAATTAATTTCTCATCTTTAATAAAACTGTTGCTTATTAGAAATTTAATTAATGCTTGTGAGTGGGAAGAGCAGCTCCTTCAGTGCAACATCACTTCTCCTGGTTCCTGGCTGAGGAGTTTGAGAGGGATCTTTGTAATAATCTGCTTATATTTGAAACTGCCTTTTCTCTCTACTTCTTGAAAGAAGAGAAGAGTCAGGATTTCCTAGTGAGTCACTACACTTTTGCAATCCATTCTAACACGGTGAACAAAAGCCAATATACTCCAGAGTTGAAAAACTGCCCTTACCTAGTCCTGGCATACAGCATCACAAAATTACATCATCACAGGTTGGACGAGACTGGCAGTGACCTCTGGGTCTCTCTGTCCAAGCCCTCCTCCAGCAGGGACACCCAGAGCAGGGTGACCAGGGCCACGTTCAGGTGGATCTGGGAGATCCCCAAGGAGACCCCACAGCCTCTGGGTAGCCTGTGCCAGAGCTCCATCACCTCCACAGGACAGAAATGCTCCCAGTGTTCAGAGGGAACTTCTCCTGTTCCAGTTTGTGCCCAGTGCCACCTGTCCCGGCCCTGAGCATCCCTGAGCAGAGCCTGGTTCTGTCCTCTTGGAACACTCCCTTCAGTTTACTATGGACATCTGTGGGATTCCCATGAGCTTCCTCTTCTGCAGGTTGAGCAGTCCCAGCTCTTACAGCCTCTCCTCACAAGATAGGTGTTCCAGGGCCTTCACCACCTTGGTGGCCCTTTGTTGGGCTTTTTCCAGTATGTCCATTAGTCTCTTGTACTGGGGAGTCCAGGACTGGACCCAGTGTTCAAGGTGTGACCTCACCAATTCTGAGTAGAGGGTAAGGATCATATCTCCTGACATGCTGGTGGCATTGCTTAATGCAGCCCAGGATAGCATTAGCTTTCCTGGCAGCACATTGCGGACTCATGTTGAACTTGCTGTTCAGGAGGATCCCCAGGTCCTTTTCTGCAGAGCTTCTTTTGAGCTGGAAGGCCCCAGCATGTCCTGGTTTGCTTGGGATTTTTCCTCCCCAGGTGCACGACTTTGCACTTGTCCTTGTTCAGCTTCATGAGGTCTCTGTCAGCTCATTTCTCCAGCCTGTGCAGGTTTCTCTGGACTGCAGCATGGCCCTCTGGTGAAACAGCCACTCCAACCAGTTACCAACTTGTGTCCACTTGGGCAGTGCAGAAGCAGCTCACAGTTGGCAGATGATAGCAGTCTTTGTTAGAGTCAAGCAACTCTGTGATACAGAGATGGCAGGAGGGATGATAACAGTGATCTCAGTCCCAGAAAGAGGACTGACATCATGGCTCTGTTCCCTGGTCAGTTAATTTCTGATACCCACAAAAGCAGTTGCCAGCCAGATGAGGAGTTGTCATCTTGCAGCATCTCTGCCCATGGATCTGCCATTCATGCCATACCTTTGTTATGGTTTGCTCCAGTGCTATTCAGCACTCTGTTCCTTGTTTTCACCAACACTATAGCTCTGCAGGCTGCCTTGCTAAGGATAAACTGTGTTTTCAGGACATTTTTATTTCAAGCTGCAAAGGATTTTTGTGTACAGGAACACATAAATTAAACATTATTAATGTTATTACTATGATTTCATGTTCCAGTTCCTAGGCTTATTTTAATGATGTACATTATGAAAAAGCCATGTTGGCATAACAATGAAAAATATGCCACTCCCTGTGACATTTCATTTTATGGATCGACAGGAGAAGTCTATGAAGATGACTAATTTCATGATAAGATCATGTCACTTATTGTCTGCCATTAATGAAATGTCATATGCAGTCACCTACTCTTCATTCTTGAATTCACTCTAATTACTGTCCTTAAATGAATGACTGTGACTGAAATACCTGCAGACAAAAGGACTGTCTTTGCCTTTATCCTCTAATACATGCCAAATCCATGCTGCACAGGCTAGACTTGATCTAAATTAATGTAAATTCTGGTTTAGCTGTCAATTACATTCATTCTTTTAATGTATGAAACCATACATATCAGTGGGTTTTGTGCACTCAGCTTGATCCCTCCTATTGGGTTTATTTCATAATGCCTCATAGTCACAGAGCTCCCAAGATAATCTAGAAAGTTTCTTTCTATTTGATTTACTAAGGTTTCTATTCTACACAGAGATGATTGAATAAAGTAACATAAATCTCCCAGTGACTAGAAAATGTGATCATTTATTACATGGGCAATCAGTTTATTTAAAAAACATAATTAGTTTGTACCTTAGGAAACCTTTCCCCAGTTGTTATAAGTTATAAATAATTACTGGCTCTCTTTTGGTGAAATTAAAAGCCACACAGTGTTGCTATCAGGAAGGTGTGATTTGCTGGGGAATGTGTGCTCTGTTTTCCCTCTTTGTTGTTACCAGATTGACTTTTCTTCCTTCTCATACCTTAAGATAGAGAGAGAAACAGGGAACATAGATCTTGGTGAAAACAGATAAACCATTGTAGCATAATTTAGCCAGAACTGTCAGTGATGGCAGGAATCTACTTCAGAGTCTTTCTTTTAATTAAATGAAAAGCAAAATATTCAGAGATGACAGGAGGTGTTAATAGCTCTGCTAGAAGCTTTCTTGATCCTAGAGGCTGCATCCTAACAGCTTCCTTGGCCAAGAGCAGCATGTCATACCATATGCGTAGAAGGAGCTGGGGCAGGAGGAATACGTCAAAGGTATCTTCCTTAGAGGAAGATTTTTGGTTGTTGATGGATATACACTGCTGAGTCACTGAGGAACTCGGTGTCATTGAACTCTGGATGCTAACTGATGGTTCACACCTCCCTGCACACACCCAAATCCAGAGATCTGCATGGTAGTGTCTCATAGGCAAACGAAATCATCTCTTCCTACTGCGCTTCACTTATTTGTAAAATGGCAGTAACATCTACTTACCTGACAAGGTCTTACAGAGCATTCATACATTCATGTCCCAAAATATAATGTCAGGAATCGTGGTTCACACAGATTATTTTGATCAGATCTCTACTTTTGGGGGAGTCCATGCTTAGTCTTGCTGCAGTGTCGATGACAATGAAATTAACTTTCTAGTCATACAGTTAATACACAAGTACTGAATTAAACAACTGACTAATCTATCTCTCTTTTCTTGATGTTAGCCACCCACTTGTTGGAAGTCATTGGCAGAGCCAGACTATATATTGCAGGTAGTATATTTACAATGATGAAGATACTTATTTCTGGCTTTTTCATTCTCTTAAATACTGTGGATTCTGCTACCAGCAGAGTAATTTCCTTATCAAGAATAACCAGTCATTCACTGCAAACTGCTCTCACCCTTAGCATTTATTCTTTTCTTAATTTCCATGCTGCCAGCTCCACTCTTGTAGGATAAATTGCACTGCCCCACAGTACACAAAAGACTGAAATACTAAACAACTGATAAACAAAAGTTATGTGTACAACAAGCGGGAAAGGAGCAGGCAGGAAAGGAGATGGAAGAGTCCAGATTGACAAGTTTGCCATCTCCACAGATGGTCACTGCTTGCTTAGTGGGGAGTGGTGGGGAGGAGGGGAGAAGAGTAAGATGAGGTTGTTCAGTCTATGTGAAGCAGTTAAAGCCAAAGCCCAGGCCATTAGAATCAACTAAAAGTCTTCCATGGAAAGCCATAAGTTTGAATTAAGCTCTTGGTTTCAGAGAAAATCAGCTTTATATCAGCTCTTACAGCTGGTCTGATTCAGGAACAAGAAGGTCAAGTGACTTTGCTGAGATGACACAGTGATGGAGTGCCTCATTTCAGTTTAAACCTAGAACTATTCTGGTTGTCATATCTATCTACCTACCTAGGCACTTATAAAACATCCATCATTGTGGTATCTCAGCACTTACACAGTCACTTAAGCAGATGACCCTCCAAAAATCTATTCTCCACCACAGCATTGCACTTGCTGAGTGAGGAGGGAGCTATTCTTTTTCATCCTCCCCCTTCTGTTTCCAAGGAACTGAAAGTAAGCTCTTTTTTCCATTGCTATGGAGAAGAGAATTGCACTATTCAGACATGTTAACTACTAGCTGCATAATACAAACATCACTAATAAAAATCTGTCCTGTAATCTAAAAATAATTTATTTGCCAAATAGGAATACTAATTTGTAGCAGAGACCCACCTCCTTTTTGCTAATAAATGTCTTACTTCTTATTTGCTTTTTGTCCCTGTTTGGAGTAAATAAAATAAAAGAAGACATAGTTATTCTGGCCAAACATGTTCTTTATTTGCAGCTGCCTCAAATAACATTTTATATTTCTCCTGCTCCCAGCTGTTATGTCTCAAACCGTTGGCTTTGGCAAGAAAAGATATCCTGTGTAGTCACTGGTAATATCCAGCCTTACAACCTGACACAAAATTTGCTCATGCTTATTTCATATGAGGACAGTACTCATCTGAGAAAAAAAAAACCTTGTTAGAAATCAACATGTTTTAAAAGATTATGAAAAGGTCATAACAAACTAAAGAGGACTTTGTGTGAAACTCAAATGGTTAAGCGCAGAAACAGCTTGAGAAGAAAATTGTATGGTGGAGGTGGGATTCAGGAGGAATTTTTTGTCTAAAATGTGACAACCCACCTACAATCATTCACCACCTTATTATTAAAAAAGATAATAGAGATAACGCTCAGAAGACACTTTCCATAGTCATTTGATTGCAGTCAAATCAAGAACCAAATTCTGCCCTTTAGATCTGTTGTATATTTTGGTAAGCTATATGCACTGAATGTGACTAATTGGGCTGTTTTCTAATTAATTCCATTTTTTCCTGGTTTGTTTGTTTTGCTTTGTTTTGTTTTCCATAACTTTTTTTTCTAGTTGCTTATCTTAACTTTGGCCTGGGTTTACCTAAGGGATGTAATTTATGTAAAATACCCAATTATCCTTCAAGTGCTGTCTGTCTCAGCTGCAATTTATAAATGAATCTGAATCCAGGAGATGTTGTGTAATTATATGAATAATCAGAAAAAGAAAATGAAGAAAAAGTGCAACATTCCTTTATTATCATGTTATAGAAAGTTAGTACTGATAGAAGCACAGATTGCCAAAACCAGAAAGTTATCCCTGTTTTCCCTGCCTCGGTTGCGCATTAATTTCAAAGGCACCCATTGTAGGTTGAAGGGCACCAGTAGCTTTTTCAACAGTGCTTATTAGAACAGTCTTCCTGGAACCTAGTGGGGCATCTCACCATACAATTTCAAAATGGGTAGAAGATGGCAAGCATCACATCTAGAATGACAGGACAAAAAGTCACTGAAGAACAAGGAAATTCGTATCTCCTGAAAGGCATGAAATATTAGATAGAGCAGCCTTAGGACATGTTAAAATGATACAGTCACTGCTGATAAGAGACAAAATACACTCTTTGCTTACTTACAGGAGAAGACATTGTTCCAGTGATACACATTCTCGTATTATGTGACCTTCTTAATCCTTCTGTGTATTCAGTGTTAAATTAAATGACACTTGAATACTCAAGTTACTCAAAATACTGAGGCCAGGCCACTGCTGTGTGAAACATATGCTGCTTTGTAGGGTTGATCCTGAGGTCTGGGGCTTGTACTTTGTTTCCTATACTACCTTGAACAACAAGTTTTAGAGGAAGCCATTAACATATTACAAGAGTTTTGTTTGATATCCAGTAATCTTCTTATCCCCTTCCACTTCTTGTTTGAATTGTACAAGAGTTGACAATCAGCTCTGAAGCATGTGGTATAATGTTCCACCTAGAATCTGTTTAATTAATTTTGGTGATTCTGACACTCCAAAACTACCCTGATTAAATCTTGGTCTCAATTTCAATTGACAAGAAGTCCCATAAATGATTTACTGGTCCTGCAAATAAGTATTTCCTTTAGGTGAGCTTGAGGTTCCCACCTTTAAATTTCATTGAAATTGAAATTTTTCTATTCTCTGAGACATAAGAGGAAAAATTTCTAACCTATTCACTCTATAACATTAAAGATTCCATTAGTCTTTTTTTCTCTTTTAGACCTCTTCACCTCTTTTAGACTTCTTCACCTCTTTTATAAAGATTTTAATAGTGTTATTATAAATTACTCATTATGTATTTTCAGACTATCAACCATTCAGAAGTCTCGTACTCAGAGATTCTCACCTTTATAAGTTTTCAATGTTTGGTAGTACCAAGGAAAATGTTTAGTTTGCACTTTTCTTCAGGTGTTATTACTGTCGAACACAAATTAGGAGTTAGCATCCTCTCAACATTATGTACAACACTTTTCTACCCACTTTCACTCTCAATCTTCATACTGGACCAGCACACCCCTTTCTGCCTTGCTCCTATGCAGTTTTCTGGAGTGAGCAGCTAAAAGAGCTGCTGCTCCCTCCATGTGATCTATCTTTTCAGTTCATTAGACCTTGCTTTGGGGTGTGATGCCCAGCTTAGGTGCAACACTGCAGATAAAGTTGGCTTGCAGTGTAATCCAAATTCTGCCACCTGCAGACACCAAAGGCGGTCATAAAATATTATGATGTAAACCTGTTGTGGGGGCACAGGAAAATCTCAGCTAAATTAAACAAAAGACTCTAGTAGTTCTGGTCTTGTATGACAGGGACCACTACCATTGCAGACTGGCAGCTGAGAAGAGCTGTCACAGAAGCATTGCTATACATTGCATAAGCTGTATTGGTGACCTTCAGCCATGCAGTAAGGAGTGGAAGTCTGCAGCTTTCTGATAGATAAAATCCCATGGTTGATATCTTCCCAGAATATTTTTATCATGTCAAAAAAGCCATGTCAGAAATCCATGAAACTGTGAAGATTCACACACAGCTTTCCAAATATATGTAATAGGTTTATGTGGAAGATTTTAGAAGCAGACAAGCTGCAGGGATGCTTTCTGTGAGCAGTGCCCTGCACTGCCCCATGCCACAGCACAGCAGTTCCAGATGCTCCCACAGGAACCTGCAACACCAGGTGCACCTCTGAGAAACTGGATTGGAGGGAGGGAAATAGTGCTGCATATCTGCAGCTGGGGGACAGGGGTGAGAGACAGGGGAGAAGCAGCACTGCAGCCACCAAGGCCAGGGCAGGAGGAGGGCAGGAGGTGCTCTGTGTGCGGAGCAGCGGCTCAGGAGAGGCCCACAGAGGAGCAGCCTGTCCCCCTGCAGCCCACAGGCACCACACAGAGCACATCTCCACATGCAACCATGGAGAAGACGATGGTGCAGCAGTGGATGTGGCTCAAAGGAGGCAGAGCCCATGGAGAGCCCAGCAGGAGCAGCCCAGGCCAGAGTGGGAGCCCATGAGGCACTGCATCTGAAGGGTGGGCCCTGCAATATGGAGCCATATTGGAGCAGTGCTGGGAGAGCTGTGTGTGGGAAGCCCACACAGGATCAGTTTGGCAAGGATAGCATCCTATGGGAGGATGGAGCGGAGAAGAGAATGACCATGGAGGAGCAACAAAGACGAAGCATTATGGACCTCAACTCATGAGCATGCATTCATCAAATGTTGATGAGATTTTGACTCAGTATCACACTGCCTGTGCATTAAAACTTTTTTCTTTCTTTTATACATGTACATCTACCCTGAATGGGAAGGGCACTGCTGAGGCCATGCTCAAGACCTACCTGCCTTCTGGAAGGCCATTCTGAAAATGTGGGTTTGGCAGAGCGCAGGCGGACTTCCAAAACCACTGAGACTCCCCATGCCCCAGCACACCCAGCGGGTTAGTGCAGGGTCAGACTTGCCTGAGCAAGCTGCTGCCTGAGATGGGCAGGAGAACAACATGTTGTTCGTGTAGAGACTGTTTACAGGGCTGGGTTCATCTAGCTACAGGGCTCTTTCAGCACTGCTTTGTGAGACAGCAGAGCTGGCAGTAAGGAGACAATTAGAATCATACAATTATAGTGTATCCCAAATTGGATGGGACTATAAAAGGTTCATTGAGTCCAACCCCTGGCTCTACACAGGAACACTCAAAACCCAAACCCAATGTCTGAGATCAATCCCCAGAAGCATCCTGAGCTCCGGCACTCGGGGCCGTGCCCCCTGCCCTGTGCATCCTGTTCCATGCCCATCGCCCTGTGGTGCAGACCCTGTCCCTCACCCCCAGCTGCCCCTCCCCTGACACAGCTCCATGCCGTTCCCTCGGGCCCTGTCGCTGTCACACAGAGCAGAGCTCAGTGCTGCCCCTCTGCTCCCTGTGAGGAGCTCACACCCTCCAGACCCTTCCCCATGTTCATAACCCTCTTTTGGACACTCCCTAATAGCTTTATGCCCTTCATATATTGAGCCCAAGCATGCACCCAGTGCTGGAGGTGAGACCATGCCAGTGCAGAGCAGAAGGGACAGCCCTTCCCCTCGCCTGGTGGCAGCTCTGGGCCTGAAATTACAATTGATCTTCAAGCAGAAGCAGTACAGCTCTATTTAGATTTACAAAGGCTGCCCTGGCTCTTGCTCTCATCTTGCATGTTGTAGTTTTATCTTTTTATTTTCCAAGGTTGCTGGGTATTCCATGAATGTATTTAGATAGATAGATAGATAGATAGATAGATAGATAGATAGATAGATAGATACTTTATGAATATACTTAGGAATCGGAAATATAAACAACTCTACACCATGCTGTACAGATATATAACTGGAAGATATGAAACCCAACACAGTGTGTATGTGTCCTGCTCTTGTTTTCCTTCTCACGCAGGTCCATTTTCTCTCTCAAGTTCAAAGTATGCAACTCGAATATTCCAAAAAATAAGGGACACTTCTCAGAGTATGCGCTTTACTCAGCTTTGTGATTATCTGATTTGTCTCTACAGCAATTCATGGTAGCTAAGCCAAGCAAAGATCTACTGTACCTTGACAGCAGGACCATCTGGAGTTCATTCTTGTAATTATTTTCAAACGTACACAGTCCTTCTCTGGCAAATAGGTGTTTTAAGGCATCATGGGGCAAGTTCATTAGCATATTAGGAATCAAAAGGTGAGTCTTATATCATCATGAAAATTATATTTTCCTCATTGTAAGTAATCAATCCTGATACAGAAAAAGTGTGAATGAGTGTGTGTGTGTGTGTGTGGTAAAGATATAATTACATGGCTGCCCACCTGCTAGCTGGGAATTACAGATGACAGTCAGGGAAGATTGATTTTTCATCCTAATAGCCTAGAAGCTGTCTTTTTAATTGCAACTGTTTCACCAGTTCTTTGCAGGGATTGCATCTGGTAAAGGGAATTAAAGACATTCAGACTGTGAAAGGAATTGCAGTGCAAATGTATTAAATTTGAGACCTATTTGCATCTACATACACATTCTGATTGCATATTTTATAGGTGAGCAGAGAAAACAGTGCTGGGATTTTTACAGGGAAGCACTGTGAACTGACAGTGCCCAAACAGAATTTGGAAATTGATGTACCAGATGTAATCATGTGCATTTCTGGCTGACACACTAGAAATGTATACTTGTTGGGTCTAATTTCCAAAAGTAACAGAGTAAGTTAGAAGTCCATGATCAAAAAGACACTAAAAAAAAAAAACAAACACCAAATAGATTTGCAAAGGAATGGAAATAGTGAGTTGGATTTACAAAAGCCTAGAGGTAATTTCCAGTGCCTTGTCAATTTGGTCACTTCTTGATCTCTAGCAAGTGACTGTGTATTTAGATGCTTTGGAATCTTTGAAAATCTGGCCCTGCACATAGAAAACATAATGAAGACTTCACTACATTTTAATGAAAAATTTACTTCCTCCTTGGGAAGCTTTTGATAATTAGCCATGCCCTGTCACTCTTATTTGTTAATTGAGAAAGAACTATCCCTAGGGACAGGACAGATTAGATTAATTTTAATTGGTGATGTGTTAGCCCTACTTTGAATGGGAGATTGACATCCAGACCTCCAAATGTACCTTGCTATAAAAAATTTTACTGTAGAAATCCTTCACACAAGATTAAGGGAACAAAATATTACCCTGTGGTAGTCTGAGAAATAGTTTTAATTTGGTGGTGTTTGTAACTTTTCCTGAATGCTCATACTAGTTTTGGCCTAATGTCTTAATTCACTCTTGACAATTCACACTTGATCCTTCTGATTTTCTAATCTCCTTATACCCAAAGGAGTATTATTCTTTCATCCTACCAGCGATTTGTGAATGATGTGAAAAAATACTAAACGGAGATTCCCACGATAAGCTGATATTACATTTTGTCTGCTGTCAGGGGAGCAGGGGTCTTTTACTATATGGACAAATGGGCCCACACCCACCAGGACTTTATAAATCTTACTAGTGTCTTACTTCATCTTTCCATTTAAACAGCAGTGTATCATAGTAGCTTAATGCATTTGCTTTTTGCTTTCAGCTGGAGATGCCATATGGAAACTAGTTAAAAGATGTAATAACTTTCCATAAAGATTGTCTTGACTGACACTACTTATCTATTTAAACACTTGTACAGTAGTCCTCTGTAAGGATTTTGCTAGCTGTCCCAGAGCTTGTTGATATGGGCAAATGTCAGCTTGGACTGCCTGTGAGAAGTAGTGTGCAGGAGAAAGCTTACAAGGTCATTTACAAGGTAGTTATATTTATTCTTCTTTCCAAAATGTAGTAGCTAAATTATTTTATCCAGCTAGTGTTAACTTGATAGTGAATAACCTGTACTGTTGCTTTGTGGAACATTTTTCAATTAAATCTCCCTTACGTTATACACATGCATAAACACATAAAAGCCTAGCACAACATTTTGCATTGAGTTTGCCACTAGTTAAAATGCTTTAGAGCTTCCACTGGAGAAATGTGAAAACCAGATTCCTCCTTCAGATGATCAAGATCCAGAAATAAAAAGACTTCAAACACTGGAGATATCTGTGCAAGGATTGAGGTTGTAAGCTTTGTTATAGATGCTTAGATAAATATAAAACTCTGAAATCTTTCTTTTCACTGTTCTGAGTAGC
This sequence comes from Odontophorus gujanensis, assembly GCA_013399175.1. Taxonomy (NCBI): domain Eukaryota; kingdom Metazoa; phylum Chordata; class Aves; order Galliformes; family Odontophoridae; genus Odontophorus; species Odontophorus gujanensis. The sequence continues at coordinate 234,362 of VXAB01000161.1, forward strand.
TATGTGAAGACAGACTTCTTATAAGTTGGTAATTGAAATGAGATACATGTATAGGAGCTGGATAGAAATGTCACACTGCAAAGAAGATGAACAGCTATAATGGAAGCTTTCTCAGATACTAAATATCTCATTTCTGCTCATGAGGATAGCTTTAGTGCTCATCATTTAAAATCATTCTATTTCTCAGGTCATGGTAATTTTGTGAGTGCTGGAGTTCATGAACTTTCTGCTTATATTTTAAAAGAAAATGCTTTTGTGAAAGAGAAGGATCAAGCTAAAATAAGCTGTGCAGCTACAGGTTTGCCATACTAATCCTCAGAGCAGAAATAAAATATAAGACAGCATGTTTCTAAACACAGGAATATCTTATCTTTTACTAAGCAGGCACAAAAGGCCATAGATTCAGTCAGATATGCTTGAAAGAGTGATCACAACGGACCCTCAGCCTCTGTGCTCTAGAAAAAAAGCAGATATCTCCATGGGGTCCTGACCGTGCATGCAGCAAGTATTTGCTAGCAAAACCCTCAGTCCCTGGAGTCAACAGCACTTGTCATTACGTAGAATGGATCTCCAATTCCATGGTCACTCCAGTAGTACTGTGTGCCCCAAACACTTTACCATCCAAGTACAACTCTTAGTGGCTTACTAGGCACAAAGCCAGCTCAGCAGGCACAGCCAGGTTTGTAAATGTTCATTTTGTCCTATTAAGCAGAAGAGTACTTTCATTATTTAAAAAACAATTTCAAAATGCTTCCAGTACATATTTAGCAGCTGCAGTGGCTGTCTCACATGTAAAAGGCAAATAATTGAATGGCTGAAGTTGTCAGGGACCTCTGAGTCTATTGGGCCAAGCCCTGCTCCAGCTGGGACACCCAGAACAGGGTGACCAGGGCTACATCCAGGCAACTTTGGAAGGTTCCCAAGGAGGAGACCCCACAGCCTCCGGGCAGGCTGTGCCAGTGCTCCATCACCTGCACAGCACAGCAGTGCTCCTGGTGTTCAAAGGGAACCTCGTGTTCTCCAGTTTGTGCCTAATGCCTCCTGTCCTGGCACTGGGCACCAGTGAGCAAAACCTGGCTCCAGTGTCTTTGCTCTCTCCCTTCAGGTATTTATGGACATTGATGAGATGCCCCTGAGCCTCTCCTTCCACAGGCTGAACAGTCCTGTATATCTCACTGTTTACTTCACTTATAAGGTTCAAGACTCATGATTATGTTTGACAGAAATGGTGAAGACTCCCATCGGTAACAGTAATCACACTATTTTGCAGCTCTTCCTCACCTTGATTCTATTTTCCCCATTATGCTAATTTGCTTTTATGAAAGAGACAGGCTAATCCAAAATTGTTTCACTGGAAATTTCTATAGCTTTTTTCCAGTGAATGTTGCTTGTACAACTGTCTTGCAGTCAAACACTGCAGCAGAAGATGACCAGCCTTCCCTTTCACATCTCCCACTTGTCTCCATGCCCTTATTTCAGTCATGCTGTTGAAAAATATGAGCAAATATTCATGGTTTTATACACTTTGTGGGCATATACAAAAGGCTTCAATGTCTCACAGAATGAAAAAGAAAAAAAAAAGGAACCTTGAATATGGTGTATAAACCACTGCAGAATGACATAGTTTGAGGGATGGATTCATAATGCAAATATCTTGAGACTCCAAATGCAAGTGGAAACAGAAACAACTTTCCAAAAGGCCGTTTGCAGCTTGTTTTAACTAAAATATGGAGAACAAAGTAAATCTCTCCAATCCTGCCATTCTGTTCCTCTGGTGAAGAGATTTACCGAGTCTCAAGGCAGTTAATTTGTCATCCAAAGTCCCTGTCTGCTTTAATTCATATGGGCTGGACTGTGATCAGCAAAGCCTCATTTTTGGAACACCATGTTTACAAGGAAAGTACTGTTTACCATGCTTAACACTGTGATGCCATTTGAGATGGAGATCCCAGTATTGTTGGGAAAATGCCTTCCAGACAGCAGTGCCTTCTGGTGTCTGGGTAAATATCCAGTTATTTTACTGACACAACAAAGTACAGTGCGCAACTTTTAGATCTGGTACCAGAAGAAATCATGTTTCTCTGGTATTGAAGCAAATGAATTCTGGTGAGAGCAAAGGTGTATTCTTCTAAGCAGAAGGCTACAGCCCCAACCATGCTGTTCCCAATCCCAGTGTTGTCCTGCAGAGACAATGGGAGTGACTCTGGCCCATTGCATAGCAGGGGAGAAGTACAGGGATACATCTTTGCTCCAATGAGATTGGTGGCAGGCTGGGTTTGGGGGGAAAGTTTTAACTGATGTCAGTGCATCACCCTGTCTAATTCATAAACCTTTCTGGTTACAAGGGTAGGATTCAGCCCTGATGTTAAAGGAGACAAGTCATACAAGCAAGATGGAAATCAGTTAAGTTGGTTTCATCTGCACTTGTTCTGAATTCTGCTTTTGAATTTCCCCAGTTCCAAGAAATATACTGCAGTGTTTGTGAATTTTATCTTCAGTGAGGCAGATACTAACATGCAGAATGAACTAATCCATAAAGAAATTATACCGTTATTTCTGTAAAATACTATATGCAAGTATATGTACGAAAGTATGACTGTGTATCTCTGCCAACTGGATACTTAAATATAGCAGCCTGCCTGCCAGAAAAAAATCAATTTGTATGCAGTGACCACCTCATATCTCCTAAATTCATAAAAGTTCTAGGACTGCGAGTTCATATTGATTTTTTTTTAATAATATCTTAAGTTTTATTCCTAGGAATTGATTTCAGCAGTCATTTAGCATTATATATCAGCAAAGTTGAGTAAAGTCTACACAAGCAGTTCTTCTTTAACACAAATTAGCTCTAATATTTCTCCTTGATAAAGTATGACATATGTAGTTTTACAGGTTGACATTATGCAAGAATGAAATCTATTAGAAGTTTTATGAATTACAAGAAACGGGAAAATGCCATTAATTCCTGGACTGCTGGATGATTAATACATGAAATTTTGCACGGAATCAAATGATGATGATAAGTTGCATTTTTTATAACTGAACGTGATGAATGTACACTGCAATGTGCTGCAGTGCAGTGCATATGGGCAACATGGGGGCAGCAATGAATATATCTGCCCTAAGTCAGAGATACCACCTGACTTTCTACTCCCAAACTACAGATATGTATTACAAATATAAACTGAATGTGCTCTGAATAAACCCGAAGATAAACTTGAGCAGATGTGAAAGATACCCTTTCTGACAAAAAGTATTGCAACCCATTCCTGGAATTTACTCACATGATCTCTCTGAAGTTCCAAAGGGATTCAGTATTTGAGTCTGAAGCCTAATGATTGCAGCTCTGATCCAAAACCAAAACTGATCTTCTGAGGAAACCAAAGGAGATCTGTTAATATGTGCTTGTGACTTTCTGAAATCAGGTGTTTCAAAATGCACGAATCAAAAGTGAGCAATGCTAGGTTAAGTTCTTAGGAGGCTGCCAAAACCTAATGAGCTCCTAAGTGTATTTATCTACGTAAAATCAAAACAAAAAAATCCCCAAACCATAACCAACCAACTAACCAAGCAACAACAACAAACAAAGACCACTTAGTTGGTGTGTCATTCTGGGGATACAAAGGATGGGAATTAATCTTGTCATACATAAATATCTGCAGAATAGAAACCTGTTCCTGAGGTAATCAAGCTAATCTCCTTTTGTAGTCTTTGAAGGAACAATTCTATATGGAAAAATCAAGCATAAGATGCTCGAAATAATCCTTTTTCTCTGCATTGAATATAAAGTGTACATCAGGTAGCTACTTCAGACAGACATCTAAAGTCTAGTGAGATAGATGCTACCTGTAAGAACAGCCAGCACCTTTTCTATCATCACTGAATTTCACTGAATTTCTGAACATCCATTACTGAACACCCAGAAGCATTTTGATCTTGTTAGTGATAGATACTGAACACTTTTAATTCTGGTCTGAGTTCATACACTAAGTAGCAGTGAGTGGGGGAAGGTATGCAGTTCAACAAATGCACATCTATGTTTAGATATCTACATGTGCATCATTACACTCAACAGACATCTAGTCAATAGCAGAACACTGAAAAGGATTCAAACAGTCAGCCCCTGTTTCTTAAGCACAGGGGAACAACCATCTGACTTCCAGCTACCACTCCATCTCAATGTTCTCTACCTTATCTGCCAACTCTATGAAGATGTCTTCAGTGCCCTAAAGCATCACAAATGTCATTAGCAACTACTGCTTAAGTAAATGAATCCCATTCTCAGATCTGTTACCACTGTCAGAATGATGTTACTCTTGCTCTTTTGATGTCTCATTGCAGACATTGTCACAAAAGGAAGCCATCATGCACTCCTTAGGTTTCATTTATCCATTCTATCCCCTGGCTTCATGCTGTCTTTGTGCACATAAAATTGTTTCTAGACCATATTAAACCACAAACATTTAATAGGTTCATGAAGGATGGGCCAAATCTTTTGTAAGTGGTTGACCAGCTTTGGGAAAGCACAACAGAAAGCTGCTGCTGTCTCAGTTAGGACTGATACTTGTACTGAACAGAGGTCTCGTTAGCCACATCAAGAGTTTCCTAAGAAATGTAGTGGCCCATTGTCATTTCTGAAGTCTTTCTTTATATAAAGACTGAAGATACTTTTTTTTTTCCTAAAAAATGTGTCTACATCGACAGGACATAAAGGTTCCAAGTGCAGGAATTATTAGGTGGCTGCCTGTGCGTCATGCAGGAGGTCAGATCTGATAATCATAATGGCTCAATCTGACCATAACAATCTCCAAAATCTAGGACCATTTCACAGGTAAGAATCTGTTTAGATTTTACAGATGACTGTGAGCAAAATTTACTCTCTGACCTTCAGCTCAGTGTGAGCCATGTATCAGACTTATGGCAAAATTTATCATAGTAAAAGATTAAAGATTTGGGTGGGACAGGGCACCATGTCTTGATTAAACCAGCAGAAAAAAAACATAAATTGTCTGCTTCACTCTAGAACAGAAACTGTTGTTTTTTTTTTCTTTTTTTCTTTTTTTTTGGCCCCAGTCTGCAAATAAATATACTGCAGCAAACTTAAAAAGTATATCACTCTTTTTTAGTTCCTGTTTCATTACAGGTAAGAAACTGGGAACATTGGAATCCAATACTATCTGCCCAGTGGCAACACTTCATTGAGCTACCGAATTAAGTGTCACCTGACATCACTTCACATATCTACCTCAGCTAAAGAAGGTAGAACTGCTCACTGTTTCTTACTGAGAAACTATTAATACATTTCCCCCATTATTCAAGTTTATCTTCCCCAGGAAAGCTAAAATGCATGGCACTCACAAGAGTCAGTCTTTGAAATGACATTGACATGCCAAACTTCCAGGTTTCCACATAACCTAATGCTTCTCCTCATGATTATTCCCATTTTTCTTGGTACAGCCTTGCCTGCTGATGAATTAGGAGCTCATGGTGCCAGGCACTGTACAAATGCAGGACATAAAGATATCTCCAAAGCGCTCAGAACCTGCAACAAAGGTCAACAGGGGATGCAAAGAATCTGGTGGGAAACAGGAAGAAAAATTGAGCCTGACTGTGGCCGGGTGCCTGGAAGCACATCAGCAGGCAGTGTGAAGTTGTTGTGGACCTAATGAGAATAAGGATATTGTGAAGACAACATTGAGTGTTGGTGGAGGTACGAGAAGTCATTACGTATTGACTGCCCCTCAAACACAAAGGACAGCATGGACAAAATGTATGAAAGCACTTATTTGAAAGATATCCAGGTGTGGAAAGGATGCTGGTAGCAGGGGACAGCCTGGTTCAGACTGAGAAGGGATGCAGGACTGACCTTCAACATAAGGGTGAAAGTAGTCCATGAAAACTGTCAGATGAGAAAGTAAATAGGCTGGATTTGCTGCAGTACTGAAAAGGAACCTGATGAGGATGTAAAAAGGAGAATTACATCTTCAATGGTACAAAAATGAACATTTTTTATAAAAATGAGCTTTTTTTATAAGCTCTATTCTGACTGGGTGCTGGCAGGATAAGACACTATTCAGAAGAGCTCAGGAGAAGGAAGAATGACAGTAACAAAAAAGATGTAGACTACCAGTTACCCAGAATCTTCAACGACTGAACAAAATTTAGTCCAAACACTGTCCATTTTAAATTGGTCTTCCTAATTCTTGACACTTCTGTTTCTTCTATTTATAGTTATGCTAGAAGCACAGAATGGGCGCACACAAAAATATCTTGAGCCCTGTCTGTCAACAGTCACATGCAGAACCCTCCCTAATTACTCTGTCCCACAGTTTTATAAAGGGTAAGGAGTTCTGCCAGAGAAAACTTTGTCCTGGAGTCCTCTCCTGCTGTGAAGAATCCTGCCCCTTCCCAGAGACATGAGTCACAGCAAACAGTATATTTATGAGGAAAAATTTACCAGGGTTAAGAGGATCCCTAAAGACAGGATTGTCTCTGCCTTCCAAAGCTGGCCTGGAGCAGTTGATGATCTGACTCATCATTCTAACTTTATGAAATTTCACACACTTCTCTAGGGATTAAACCTTTTGTATTCAGCATAGCTTCCTACTGTCTCCCCCCCTACATGGCTTTTCACATTATTCTAGATTCATATTACCAATGGATTTTGACTTTCTCAAGTTTATTTTGTTATAGCATAATGTCTTCTTTCTTCCGGGCTGCCTTCCAAACACTGCTTGTTGAAATTGGCTCCTAAATTTTAATTAAAGAAATCTTTTGTTTGGCCCATAAATTAAAATGTTCTGAGTTCTTTTTTCTGTCCACTTCAAGGCATAGAGCCAAACATGAAGTACTGAAAACTGCCCAAACATATCCTTTCTTTCCTCTGCATTCAAGTTCCTCCCCCAGGAGACAGAACTACTGCCAGAGAAGTCTTTGCCACAGTCCGGTGACCTCTCACTGGAAATCTCTCTAGAATACTGACCTCATGGCAGGGCAGTCACATCAGTGAGAGCACACTGGCACATTAATTAAGTGAAAACCTGAGCTTTGGTGCCCTACTCTTGAACTCCTGGATGGAACGACAGCAGTAGGTGTACACAAGGACCATAACACACACCTGATGGTTGAAGTGAAATTCCATTAAACATTTGCTCCTGCACACAGAAAAGTAGATATTAGGATAAATCAGATTTCCAATTTAAAAATAAAAAAGTTGTAAGTACTCTGACTTGAAAGAAAAAGAGACAAACAGTGACAAAAAAATATCTCCCTCTTTTCATTCTTCTTTGTTGTTCATCTTTAGCAGTGTGGAAGAAACTCTGCAAGGAGGATCTAAACATCTTAAAAGAGTGAAGCACACCCAAAAATAGGATAGTTGGGATTTAATGAAATACCCATATGAACTCACCATCTCCAGATGCCATCCCAGTGCATCTGCTGACTACTCTGACACCACCTCTGAAGAAGAGTCAGATTCTGTGGCACTGAGGGACATGGTTTAGTGGACATGGTGGTGATGAGTTGATGTTTGGACTAGATGATCTTAACAGTCTTTTCTAACCTTAATGATTCTATGAAAGCTTTACTTCCTCAGTTTTGCAAATGAAGATGCTGTATTCACAGCAATAAATTCCAGCACAAAGAAGCAGTAGTATAACCTGACCCTACAGGTCAGTAAGACTGAGAAGCACAATTAGGGCCCTGATATGGTAAAGTTTTAGCAGTAGTAGGTGAGTCAAAGCCTGGAATTTTGGGATGAGAGGGTGATACTTGCTATTTATTTTAGCAAGTATCTATTTACATCCTGACATAAAGCGGATAATGGGCTCTACTAGCAGACAAAGGTTCAAACATCCTCACCCCAAGATTTCATTGTACCCAAGACGTTATTCCTTCTGGTTGCTATGCTTTATTTTCTTTTAAAGTTCTGTTATTTCATTGTGAAGATCATATTCCCTACTAACCTCAGTGACATGAAACAAGGAGGCAATCTGGCCCATTATACAGAGTATGAACATGGTTTGGAATTAATTGACTACTGAACAAATTTTAATGACCCTGAACCTTCTCTTCTCCAGGCTGGACAGTCATAGCTTCCTCAGACTCTGTTCACTTATCATATATTACTTATTTTTTGCGCTCCTTCACTGAAATATTTCCAGTATGTCTATTTCTCTTTTGTACTGGTGAGCCTGACACTGGATACAGCACTTCATATGCTTCATCATAGCTGAGTATAGAGGAATGATCCCTCTCCTTAACCAGCTGACCATTTTGGTGTGCTGATGGACTGTTTGGTATGCTGATGTACAGTCAGCTGAATATGGGCTAGCAGTGTGCTCAGGTGGCCAAGAAGGCCAATGGCATCCTGGCCTGTGTCAGAAAAGGTATCATGAGCAGGACTAGGGAGATCATCCTCCCCCTGTACTCGGCACTGGTGAGGCCCCACCTCAAGTACTGTGTTCAGTTTTGGGCATCTCAGTACATAAAGGACAATGAGGTGATGGAGCAGGTCCAAAGAAGGGCAACAAGGCTTGTGAAGGGCTTGCAGAATATGTCCTGTGAGGAGTGACTGAAGGAACTGGGACTGTTTAATCTGGGGAAGAAGCTGAGGGGAGACGTTCTTGCTCCCTTCAAATACCTGAAAAGTGATGGCAGCGAGAGCAGGACGGGTCTCTTCTCACTGGTGACAGGTGGCAGAACAAGGGGAAATGGCCTCAAGTTGCGTTAGGGAAGGTTTAGGTTAGAAGTAAAGAAAAAACTTCTTTACAGAAAGGGTTGTTAAGCACCAGGGGGGTGGTTGAGTCACCATCCCTGAATGTGTTTAAAAACCATTTGGATGTGGTGCTCAGGGACATGATTTAGTGGTGGGTTGTTAGAGTTAGGGTAGTATAGTTAGTTTAAGGTTGGACTCAAAGATCTTGAAGGTCTTTTCCAACCTGAGCAATTCTATGATTCTATGATTCTATGTTCTTCCTGGTGCAGTCCAACTATTTGAACTATCAGGTGTTCCACCCTGTTTTTTTCCATCTACAAATTTGCTAGGATGCCCCCTGTGCAATTGTCCAGGCGTTTTAAAGGGTGTTGGCCCCAGTACTGACCCCTGAAGTACCCAACTGGCTACTGGACTCCAGATGGACTTCATACTGCCAATCACAACTCTCTGAACCAGTAGCTCAAGCAGTTTTCAGTGCCCTTCACTGTCCATTTTTCTAGTTCATGCTTCATCAGTTTGTCAGTGAGGATGATATGGGAGAGAGCATCAAAAATCTTTCTAAAGTCAAAGTAAACACATTCACTTCTTTCTCATCCACTGAGACAATCGTGTCTCTGTAGAAGTCTATCACATTAGTTAGGTAACATTTGCTGTTTGTAAATGCATCACTACACCCGATTACCTTCTTGTCATCAATATATATGTACATATAAAATACAGCAATTCAAATAAGTCTATTTTTATACAAGACTCAAATAACCCAGATATTTCTAGGCCTTAGGCATTATTGCAGACAAACCTCTAATAAAATTTGCTGAACTTAAAATATTAGTAAAAAACATAAAAAAGGCAACAAGATGTTAATATTCGGAATTTTTGGCAAGCAAGTGAGTCAAGGTTATATCCCAAATGGTGCATTCTAGTAGTCCCATCTAAAGGAGAGAGACACTCCAAGTGAAACATGGGCTGGACTTAAAGATTAGTCCCAGTCAAAGATCCAGGCACCGGAGATCTAACTCTCTGGAACAGGTTTTATTTTTACTTGTCTGACAATAACATTGCAAAAGCAGCACCCTAGATCAAACAGGCTTCTAGTTTGAGCTGTTACAGGATTGACAATATTATTAGTCTTTTCTTGGAGTGTGCTAGCATTGGTTTTGACACAGCTAATACCAGCCTTCTAATACAAATAGGCATACTGATCAATACTTACACATCTCTTTGAAACGTGCAAAAAATAGACACAGATTTTAATCAAACAGAGTCCAGTTAGATTATACTTTTGCTCTTTTATTCCAATTACTCAGTCACTTGAAAGTTTTCTTCACTCTAGATTACACAGGCTTAGTCACCAGGGACTTGTGACTCGTGGAGTCCTGGGTCATGGGTAGGATTTTATCTTGTCATCAATCTCCAGATGCTCTCTGAGATGTCTGGAGATGGTCATTCTGCTCAGCTGTACATCTGCTGCTCTGGTAGCTTGACTGCTTCTCTTCACTGTTTCCTCATTTCCAAATTGCATGCAAAAGTCATCCATTTTAGATACTTATGTGTTTCTTTTCAAGTTACTAAAGGCAGATGTAGTATCAAAAGTTTCTTGTCTGTCACTTGTCATTATCAGTATCAGTCCAAGTACTGTAATCCAGAAGAGTCCATTTCAGTGTTCCAGACTGAGCCAAAGCCCCCCAAAAATACTCCAGATCAGGTCGCCAGTTTGTGGTGATGAAACAGATTCAAGACCAAACCAGGAAGTCCATCTGAAGGCCACCAGTAGGTTCAGGGATGGCCACCCAGCTCTGTGAGGATGGGACAGGGCAGGGCGGTGATGAGTTGAAAATAAGCTCTGATGTGGCACCAATGGAGTAGGGACAGGGGACTGACTGGGCCATGGGCAGCATGGAGGGAGCCCTGGGAGGGGATCAGTGACTTAGTCCTTATTGTACATTTAGGGCCGTGACATTCACTTCAGTAAGCAATCCTGCTCTGCTCTGCTTTTGCCTGCCAAAACACCGTGATTATCGTTTTATAGTAATAATTCTGATTAAGTCAATTAGGCAAAATTAGACAAGTACCTTAAATGGCATGAGAAAATTATTTACCTTATTCTACTTCCTGAAGAGTCCTAAACGCACTAGAAAGTAAATATGTTTAAATGCAACTGACAAGTGTTTGCTACAAGTGAAGACAGGAGAATTCTGATGAGTGCATAAATGTGATCTTAATAATTTTATTTTCATTCAATCATTTCAATGGAGGGAGCTCTGCAAGTGAACTATCATAATTTTACAGATTTAGACCTTATCCTCATCAAAGACCAAAAGAGAATTGTGCAACCTTTTACCAGTCACCCCACTTTCCTACTGATTTTCAATAGTGGAGCAGAGTGTCTCTCAGTAATGGCACTCTGGAGCTATATAAACCAGTTTGCACCTGGTAAAAAAGGCAATAACAAGATAGCTTTTGTATCAGGATGGTTAGCCTGGCAGATTTGCTTAGTGTTTGCTCTGAGTAAAAGATATGTGAAGGCAAGATGTGTCGGCAGTACTCTGGGGTCAGGGCCCTGGCACTGGGTAGGAGTATGGTGGGACATCCTCCAGCATCAACATCCTACAGCATTGCTGACCAATGGCCCCTGGCTGGAATCTTGGCCCGTGGCAGCACTGGGGAGGCCACAGGGAATCCCTGCAGGTCAGTAAGACCCAGAAGCACAATTAGGACCCTGATATGGTAAAGTTTTGGAAGTAATAATTAAACTGCCTATGCCCTTTGGAAAGCCTTTTTAAAGGCAAAAATCAGGAAAAAAAATAACTAGTACTCTCATGTGGGTTCAGGGAATGTGGCATAAAAAGGTACATTACAAAACTAGCACCTGTCATGAAATATAAAAAAAAATCAAAACTGTTCTTGGTGTCAGTAAACGTTTTAGGGCTAGATTTGAGATGTCTAAAACATTATAATTTAATATGAAAATAACTAATGTAGTTATGAGATAAATGTCCTTTCTACTTCACTCCTATCACTCTTAATGTGAATTATCACTGGTGGGGATGGGTCCTCCTTTCTAGATGCTCATGTGACAGGACTGTGTTTCAAATGGAAGAGAATTCCTTCCTCTTCTTTTTCCAACTACATTTACATCTCACTTGATAAATTATGTCAGGGGTAAATGCTCTGACAGGCTCTGTTTTCTCAAAGTTAAAGCAGGTCATGCTGGTAACAATTGGGTTTGAAAGGAGTGATATTACAGAGCATGGAGAAAACTGACAGCTTTAAAAGAAAGAAAATGTATCTATCTATATATAAATATTGATATTTCTGTGCCATAGAATATTATCAAAACAAGTAAATAAAATCTGTTATTGCAGTATATAAAATGTGAAGGTTTTAATCACTGTTATTAGAGTTGATGCCCATTCCTTTAAGTCATTTTTGTTTCAAAAAGGTACAAATCATGTCTGTGAGCTCTAGTTAGAGAATGCAAGAAAATAAAATAAAAAAAGTTGCCTGCAGTCTCTGAAACACGTGATAATAAACACAGAGAATGTGTATTTAGCTGTATTTCATCTCATCTATAATAAATAAACAATAAGCAATAACAAGTAATAACACGTAGTAAGGTTCTGAATCTCTCCAAGTCTAGCTTTACAAGACACCAGAAACACTGAAAAACTTCTTATGGTAATATAAGCACTGGTTTGCATATTTGTATGGAGGACATTGCTCTTTGTAATGGGACACAAGCAGGGCTTTTGGGCCCACATCTTCTTAAATATTTTATATGCTGGAATTCTATTTCCACTCCACTGGCATTTTCAAAACCAATTATCATCTATTCCCATAGGCAACAAAGGTTTGAAAGAAGTCTCATGCAGATGAGTGCAAACCCTGACAATGCTCTGGAGCTCATTAGGCACTACAGGAACACAGGGATACAGATTAAGGCTAGTAGCACCCAGGTCTACATTAGCAGAAGCATGATCAGAAAATCGAAGGATTATTCCTCTTTACCCTGCACTCATTAGACCATATCAACATACATATCCAGTCCTGGACCCAAAATCTGGGAAAGGAACAGAACAAGTGGAGAGAGCGCAAGGGAGACCACCAAGATGGTGGTAGCTGGAGCACTTGCCCTCTGAAGAGAGACTAGTGAAGCTGGGTTTGTTCAGCCTGGATGAATTCAGGTGAACCTGACAGAAGCTCCAGTATTTTTGGGAAGTCTTTGAGAAGGCAGATTCAGGTTTTTTACGTTGGAGCATGACAAGAGAATACAAGACATTGGGTATAAATTTAAATGAGATGTACAGACTGAGATTCTATCTGCAGAGTGTTCAGTAGAATAACATCGTGGAAACTGAGGCTCTTGAGTTCGCGTGTGAAAGAGAGAAAGACTTGTCAAGGTTTTTTAACTACATTTTGAATAGTTGCAGCCTGCCCAGTTATCCCCACTTAACATATTCCCTGGACAAAATTTGGCCATCTGCCATAATTCATACACTTTAATGTTTAACACTTTTGGATCCTTCACAACCTTGGTAGCACCTTTCTGGACTGTATCGCATTTCTCCACATCCTTTTTGAAGTAGGAGCCCAGAACTGGCCACAGTATTCCAGGTATAGCTTTACCAGAGGAGTAATAAACCATGACAATCTACTGACTGTTATTCACTTAATGTAACTCAATTTCATTTATTAATACTGTTGGCTCATACTCATTCGGCCTTCACCATAATCCCCAGTCCTTCTCAGCAGGATACCAACTCAGTCAGCCTGCACTGATACATGGGATTATTTTGTCCACCTACAGATCTTTGAACATCTTCTACTGAATTTCACATTTTGCCTTGGCCTTTTTTCTGGACTGAAGCTCTGCCATTCTACACATCAACCATAACCCTAAGTCCATTGCATCCCTAATTTTTTTCAGAGTGAAATTTTGTCATCCTCCTGCTCATAGCTACATTATTAGGTGATGTTACATTATCATTCAGGTGTCTGATAAAGATACTGGACAACAAAAGTTGCAATCAGTCCCCTGTGTAACACACTTCTTTCTAACTCCAACAGGACATTTACCACTTGTTTACTTTTCACAGAAGCCTGACCAAGGTCACATTCAGTGCTAGGATATGCCCATAGCAAATATGAAAGTTGAAATGGGGGAAAAATACTGAAAATCTACTCTTCATGATGGTCCTCAGTGATTTATGAGACTAAAGCAATCCTTTTTCTGTGTCTAGAAAAGTGCCTCAAATGGTCAGATCTTTTCTCCTCACAGAAATTGAAAATCAACAAAAAGACCAAAATCAAAAGGGAACACAGCTGTAAGGGATCAGACCCAGGTGCTTTGAGTGCTCCAGAAGCAGCATGTGTTCTATCTAGTTGCATTTAACATCTTTGAATATATGGCAGTATAGGTAGGATAAAGATTAATCAAATGTGTAAAGGAGTCTTAACTGGGTGGTGACACTGCCATTGAGAGCTATGTAAGAGGTATTTTGGTAAGATTTAGAGAGGTTAGTAATACAAACAGGAATTAAGATGAAGTTCAGTCTGGAAAAATACAAGCTAGATATGGCAAAACTGAGATAAATAAAGCATTGCAGTTTCTGGGAGCTCAGTATCTAATAAAAGGAAACAGATGGCCTGAGAATATTTGAGTGACTTCAGGACAGCTGGATGGATTAGCTGACCATCTAAAGTCTCTCCTACCTATATATCTCTCTGATCCTTGTTTTCTCCTCCTATTTCTTACTTCTGATTACTTTTCTTTCCAGCTGTTTTCTATCTGAAAAAGAGAGGAAAAAGGGAAGAGAAAAACAGGAGAAAAAGAGGACTTCAGCTAGCAAACATAGAGCTTTTTGAAAAATTGTTGTGAGCTTTAGATGGGAGACAAAGCTATAAGTAGTGGGTAAGCAGTTCAATAACTGATGAATAGTGTGCACACCCTGCATTTCTCCAATAGCTAAATTATCAAGAAATACCATGAAAGAAGAAAGCTGCCTTATGTTATGTTATGTTATGCCTATATTCTCTGCCTTTTTGTGTACGTTTGCCTCCTTTTGTCTTGAAGGAAGCAGGATATTATGGCAAAACCAGCCCATTTCAGTTAGCCTTTGGACTTTTGTCCAGAAAGGCTAATAATTAAAGCCAGACTGCTGTCAAAAAAAGCCTGTCAAAAAAGGACATTTTTCTCATGAAAATTTCCTTGAGTTGCAAGTAAAAAGGGAAAACTGAATAAAAGAGCTACATAAAGCATAGATGGAATTAATCTCTTTTTCTTCTTTTCTGTATCTGTAATGAAAGATTTATAGTACTTGGCGGTGATAGAGGACTGAGCTTCATGTACTCAAATCTCAACTTTTTTTTCATTATTTGATGCAATATAATGACCGGGCTGTATTTAAAATGCTACCTCTATTCTAATAAACACAAAGCTGACTTGATCACTGCAGATAGCTTCTTAGATATCTAGTAATTCCTGCTACCAGGCAAGAAAATGGAGAAGGAATTTTCAACCTTTTGATAAAGAAGAATCCAGGAACTTTAAGTGAGATATATTCATCCATGGGTAAAGCCTGTTTTACCACTGGGAGGAAAAATTGTGAGAAGATGGTGCTGTGAAATAGCAAGTAGTTCTCCATGCAATCTGGCGTGTTACAGATACACGTTGTACATGACTAGCAAGGGTATACTGTCATGGGATTTGCACATCTCCTCATCCAGGAGGTGGCCAGCAGGGGTAGGGAGGTAATTGATCCCATCTAATCTTCCTTCGTGAGTCCCCATCTGGAGTGATGTTTCCAATGTTACCCCAGCACAAGAAGGATGTGGAGCTGTTCAGATGGGTCCAGAGGAGGGCCACAAAGATGGTCAAAGGGCTGGAGAACTTCTTCCACAAGGAAAGGTTGAAGGAGTTGGGCTTGTTCATCTTAATGAAGAGAAGGCTCTGGGAAGATCTTTTTGTGGCTTCCAGTACTTGAAGCAGGAAGGAGGGACTGACCAACTTTTTACATGGTCTGGTAGTGGTAGGACAAAGGGGAATGGTTTTAAACTAAAAGAGCTTTAAATTAGATGTTGGGAAGAAATTCTTCATTCAGAGGGTGGTGAGGCACTGGCACAGCTGCCCAGAGAAGCTGTGGATGCTCCATCCCTGGAAGAGTTCTAGGCCAGGCTAGATGAGGTCCTGGGCAACCTGATCTAATGGGTTGCAATCCTGACAATGGCAGGAACTAGACTTTAAGGTCCCTTCCAACCTAAGCCATTCTATGATTTTATGATCACTTGTCTGCTTCTTGGACCTCCTTTTGACTGCTTGTACCTTCCTTTTTGGACACCAGTGTCCTCCCTGTGAAACAACTGCTGTAAATTTTTTCCACATTCTGCCACATCCATACCCAAATTTGATATTTCTGACATCAGATAATCTCGGACTTGCATGGCATTGCTGTTGCAGTCATTTGCCAACCTTAAATGTCTAGAGGCCATAAGGTATCACTTAAATACCAGGAAATGGAGGTGAGGATATGGACCTTTGTTTGCACCAGCAGCATTCACCTCCCCAGTGTCCTCCTTGATGTCTTTTCCTCAGCTGATGGAGTTAGTGGTTTTAGCTCTGTGTGGAATAAGATTTGCCTATGCAGATTTTCTAACTTCAGCTAATGAGCAGAAGTATGACAGGACCCAGCAACTGGAAAATAAAACTCACTCTGAACTGTACTTAAGGACAAGTATGGAAGTCCCAAAAATAGAGGAATTAGGGACAACTTCAGGGAAAAGAAGGGTTAAATGCAAGAAATTTTCTTTGAAAGCATACTGAGTGAAAGGTTTTCCCCTGAGTACACCCTGCCTGAAAAGGCTAGGTATTTTTAGCCTGACCTTCGCAAATAGGCAAATAGGCTTCAGGGGTATTCAGGGAAAAATTCTTTCTGCACTCTCTAAGTCTTGAATTAAATAACTTGCAGTTTGGTTGGCATCATGACTAATAATTCTTCACAGTGCTAAGAGGATAACTTACGCCTAAAGATTTTAAGAAGTCTTAGAGATATTAATAAATTGAAACTTTTGAAGCTGGTATTATATCCAGAACACGAGAGATTTATGGAGTTTAATATGGTTGTGTCTGCATTTTAAATTGGAAAGAACCCAAGTACAGAGGTTGCATCAGGAGGAATGGTGTACCTACAAAGAGAGTCAGAACCAGGACCTGGCTTTGCCATCAGCATTTCTTGTACTATCAGCCTTTCTCTCATACATATATGCCATACGTGTAGGTTCACCCCATGATCAAATGCAACACTTTTTCTCAGTCACCTTGAAGCAGGTTTGGGACACACAGCTGTTGCCTCCTTCCTCTCTCCATAGACGGTATCAGTCTGGAACCTACAGGCCAAATAGCTGTCAGCCATTTCCCTTGGCTCAGAGCACGTTTGAGCAGATAGCATGTCCTTTGGAAAGGATACCACCACAGCAGGATTTTTAAATTCTGACCAGGGTCCATCTCTCTTTCTCTGGAATTCATAAGGGTAGCCTTATTTGGAAATGGGGGTTGTGCATCAGCAGCACAGCTTATCTCCCAAGAATGGGAGGTCCCATAGTGCCTATGATTACCTAGTGTCTGGCACAAGTAGACAGGTAGCAGTGTGTCTGCTCTTGAAAAAGGCTGTGTTGACCACCAACTTGGAAAACCTGTGTGCCACTGTAAGTGATGCTGTTCTACTAGTGGAGGGTTCCACTTCAGCCCAGATCTATAACCACTTTTATTTTACATGCCTTTGGTTTTCAGCATGACAGGCATCAATGGCCCCAGTACAAATACTGACCCTTTGGTCACTAAGGCTTGGAGTAGACAACGTGCTTGAGACTGGATCTGGACAATTGTAATCTAAGCTCAAGCAAATCTATTAATGAATGGTTCTAACTAAGAACGTCTAAACAAATGTATTTGTGAAATGTTTTTTCCTGTAGTATTTCAAATGTAATCGTCTCCTGATTAAGTCTGAAAGTTCTCCGGGCAGAGAGTAGTAAAAAAAGGCGAACAAAGGAAATCTAAAACAAAATTAAGCATTTCACTGAGAGGAAGACAAGTAATTTGGTTAAACTGAAGTTATTATTTGCCTGTTTTAGTTCTTAGTTTTGCAAGGAAAAAGGAAAAGGAAAAGAAAACCACTTGGATTTGACACAAAACACTGGTAAATAGATAAAATCTGAATAACATACTATGGGAAAATACACTGGGTAGGATCAGTTCAGTGATTCCAGTCTGGCTGGAAAGTGGTGCTCACCTGGGCCTAGGCTCCAGACCAGGTATGCAGCTTGCTTCCAGAGGTCAGTCCAACTTCTAACCCAATTGTACACAGGAGTTCCAAATCTTAATACAGATCATAGGAAGAACTAATTTTAATGATTGAATTACTCACCTATAGTAGGCACCCTTTATATGTCAGTGTTCTCAGTGTCTGAGAAAACTTCTGTCTGCATCTGATTTCAGAAACCCAGTCAGTGGGCTTTTTCCATGTCTAAAGAAGTAACACGGCATTTCACAATGTATCAGAGCTTTTTTAAAGCTGAAAGTACATCCATTTCCTTAAATACTCTTGTAATTATCAGATTGCTACAGTACATAATACTCATATGAAATCCTAGCTTAATTACTACTTTTCTGTTGAAATTTAATTTTGTATCTGTAAAATATTTTGAGGCCCCTTGATTGTATTTATGATCCTCACACTGTGCTCTGGGTATACACTGAGTAATGCCCACATAAAGCAATGCCGGGATACACTTTCCAGCTGCTGCTACATTTCATGCAAAGGAAATTAGATTCCTTTTTTTTTTTAATTTAATCTTGTGTCTATTTAATTAAAGTCTTAAGTATTGTTTTGTTTTTGAAAAATGCATTAAGAAGAGGTTTTCTGTTAAATCATTCACTGTGATTTGAATTCTGGACCAAATATTCTAGGCTATGAATAAATTTGTAAGTACCAGCAGGACCAGAATGTTAAAGAGCTGGGAGACAGAGATGACAAAGAATTTCTTCCCAAGAAGAGTTGTAAATGGAAGGGTTCTGTGGTTCTTCTCTGAGCATCTTTGCTATTCATCTATGTGCATGTGTTTGGGAGGAGTAGTAACGAAAGAACTGTTTATACTTGATATTTTTCTTTCTTACTTTACCCTTTGCATTATTCAAAATTCATTTTCCTTCCTTCTGATTAGTAAAATACGAGTATTTCACCCACAAACCCAATGGAGGGTTATCACTGATACTGAGAAGTTTTAAGAAGTGATTCTTAACTGCTGATACCTCTGGTTTTAGGGCATTCAGCTTGAAAGATGTTAGATTGGCAGAGCATTCCTAGTACAAATCATAAATCACGGAATCACTAAGGTTGGAAAAGACCTCTAAGATCGTCTAGTCCATGCATCAACCCCTCCCCACCATGCCCATTAACCATGTCTCTCAGTGCCACATCTCCACATTTTTTGAATGCCTCCAGGGACAGTGACTCCATCACCTCCCTGGACAGACTGTGCCAATGCCTCACCACTCTTTCTGAGAAGTTCTTCTTAATATCTAACCTGAAACTGCCCTGGCACAACTTAAGGCCATTCTCTGTCATCCTATCTGATCTGATTAATCACCACACATTTTAAAAAATACTCTGAAGGACAGGCAAGCCACTGTAGAGATGGCATCTGAGTGTCTCACACCTCAGCAGTCCTTTTCATGCTGTGGTAATGGACCACTCAGGAAGTCACTTAGAAGAACTCAAATCTGCAGGGTGAAACACTTGGAGAAACAAACATAGAGTAATAGTGGGTAAACTTACAGGGAAGGAAGGAGCAGAGAAGAGAAACGACATGAATCTTGTCAAAAATACTCTACTAAAGCAAAATCAAATGCATTATGTGTTTGCCTTTATCAGAAGAACAGTGACACAGAGATTTAGGTAATAGAAGGCAGAATGCAAAGCTGGATTTGGTAAGCTAGAAAATAGATGCAAACTAAAGCCATTGACAAGTACAGTTAGGCCTGGAGGAACAAAATACAGTCATGTGTGTGCTTTTTAGATAGATCTTAGCTTCCAGAGCAGTGCTTATATCCATCTTGAACAGAAAGACTATCCTAGTCATCCTATGTCTAAGGTGGAAGGACTTTCAAATCAGATCTGTTGATCCTGCACACTCCACTGTGGCTCTGATGCTTCCAGCAGAAGTTCTGTTGCTAACCATTCTTCTCAAACTTTTCTCTGTGCTTTTGCAGTCATTGTCTTCATAATTATCTGCTTCTCCTTTCACTATCTTGCTTGCCACTCTATTAATGCTCTTTATGTCTCTTCAGAAGCCTTAAATATTCAGTCTCTAGTCACATTGACATGCTTTCCTTTTTTCTGAATCTCCCACCAGGCCCTGCCTGCTTCAGAGGGCAGCCCATCTTCATCAGTATCAGAAATAGACAATATGTGCAGCTTTGGCTGCAGGTATCTCAGGTGAAAAGAGTAGGATCTCAGTCAACGTCGAACTGCTTATCAGTTCCTTCAGTGGAAATCACAGTTGCCTTCCAGCAGCATAATTGCATGTAAAATTGCATCCTCTGCTTGTTCTTTCAGAAGGATACATTTGATAAACATGCACAGAAATGTTTAAGGTCAGTTAGGCTATTTGGATAGAAACCACTTCAGGAGTAATAAGATCTACCACTAAATAGGAAGGGACAGCAATCGTCCATTTAGGAGGCTGGGATCGGAAATCAACAGAGTGTAAACAAAAAAAAGTAATTTTCATTGCCCTGTTAAAATTTCAGGTACCATTATATTTGTCCTTAAGTACATTAAATAAATATTGCACAGACTACTGCTTGTCCACTAGTTTTAGATCTGTTTACCTTGTTTCTTTGCTTGCTTCAGTAGAATAGAGAAAGAATTTATTTCCTCTCATTTATGTCCAGGTTTAAAATGATAAAATTTTGGAGAGAACAATTTTTTTAGATTGACCTTGAAGTTTCTGCATAATGCAGATCCAAACTGTGCCAGGGTCAGTAGACAGTGCTATGGTACAAATAATAAACATGGTCACCATCTTGAAAATTTGTTAGTTGCACTGAAGGAAACTTCAGCACTCTAATAGTTTACTTAATTTTAAGAGATTCCATATGGAGTGTTCCAATTCCATATGAAATGAAAAATTCAGTGGAAAGAATCTGATGAATCCTAATTCTGATTCAAAAACAAGAGTAACAGAAGTGAGATTCCCATTAGAGTTCTCTTTAACTTAGCAAATTGTTGCCTGAAGAGCTTATGAAGCACGAAGAAGTTTCACTGCAGTTTAGTGGTGAGTTTTGTCACCACAGAAGACATTGAAGTCTAGTTATGTTCAGAAGCAAGGGTCAGAACTGGAAAATAAAAGAAGTTTATTGTGGAATAAACCTCTCAGAAGAGAGAGAGAAAAAAACAAGTTTATTCTGAATATAATGTTAACCAGTTAGAGAATGTTATGAACAAATAAAATGCCACTATTAACTTCTTAGGAAGGTTACTCACTTACAAACATAATTCAAATACTCATTTTGTCATTTTTATGTTATTGTTATCCAAGCCTGGAAATTCTGCATTTTGTGTTCTTCAGACATCATGTTTTCAGAAGATTCTTTGGGAATCTTCTATAGCAGCACATTCTGAAAAAGCATCACCAAACACAACTATAATTACAAAAATCTTTCTTTTACATGCATTCTCTTTTTTGTAAAACTAGTTTTAATTTCAAACTACGTTCCTGCATCTATTTCCCTTCAATATCATTCTTGTCATCATTTTTTTAGGTATGATATTCTGATTCACCATCATCTTGTATATAACAGCTCTAGTTTTGTGCTAGGCCTCTGACTTTATTGGACTAATAATTTAGGGAATATCGTGTTACAAAGACAACATTAAAATATTTGCTATCGTTGACATTAAAAGTTTTACGAGGATATATTTAACTATCAACAGCTCTGCAGTTGGTAGTTATACAGCCAGTTAATCCATTTTCATCTGAATGTTTCTATCAGTAGAACAAATGTACAAATGAAGGAAGGAAGATGGATTTGCTCAGGCTGTAAACATTGGGTTTGATTGACTTCACTGTCTATGGGTGCAAGTTGTGATGGTTTTATGCCTACTGCACTTTTTGGAGTGCCCCACTTCCAAGTGGAACTCAGAAATTCAGTTGGAGAGCTCTTCTTCAGCATCCTTTTCCAAAGTAACAGTAGAACAAACTTACTGCATGAAAGTAGCAGAAATGTAATACCTTTGAGACTTCTAACACTCTGTCGGTGTCACTGAAATTGTCTTACGCCCTTTCCATGTACAGAGTCAATATACACTCACATAACACAAAGTATGTCTAGATAAACACAATTTTTTAGGAAAACAAATTAAAAAAGGAGTGTTTTTATTAAGAGTAATCCATTTAGAAAATTACCGTGTTTTCCTATAAGAAGTTCATCTTTAGTCTTATTTTTTATCTCCAGTTTTTTTAAGAGAACCAAAGAAGGAGCAACCAATAGCTGTTATGTTCTGGGGTGAACATCCATGGGCTTGGTGTTTGAAATTCTTTCTAGACCACATTTTCAGAAGATTTTTTTAATGATCACAGTCAAAATAGATTCCAGAAGAAAGCTATAAGTTTGTACAACAGCTTAGAATCGTAGAATTATAGAATATCCCAAGTTGAAAGGGATAATTTTTGCCAAGTTGAAACCCACAAAGACCATTGAGTTCAACTAGTGGCTCTACATAGCACCATGCAAAATCCAAACCCAACATCTGAGAGCATTGTCCAAGTGCTCCCCAAACTCCAACAACTTGGGGCCATGTCCACTAAACTGGGGAGCATGTTCTAGTGTCCAACTGGCTTGACCTCTTCTCCATCAGAAAAGTACAAGTTATTTACAGCCTGAAACTGTAGGATACATCGAGGAGGAAAAGACTACTCAGATTTTCCTAGGTTTGTCCTAGGGACAAAAAACAGACACAACTTCCCTGCAAAATAACAACCACAAAGGAACAAAAAGGACTTAAATACAACAGTTGTGTATTTCTAGATACTACAGAACAAACTTGCTCACTTCATATGGTTTTAGCAAATCAGGCAGAAAGCAGTGTTTAGCAAACAAATTGACAGTCAGTGAATTCTATGTCCAGGGTCAATATCAGTGATTCAGAAGGTAAACCACCAGTACCACATGCTTACAAATGTTAACAGCCACCTACAAATCTCTGAACACCATTCTATAGCTTATCTGAGACATTTTTAATCACATGCATGCACACGTGCATGCACAGATGTGCTATGGGTTACCAGCACTGAGCCCTCTCCCAGCAGCATGAGCCCTTCTGCTTGCATGCTCCTATGGTAGATTCAGGTGTCCCAGCCCTGCAGGAATCTGTGCTGCAGAGGCTGTGGTACCAGCAGTTCTTTAGGCAGCGTTACACCAAGTCTGACTGCTGCTATTCCTACTCAAGGACTTTCCCTGCTGTGACAAGTTTTCATGCTTCTCTCATATTACTTTTCAAGCTCACTTCTCTGTTTAAAAAGTGCCTCTGTAAATCAGTGACTACAGTTAAGCCCAGCTCACAATCATCTTCCTGTTGTACATTTTTGGCAGTTTCAGACAGTTTCACGTACATGATCCATGCTCACACTGTTTTCACCACATTCTCATCATAACATCTGTGTTGGGCCAGGCCATTTGACAGGACTGGGCCATGCTGCAGACCCTGGTTGATGGTCAGTCCTTCTGGGCACAAGATGACCAGAAACTGGCGTCTGCCAAGTGGTGTGAGTAGACCCAATTTCAGTGATACTGATGATTAACAAAAGACAAAGAAATAAATTAAGCTATTCTTTATTTCTTTTCTGAAATGGTAATCTTAAATCCAACATTAACTCAAGCCTTATTTTATTGTCAGTTTAATAAAGTCCCATTTCGAGATACACAAGGGACAAAAATAAGTTAGACAACAAATGAAAACTTTCTGATAGAAACAAGGAAGACTTGGCATCACATAAATTATCCGTTGAAGATCTTTGCATCTTTTTCTGAGGTTCTCAGAGAAGTGGCTCAAACAACATCTTGTAGCCTTCTGAACCATACTTTGATATTCAGCGTGGTCTTTACGTATATCCATCTCAAACTCTACTACTCTAATTTTTCAGTGAAACAATCATGGCTCCTGTCGAACATTCCCATTTTAAATGAAAGATTTTGATTATTTAATATGTATTTCTACACAAGTGTTATCCTTTCAAGTTGGGTAATAGAAACCTGGGCTTAGCAATTGAGCCCCTGCCACTCTATCTTCTTTGACATGTCCCATGTCTGCTCTCACGTTCTAAGTCTTCAGAGGGACTTCTTGGTGTGTGTAGCACAGATCAATGCCATATCTCCCACAACTTCAGAGAAGGGCAACAAAACTGGTGAGAGGTCTGGAGCACTAGTCTTATGAGGAGCGACTGAGGGAGCTGGGATTGTTTAGTCTGGAGAAAAGGAGGCTCAGAGGGGACCTTATTGCACTCTACCACTTCCTGAAGGGGGGTTGTGGTGCGGAGGGGGTCGGCCTCTTCTCCCAGATTACTAGTGACAGGACGAGAGGGAATGGCCACAAGTTGTGCCAGGGAAGATATAGATTAGATTTGAGGAAAAATTTTTTCTCTGAAAGAGTGGTCAGGCACTGGAATGGCCTGCCTAGGGAGGTGGTTGAGGCATCATCCTTACCTAACACTGTTCAAGAAGCGTTTAGATGAGGTGCTAAGGGATTTGATTTAGGAGCTTAGTGGGTAGGGATGCTGATAGGAGGATGGTTGGACTAGATGATCTTGTAGGTCCTTTCCAACCTAATGTACCTATGAATCTATGAATCTATGAACTTTTCTAGCTTCCCCCATTTAAGGTTATTGGATTTTTCCCTTATTCACTGAGCACCACTTCTGATATTAAAAGTGCTTGCAGCTGTTCTTTTCATGTTCACGTTTCAATTCTTCACTGGTCTTCTGCAGTTTCTTCTGTACTGCTAGTATGTAGGTCATCACTTTTGCTCAAGCCAGTATTAGCAAGTGATCTGGGCCTAAGTGCAAGTTGAGATGATGAAACTGGTTGTTTCTTCTGCCAAAATTATTCTCCCTCTTATTAATTCTTCTTTTAACATTCTGTATATGCAATGTTCAGCAAAACTGTGATCTACAGTAATAAAAGCTTCAGCTGTTTGCCCTTGTTCTTGGCACTCCTAGCAAATTCGGCTTTTTTCATGTATCATATTTTGCGTGTCTTTCATATTGACTTCAAAGTCTCTTTTTGCTTTCTTGTCACCTTTTTTTTTCCTTTCTTCATTGAGAGACAAGAGAAAGAAACAGTAGCAGTAAAAGCCAGGTCAAATACCAAGGCATTTATGAGATATTCTCACCCCTTTCTGATCGAACCACTCTAGCAAGGGCTAAGTCACCAAAATCAGTATTATTCAACAGGGCTATTTGCTGTTCATAATGCAGGTCATCATCAGGTATCGTCTTGAGTGTTGTGATCAGCTACACTGGCACCATTCGCTAATCCAGTAACTTCTGTTCCTTGAAAATGTCCTGACAGATGAGTGCTAATAGAAGTACAATTGGTTGCCTGAGGCAGACTCTTGTAATATTCCATGCCAGGTAGTCAAATGGCACTGACTACCACTTCTGTCAGAGCAAACAGTGTGAAGCTAGTGGGACATCACTCCCTGCAGCAAAGCCCTAACTCAGCTGCCTCCAAATGAATACAAGTGCTGTGTTCCTCCGGCTCCAGTCCAAACAACTGAGTGCTTCTGAGAGTTTTCTCTCTGCTTACTCTTCCTCCCTCCACTCAAAGTAGCCAAGGGAAAACAAGACTTTTTTCCTTGTATTTATGGAGATTTCATGATTCTATACACTCTCCACGCATTCTGCTCCTCCCACACTTCAAGCAGGAAAAAGGAGAAGAGAACATCTTTCAACCCCTAAGTCTGAGTCACAGTTTCATCAAAGCATGCAGGACCCATGCCCAACACCAGGCTTCAGAACCTACGGCCAATGCCAGTCAGGTCTGAATACCTATGGCCAACACAAGACTCTGGAGACACAAGGTCCTCATGGCACCTGTGATCAGCCCACAGAGGAACAGGAAACACCTGTTTAGCAGACGAGTTTAAGAGACAATGTTTGCATTTCTTTCTCACACTGTGTTAGATTATCAGAAAAATATTTTTCTCTCTGTTTTAAAAAAACATTTATCATTAGACTGAGAGCAGGGTCTAAATCATGCCTCAGCAAGCTGCTGCTCTCTTCTGCAAAGTGATTGGAGTGTTTTTTTATTGATAGCTTAGTTGCTCTGCAGATGATTTCTCCAGTGATACCTATGAATCTCTCCAGGATGGGCAGCAGGAAAGCACTGAGGTAAAGTGGATCTGCACCATTTCAGGACAAAGCTCAATAAACTGCATATGGTGGCATTCAGCATGTCTGAATCTCAGGGAAAAAAAAGTGTTTTAACTCCTGCCAACAGACACAGCATGATGTTCCCTTTCTCCATCACTTGGGCAGCCTGTATCAGATGTGGGTGAATATATTTATGGTCAGACTTTGAAAGATAGTTCTTCACTTCTCAAGGATTCATCTGCCTAGCAGCCCTGAGTACCAATGCTTTGGTGCAACAATTTTATATTTAGACAGCACATTTAAAGCAGTGATACAAGAGTGACCCTAACACCACACTAGTAGAGAAGAGCAAAATCTTCTACCTTCCTATGTCAAGAGTTTAACATTGGGTGGAACTCAACACCTCCATTTTTTAGAAGGGCAAGAAGCACAAGGATTACTCCAGCGATTTCAGGAGTGCTTCAGTGCAGAGCAGCCTGAGATAATGGCTTCCCAAAAAGGAGTCATTGGCTCCTGTGTCTATGAATAAGAAGCCTGAAGGAAAGCCATTCCAGGCACCATGGAGCAATGTCCTTCTGGATGTGGCCCTGGGCACACTGCTGTGGGTGTCCCTGCTGGAGCAGAAGTTGGGCCAGATAGATCCAGAGATCCCCACGAGCCTCAGCCCTTGCTGACACTATCCCTTTTCACCGACTCCTTTTGCCTTCTCTCCATCTTTTTCCTTGCAAAGGAACTGTTGATGGTAGCTGGAAAAGACAGTTACCTAAATGTGCATTGCACTATGCAAGCTTCCCATGGCTTCACACTACAGCAGCTTTTTTTACAACTCTAAGCACTGCTATTTTTAGCTGTATATTATCTTCTAAGCTATGATGAAACTGAAGAAAGCTCCTAGTGTGTGTGTGTGTGTGTGAAGAAAACAGACCATTTCATCAGAATCATAGGAAAATAAAAGCAGTCTATGACTGTCATATGTAAGAATTGCTCATAATTTTCAGCTATGCAGCACCTTTCAGTCAAGTGCCAGAGACACCAAAAAATTAAGTCTTACAATGTAGCTTGAAGGAAGGAAATGTCTTAAAGGGTGTTTTATGTGCTACTTGCACTGCTGATGTTTTATAAATGTAATATCATAATAATTTTTATGTTAGATAATGATACAAGCAACCATGAATAGCAGAAACAAGCTAGATCAAATCTGGCATATGGAAACGGGACTTGCCCACAGGATATGTAATTTCAAGACTTTCATTGGCTTTGGTTGAAGAGGACTGTCTTGATCTATTTTCTGTCAGAATCCTCAGATTTACAGCACAAATCCTCAGATTTTGCACAAGTTTGTGCCTGATAAAAGTCAGTATTACTCTCCATCAGCCATTCTGTCCTTACTTTCAATCCTCTTTCAATACTGCCTGTATGAAACCGGTAGCGACTTCTGCATTCCTTGTAACAATCAGAAGCAATGTTTAGCCACAGAGGGAGCATCACACTGTGAGATTCACTGCCAGGGACAAGAGAACAGCTAAAATAGCATGACTCTTTATAAAACCAAAGTGATGTGAATGTGCCAGTCCTTCTTCACTCTCTTTTGTGCACAGTATAGCTTGTGAGCTTTTGTCCACGTCTGTTTAGCATAAACAATAGAGTAGGCTGTTTCTTCTGGTAGCATGAAATTCAAAGAGATAAGGCAGAAACTCTACACTTGAGTGCCTGACATTAAATAAACACGGCCTCTGGATAAATACTTGGTACTCCAGAAAATGAGGCCACCTACTTAAGTGCTAAGCGTGGATTTATGTGTCTCCTTCTATAAACAGCCAGGCTTGAGCATTTTAACCCTAGTACATCAATCCTCAGTAAATTAAACCAGACAGTGAAACTGTGCTTCCTTTTTACAAGAACAAGAGCAACTGAAAGCTCTGACACAGATTTGCAGAGGGCCAAATGTGAGTTGTAACCTCAGTTTGGCTTGGACTGCTGCAGGTGGAAATGAATAATTCTGTTCTGTGGAGAAATCGAAGCTTTCCAAGCCCACCTCAAGATTAAACTAGAAGGATGTGTGAAGTTTTAAAATTTTGAGCTAAATATTTTTTTTAAATGTATCTTAGGATTGAGATAGATTTTTATCAAATTAAAAATGAATTATTTTCAATTTGGCATTAGCGTGCTCATAAAATAAAATAAAATGATATTTTAAAGCTAGTTAGAAATGAGGACATTGTACTGAAAACAACATGATCTTCCCGAGCATTCTCACTTCATTGAGTAAGTAATTTCCAATGGAAAAGTTCCATGAAAAATCTGTTGGACCAGGACAACAGGAAAATTCCATTATGAAGTAGGAAACAGAAGCCCTCATGCCCTCATGCCCAAAAGCATGTGCAGTCAAACTTATCTTTCTGTGATGCTGCTTAGTGGACACAATCAAAACTGTAATCATGATCCAGAAATGCTCTAACGAGGTCTTTCACCCTCCTTTTGTGGTTAAATACAATTAGGAGCAGTCCAGATACAGTAAGACATTCTTACTTCTGCTACTTAAAACCAAACACAAAGGTCACTTGTAGAATGAACCTATAAATTAAAAGAGCAGTTGTGTAGGTCTAAAATTAATTATCGCAAAACTTTAGTGAAATATAACCCAAAGTACATTTTAATTGGATTATAATGCTTTGTTTTTTAAGGTGACAGCTGGAGTACCATCTGGCATCATTTCTTACAGAACAATCTCTTTTGTATTGTAATACTTTCAGACTGGTTACTACTACGGTCGGTTGTAAAAAAACAGTAAAGTTTCAGCCCGGAGAATTTCATCTGGCTTTCAGATAAAGCTGACTCAACTTTCAATATGTTGTTGCTCAGCATATTGAAAATTATGTATCACTGAAAGGATATAACTGGAGAAAAAAATGATCGTGATCTGACATTTTTGTATAACCCTTAAAAACAGCTGGCTCAAATGCATACAACATTAAAAATAAAAGAAATTGCATTGAAATTCATTTTTTTTTTTCTTTAAAGTAAAGATCGAGATTCACTGCTTTTGACACTATTTCCCACAAGTAACTATTGTGCTCAGACCATTATAAAGACAAAGTACAGTTTACTGGAGTTCTTTATTACCTGTTCTAGCAGTGTATCCACATTAGCACTAAAAGCAACTCCCAGGCCACAGCTGGGATAGTATGCTTTTCACAATCCCTGCTCTGTCTGAAAGTGGTGATTTTCAGGAACATCCATGAAAGGTTAGTTCTAGCTGGGCAAATAAACTACAAGTTACAGGAGTGCTGTTGGGCTAGGGTAGGTAATAGTGGTGACAGACTAAAGAAAATAGGGCACTGAAGTAATCTGACTCAGTCAGGACATACATATGTAAATGTTATTTCAAATGTCACTTGCTAGCTGGAATGATTCCCAAAGTGAAACACAGAATCACATGTAGGAAAATAGGACAATAGGGCCTTATGCCAAAGTAGTTGGTCACGTACAAGATGATTTAGTAGCCAGACACTGCTTTAGTTTCACGGGAGGATGACCAAATTAATAATCACTATTGTGCATACCTAAGATGAGCTAAGCATATCCCTTGATCTGTGTTCCTTAGCACATGTATTTCATATCCCTTTGATCTCTGTAGTGTCATACACCCCCTGAGCTCTAGATATGATTGATTAACTTGTTAGTATCGTTCTAGTTAAAATTAAACTACTGCCTAACATATATAAGCCTGTAAGTTGACTGAATAAAGTTGAAGCTTCACTCACAGTGAGTGGTTGTGCTTCCCTACACTTATTAGCAGGTACTCTGGCCAAGTGTGTTGCAACAATCACAGAATCATAGAATTATAGAATCATTATGCTTGGAAAAGATGTATAATATCATCTAGGACAACTGTCCACCTACCACCAATATTGCTCACTAAACTGTGTCCCTCTGTGCCATGTTTTCATGTTTCTTGGACACCTCCAGGGACAGTGACTCCACCACCTCCCTGGGCAGCTTGTTCTTATGTTTCACCCACTCTTTCCGAGAATTTTTTCCTATATCCAATCTGAACCTCTCTTGGTGCACTTTAAGGCTGTTCCCTCTCATCCTAAAATCCAGATATTTTTTCCTCACCTGTTAACAACAACCATGATGGCATTAAGAAACAGTGCCATCTTGATATTTAGATTTATTTATTTATTCCTGCACGAGATGCCTTAGTTTGGAGTTAAACCTATGTATTTGCAGGTTTTCTATGCTTAAGAGTTTGTGATTTTGTCTTTTTTTTTTTTTAATTTATTTTTAGAAATGAGGCTACTTCCACATAGGAAAAAAGACTTTCCATGAACAAACAAACAAGACAAACCAGGGAGAAAAAAAGAGCTTCCCACTGCTGGGATTCTCCTTTCATTTATAGCAGTTTCACATCCTTATTACTGTTCAGTTTTCAGTGGTTGAGCACTCCTATGAAAGGACAATCATCACCCAGGAGACCAGTGTTTCCAATCAGTGCTACCAGATCTGGTGCCCGGAGAGCAAACATTCCTGATGATCTGTTTGCAGAGCAGCCTCAGACCCAGACACACATTCAATGAGCAGTCAAACAGTACCAGTACATCTAACGAATGTATGCTGTATTTATGGTGATGTTCTTGCAATGAATTAAGAGGTTAAGGGACAGATTCAGGCAGGTGTAGCGTTGTAGCATAATTCTTTCAGCAAATAGTTGAGATTCTGAGTAAACAGTCTACTGTGAAGTGCTGCATGACTGCAGTTCTCACCACAGCTGCTAATACACTATAACCCATAATTACTGAGTACTGTCTCTTCAGTTTGGAAGTATTCTGCTGGAGAGGAAAAACATTAATCCTGCTTAGTGTCCTGTTGTTCAGGTTATCACGAGTGGGCACATGGTGCAATCTGGCAGACAGTGTTTTGCCTTTGCAGCCTTGTGCTGTTTATTGAAGCTCAGCTACAAAATACATGTGAGCTTAGCTTCACTGGTGCTTCTCCTACATGTAAAGGGTGCAGGTGTTTCCATAATCTGGAACAACACTTGCTTCTATTTCCTGGGATCAATAGCTAACTTAGTTTAAGGTAAACAGTAAGTATTTTGAATGACACAAGATGGGGAGAAAATGGATCTCAAGAATATGACACCAGGGCTCTTCTCTGCTGGGCTTGAAGGTCAACACAGCCCAGGATCCATCCTGTGACCATAGCCAGTAGCAAAGAAAGGATAAAACAAGCAGTGCAGGTAGAGAGAGCTGTGGCTTTGGTCTGACTCTCCTGACCAAGATTTGCTGATAGCTTTGGATGGAATTTCAGTTATTTTTAAATTTTAATCTCTAGTATTCACAATAGAAGTTGAATTCAGTTAATAAACTGCNCTTTTTTGTTGCCATCTAATTAAGCTCTATAAATATTCATTTTTCCCCTTTCTCCTTACTGTTCTATGCCAGTATTTATTACTGGCTTGGATCTGGGCATGGACTTTTTCAATATCAGACTCCTTAGAGTGCTCAGAGATTTACCTGCTAATACAGTTGGTCTTGAATTCAAATCAGCAACTTTTTTCTTTTGTTTGGCTGTTTTTTGGGGGAAGTGGGTAGATCTGATCAGAATTCAGATCAGCTCCAGAAAATAATCTGGTCCCTGGACAGCTCCCTGTGGTTGTCTCACATTATCCAGGCAGCCCACTGGAAACCTCCTGGATGGGCTTTGGGGTTAAGATGATGGAAACACAGCCTACTGGGAAACCTAGGAAACACATGGTGAATCTGCATCACATTCTTGAGGAAGAACTTTGAGTCTCACATTATGCATTCTCTCCCATAGCAACACCAGAAAGAGATGGAGGGATTCCTCTTTCACTGGGTTACAGAGCACAGTGTATTTTTTTTGCTGCCAATTCGGCTGGCAGCTATTGCTGTTAATTGGCCCAGGAGCACTCACAGGTTTCCTGTTTAAGGAGCAACATTTCACCTTCTTGCTTTTTTTATGGAGGGTTTGTTTCTCATTTTTCTGTTTCCACTGTCATTCTCCTGCTTGCTTTAACACTGATTCTTACACATTGTGCAACAGTGACTGCCCTTTGCAATCAGATATTTGGGTTCCTTTGTGCAAAGCATGTGGATGTGAAACATCTTCCACTCAAAAGCTTACATCTGGGCTTTACCACCATTGTAGCATACATCTTGGAGGCCCAGAGACTGTTAAAGGTCTCAGAAAGGAGCTGAGAAGAGGCACCAGCTCACACAGAACTCTTGGAAGTAGTCTCCACATCTCCTAGGAAATTATTCAGTTGTCCACAAACTGAAAACTTGAAATCACTCTACAGATGATTGATAGGGAATGTTAAGAAGGAAGAAAAATGGCATAAGGCCATCCTCTGCTCCTAGATGATGGGGAAGCAGTCACACACTGAAGCATACAGGAATCAGCACTCCCATACAGGTAAGATCAGTGTGCCTATTCCAAGGCACACTCTGAGAGGAGCTTCATCTCATTCACCAGCCATCATGACTCTAAAGAAGCAAGGCCTTCTCCTGCGGGAGAAGACAGCTGCTCTGTGAGGTCCTGCCATCAGCCATATTACTCAGTCTCTGCCATGCTGGAGAACAGAGACTTACTCACGGCCTTAAGGCACTGTGGACCTGTTCAGGATTTAGATTACCAGAGCAGTAAGTTGTTTTTGTTTTCTCTTCGTTCTCCCTCCTGTGGTTCTTCTGTTTCTTTCACCCTGCTGTTTCATCCATCATAGTCCCCTTTACTCTTAACAGCAGACAATAAATTTCCTTCATTTTCATAGCGCGTTCAAATAGGTCTTTGCATTACTACCTGTTATTTATAAGAGCAAGTGTTCAGCTCTTTATCAAAAATGCAAATAAGACTTTAAAGTGGCCCAATAAATTCAATGATTCAACATGGTTTTCAGAGAATACTTGAAATGGCTGAATTGAATTGTTGCATTCACATACAAAAAGTCAATAATTTCTATAATGTACCAAGTGTACAGAACTTCAGAGACAGAGAGGAATGGCAAGAAGGGAAGGAGTTTAACAATACTCCATAGCCCAGAGATTTATATTTCACATTTGTTATGGAAAAACAGCATCTTCATGTTTATGTTTGCAGCTACAGTACTTATAGTAACTCTGTTTTTATTTTCCTTTTCAATATAAAGGGAAAGAAAGGGATTTTCTTATGACTTGACATTTGTAGAAGACCAGACTCACTACGTGTCTGGACAAGAGTTATGCCACTTCAGCAGGAAATCCATTTCTCCCTTAGTGGAGGAAAACTTTTCTTAGAGATGGAAAATAGTGGAGGATGATATCAAAACCACAATGGGCAATCTCTAAATCTCTTTACATTGTATTCAGAAGACTTATTTTTACGCATAATAAGATTTCCATAATGCCTGTATGCGGTCATGTTTTCTTGTAACTATTTCCTTTTTCTGGTTTTCTACAGATGGATGAGCACCTGAGTTTTTCTATGTAGGCTTCAGAGATCATCCTAAGCTATACCAAGAAATGAAGCTGTTTCCCCTACCAGCTGCACATACCTCATGGCAACAAGTTGCAAATTCTAACATCAAAATAAACCTTAAATCTCCATAGGTTAAAAAACAACATTAACCTTTTACCATAGAGTTAACCCACCCACTACTATGGGCTTTGCTGACTTCATTGCAGATAAGGATGGAATAAAAAAAAAATTTCAGGGTCTGTAGAAATATGTTTTGTTATTAAAAGGGGCAAGAGGAAAGAAGATACCACTGATGTAGAAAACCCCAGCTATGTGGGAGTCACTAATAGAAATGTGCTGCGTGAGAAGCATCTTTAAAACAGTATCCCTAATTCTGGCCTGAAGTGCCTCATTTTTGGCTGAATCCAGCCACCGAACTTAAGGCTGTGCTTTCCCCTTGTAGCTCATGTGAAAAAATACTTCTTCCTTCAGTGAGGAATCAGTCTGAGCAGTTTTTCCATCGCAGATTTTTTTTAAAGAATCTTCATATTGTGTGAGAGCTTCATTTGGCGGTTCCTGCTGAAACAGGAGACATGTAACAGAAGATACTGTTGGAGTCATATTTGGAAGCAGCTCTGAATGCCTTTTTACATAGGTGGTCATGAATTGTCATATCACACCAATGAAGATATGTGGAAGCGATTGCCTAGATCAGATTTTGCAGTGTTACTTTCCGTATTCCCATGTATGTTTGTAATAAACAGGGAAGATCTTCATGCCTTCTATATGTTGCCATAAAGACAGCAAACCTCATTCCACCTGTTTTCAGGCTCAATTGCTTGGGATGACATGAATGTTGAGCCTTGGGATGTAATTGAATTTATTCTGTGCTTTTTGTATTTTCCATAGAAGTATATGTTGCCATTGAAAGAAATGCAGTGTCATTGGCTCTGTACAGATTACTTTGAAGGTAGAAAAGACAGCACAGTGAAGACAAGTTCAGAGGTCTGTAGAAGTTTTATTTTGAAAGCAATTAATCTTCTATATTAAATCCCCCTCAGGAAATTACCCAGGGACAAATTTCCAAGGTGTTTGACACCTAAAAATTACAGAGAACTTCTTAGTATAATTCTTTTGATTCCAGTATACTAATTTAATGTCCTACAAACTTACAGTGATAATTAAAAAGATCTATGTTCTCTTGAAAGTGCACTGAATGCCTGTTAGCAGACCTGAATGCCTTCACATTGGAGAATTTGTCCCTTATGCACCGTTATTCTGTAGCCATGGAAAGAGTTGATAGCCTCCATCAAATTCCCCTAAACAGACCTTTACATGAAAGAGCCTTCTATTGAAAACAGCACTAACTGGCAAGCCAACAGGCAGTCCAAGCAATAGAACCAGATGTTTCATGGGATCAGAGACCATTAACTCACTAGGGATGAATTTTTCCTCTGGCTTTGCTGTATTGAGATTCACAGATCACAGCATCTTGGCAATGGAAATTACTGAACAGGAAGAAAGCACTCAAAAATGATTTGTCTGATTTCACATTTTTTCTAGAAGAAAAATAAATTCTTTTCTGATTTCTTGAAATACTTTAGATGAAAGAAATATTTTAGAGAAAGAAAAAAAGCAGCCAGAGCCAAACTTCAGCTTTACCTAATCACAGGAAGAATACACGGTTTAATAATGCCAGAATTTTTCTAGTCTCATCTCTGCTGTATGTATGTTGGTGTTATGCTAACACTGGATAAATAATAAAATATGCTACCTCTGCTTGTGAGTGACCTGGCTTCTCTGTCCTGAAGCAAGCTCACCACGCTTATGGGAAAAGCATACAGACAGTGAAGAGCCCTTCAAGCTGATCTGGAGTGCTAACTTAACAACAGTGTGGCTCTTGATTCTGATGGGCAACTCTGTGCCACCCTTCTGCCATTGCCAGTAGGTGTCTCTTGCTTGTTGTAGGATGCACAGAGCAGCATCTCTCCTAGCTGATCTCATCTGCCTGTTCTTGGCATCAGCAAGATGCTTGTTCCCAAAGCATGTGAATGCCAAGGGCAATTGGAGAGGAGCAGGCAAGGAGGAGGAGGTCCTGCCTCATGCTGTTCTCTGCATGGCTCTCTGACATCCTCAAGTATGAATTCTGAAGGGCAGTAAGCAGAAGAGATGGTACAAAACACACCAATGGTTTTATTTAGGAGGAGTGAGCTGGTGAATTGGGAAACAGCCATAAAGAAAAAGAAGGCTTCTTTAACAACTTCCCAAACAAACGAGTGGAGGGGCATTGGCACAGGCTGCCCAGGGAGGTGGGAGTGTCACCATCCCTGCATGTGTTTAAGGAAAAGGTGGGTGTAGCACTCAGGGACACGGTTTGGTGGGCAATATTGGTGGCAGATGGGTGGTTGAATTGGATGACCTTAGAGGTCTTTTCCAACCTTAATGATTCTATGATTTACTCTAGAAGAAAGGTAACAGTTTGGCATGAGACTTACTTGTGATCAAAGGTTAATTAATATTCAGCAGCTTTGTCTTAATTCCAGTGAATTTGAAATGTGGCTTTTATAGTCCAGAAACGAACTGAGAAACCAAGAGATATTCCTACCTCTGCTGCTAGTCTTCGTACCATGGACACTACAAGAAAATCTGCTTTTGCAAAATAAATTATGTAGTGCTCTCAGCTGAGAGTGCATAGTTACTCCAGGGGTATTACTGCCTGCCACTTCATTCTGTCTTGGTTTAGCCTATCCTACTTCTTGATTCATCAACATGCAATTTATTTGAATAATCCCAGAAGGTGAATTTATAAACAAGTAATATTAATCAAAAAAAAAAAGGCATCTCCCTTTTTCTCCATGCCTCTCAGTGTTTTGCTTTCATCAGAAGGACAGTAGTCAGCTTGTGGTATAATGGACTTTCCCCTTGAGTTTGCTCAACCCCTTTTGGAACTCACTGCAGCCATGAGTTCCTTGGCTCAATTCAGCATCATGTTAAAAATTCTCCTTCTTTGGCTGGTTAGTCTTTCCTTTGCCTGTGTGTTGCCCGAGCAATATCACTGCCTGCTTGCTGGAAGTAGTAAGATTTCTAGGGGAGTCCACTGAGACAAAAGTTGCACAAGGACAGAACTCTGTTGCCAGTGTTTTCTTCCTATCTAATGATGACCTTTTCATGTACACTGGGTAACTGAGAGGTTATAGATAGATGCAGTGATAAAAGGTAAGTTACAATTTATAAAATTAGGAATAAAACAGAACATTATCAAAAGTGCAAATGCTGATGTACACACCTAGTCCTCATAATGTTACTGAGAATTGGCTGTCCAACCTTTTTTTGCTCTTTTTACAAACTCCACATTAAGCATTATTTCTTCAGCTCCAGTTCCTGTAATTGTTTTCACTTTGTTCAGAAAAAGAAGGCAGGTGAGAGCTGAATCTATGAGAAAAGAGTAACCTCTACACACCTGTTCTTGGCAGCAGGAATATGCTGACTCATAAAATTACAAAAAGATATAGACTATGTAGTTCTGAAAATAGCACTGTATTTATGAACAGGCCTGAGAGTTTATGGTGTGATTAAGTCTAATGATTAAAGTTTCTTACGCAAAACCTGCTGTTATGAACAGCTGAGTAACCCATGTAACCCAAAGCACAGCTACTGGTTTCTCCCGTGGCATTTGACACAAGAGATTTCCAGTTTAAATGTGCAATTTGTTATTTAAAAGTGAAGCAAGGAGGTTACTTTTTACTACCAAAATTTTGCCACAGATTTAAGGTAAATGAGAAAAAGAAAACAATTAAATGTAAATGAGACAGTTGAGCAGTGCTTAAGGGCTTTGAGTTGTCAAATCTGCCCCCACCATTATCAGTGTTCAGAAGTATCTGAAGGATCTGAATCAAGAATGCATGAGAAATTGATTAGAGAAGATGCCTGAAAGAACAGGGGGATACTAAGCAAACAGCACTTTAGAAAGAATACTGGGGAAAGATTCCTAATGATGAAAATTTCCTGACTGAAGGATAATTTCCCAAAGGAGCTTCTGTAATCTCTATTTGAGAGTGAACTTGAATGAAGTACAGGCAGTTTTATATAAGGCCACCATTAGTCTTTTCAATGTATTTCTGTTACTCTGTGTTATTGTTTCCATTATTCTAATATCCACTGTTACTGCCTATAGCCAGACAGCAATGGGTCTAACAGAAGAGGAAGAATCTAGATCTAAGAGTAAGCAATTAGATCTTTCCTTAATGTTTTGTCTCCTCTTCAGTATATTTATTTTTAATAGTTTAGTGACAGAAGCCCAGCGGCTAGAGTCCTCCATCTTGCGCAAGTTACGAATTGTGCATCCAGTTAGAAACTGAGCAACTCCCAGGGCAATGGCAGGAGAACATTTTGCTTTAGTTTGAGCAGGCTGTTCCCAGGCAGTGCATTGTTCTGTTTGTGATGGGATGCAGCAGACTGCAGCTCCAGTTCCTGCTCTCCTAACCCCTCACTGAAGCAGAGAGGGTCTGAGACAGCTTCTTGCTCAGATGAATCTTTAGCTTCCATAGTCCAGCAGGTCAGCAACCCCAATAGCGGAGCAGAAGAAGATACGCATCTGATATTACTTTTTGTTCAGCACTCCATGGCAATACCTGAAGGAATCACTCCACTCTTTGCTCAGAAAGGCAAGCTGTTTGGGGGGAGGCATAATTTACATGATTTCTTCTAAGTTTAAAATAAACAAATCAAACTCCTTACCCCCTTCCTCCTCTTACCTGCATCCAGTACCTCTTTACCCACCCCTCCTGCATTCAAACCTGCTGACACCTGAGGGAGCACACTGGTCACCAGAGCCAAGACCGAGGTTTGATATCTCTTTTGGGCATCTCACTCTTTGGTCTTAAATGTCACCCTGAGCTGCTGTTTCCTGAAGGTGTAACGTAAGAAGTCAAGAGTGGCTGTACTGACTGAGACCAACACATTTAGCCTCATAGACTGTCTCAGTAAAAACAGGCATTTTCCCAAGGATAATTTCCAGTGGGTTCAATAGTCTTTCCAAAAGGTTGGTTCCTCAGCCACAGGAACTTTCTATGTATAACCTTCGAAAGTCTTTTCTACCTGAAGTTTGCCCAAGATCTTCCAGGTTGAATGTAAACCTGTATGCATATTTTTATCCCATACCCAGTCCCAAGGATTCAATCTTATTTTAAGAACATCAGAACATCTGTACATCTTTTTATAATAGAGATCTCAAATATACCATTTCTAGGTGTTAGCTGACTGTATGCTTAAGTTTTGAGAATAGTGATTTTTACACCTTTTATGAAATGGAGACTGAACCCATCCCACCAGATCACAATGTCATTTTTGTATGTCAGTTATTTGTAATCTCTGTTTACCTGGGTGCTGAGAGTCATAGTTAGCCCTGTGGTTCAAGAGTAGAAGTCCCTACATCCTATCATTCATCATGGAGGCTGCCCACTTCCTCATGATGCTTCATACAATAAGTAGAAGAGACTCTAGGAGGAGGTAAAAATAGTATATTGAAATTCTTTGTGTGTTCAAAAAGCTCTGAGTCACTTATTTTTATATCCCTCTTTTCTGCTTACATGCTTATTGTGAAGTAGCAAACAAAATTCTTTATATATATATGAACTTACCTTCAGTTACAACTTTGTGGTTTAGTGAGATTAAAAGGAGGTTTATCATCCGTCACTGGAGATGAATCCCTTAAGTAGAGCTAAAAGCAACGAAGTTCTCAAGGAAGATTTGTCAATTCTGTCTGGCAGTCACCCAGACCTTCAGGTGTACCTGCTCAACCCCATATCAGTGAGGCTTTGGGTTCCTCTTTAGTTCAAAAGCACAGTGGGGATGTGGAAACTCTCCCCACAGCTTTGCATTTAGCCAGCACAAGTCTGGCCAGTAAACACCACCTATTATCAGTTCACTGGCTTATGCATGACTATCACAGCCTACTTGTCATAGGGATGGCCACAAATAAGATCTCACCCCTCATTTATGCCCTCGGACTCTTGTACACCATACTGTCTCATACGTCAAAACAAAGTCATCTTCATGATAGGACAAGAGGCAATGTATTTAAGTTGAGCCAGGGAAGATTTAGGTTGGATATTAGGAAAAAATTCTTCTCAGAAAGAGTGGTGAAGCATTGGAACAAGCTGTCCCTGGAGGTTGTGAGAAAGAAATGTGGAGCTGAGGGACGTGGTTAGTGGGCATGGTGGAGTGGGTTGGTGGTTGGACTGGATAATCTTAGTGGTCTTTTCCAACCTTAATGATTCTATGCACCAAAAGTAAACTAAGCAAATCAGAGGTAGGAAATGGGGATCAGATGAGCTTTCCTCTACTCTCACTCTATATTCTGTTCTAAAGGAAATAAAAGTTTCTTCCCTACTTGGCTGCTTTATTCAACCTGATCTGAGACCAGCCCTGGCTTTGCTGTTCTTAATTTGCCTCCTGCTTGTTACGAGATTTCGCTGAGGAACACTAATAGCCAGTGCCAGCACCTCAAACTCGTCCCTTCACATCTCACCTCTGTCAACTCTGTGGGTAGCAACATGTACCTCATCATAGCCTACATTACCTACACTTTCCCCTCTACACACAAGGAGGCGAATTTGCCTTTCTGGGCTGTGGTTACATATTTACCCAACACTTTACATACGCAAACAGTCAACCCACAAGAGCAGATGCTGCATGATTCGCTCTGGGGTTCTGATCACTGACTGCCACTAGCTTTGGACTGGACCCACAGCACTGGGAAATTACTGCAGGCGTTTGTATAATTCACTAATGATTTTGCAGCCAAAGACTCCAGCTGCCCTTCCTTGAGTGGCAGTTTGGAGTGAGGACCTGGCTCGGCCTGGTAGGACGACACACACCTCCTCACATCTGCCAATACCAGAATTGGAGGCAAATCTGGGGACTGCTGCGGTCTTTCTGCAGCCCTCCTGGTGTCTGGGGCTCTGCTGGCACCAGGGATATCCTGCTGGGTCCAGGGCCAGCCTGGTAGGTGCAGTGATCCTTCAGCATCTGGAAATGCTGAGCACGGTGTATTTCTGGGCAGGTGCATCTTCATGATTTACCTGTGCCATGGGCTGTGATTTGTGCCTTGGTACGTGGATGCTTCTTGCTGTTATTACTAACAACTCCAGAAGTTCTCTAGCTTTAAGCAACTATGAAATATGGCACATGACAAGTCACCCATTCAGATGGGATGCCTGGACCATCACAGATACGATTTTATGAGTATGATCTCATGGCTATATTTAAACATGTTTTTTGGTGATGTCTCTGTGAGGGTGTGGTCCTGCCACTAACTTATAAGAACAAATTCTAGGCATGCAGCATATAAATTTTTATTTACTTACATCCTCAGCCCTATGGCCTTCTAGAGTCTTTGCAAGCATAGCACTTGGCTCAGTTCTGCTCCCCATCACCTAAATTCAATCAGGCAGCTCTTCAGAGAGTGAGAGGCCCTTTGCCATTCCACGGACAAACCTATCCTTCAGCTATGCACTGCCATGGGGGTCCATGGCCTCCATGGACAAATGAAGAACACTGATGTGGGAATGATCAGACATATTCCTTCACACAGGTTGGCACAGTCCTTAAGCCTTCTTTACTTGCTCATGAAACCAAAATAATTTCATATGCCAACAAAACGGTCAGGACTTGCAGTGGATCTCACTGACCTAAAGAGCAACCAGTATATGGATGAGACTGGGGGACATGTTCTGCAAGATCGGTGTGCCAGCGAAGTGCCAAGCACAAGCTTCCCTGATATTTTATTTGTTTGTAAATAATTATAAATATTTTGCACAGATGGTGTTTACATGTCTGCTTAAAACACAGAATATTACCATAGTTTCAAATTTAAAAACAATTGTGACAAATACTAGCAATTTCAAGATTGCTATTTCTGTATACTAACTCAGAGCCAAACTCTATGAAATATTAATTCAAATGAGTTTGCATGGAGCATTTTTCAGTAGGATTTTGAGGTAGTCAGCGGTTTACAAGATCACCCCTTTTTAATTGTACTGGCATAAGATTAAAA
This sequence comes from Odontophorus gujanensis, assembly GCA_013399175.1. NCBI lineage: Eukaryota > Metazoa > Chordata > Aves > Galliformes > Odontophoridae > Odontophorus > Odontophorus gujanensis. The sequence continues at coordinate 276,016 of VXAB01000161.1, forward strand.
TCACTCACTACCAAAGTCAGTGGTTCTTTTTTCCATGGGGATCAGTGGCATAAGAGTTGTGCCTGCAGTGTTGTATACACAGCTAAACTGAAAAATCCACAGTGCTATTTACTCTTTAGTTAAGATTTCCACAAAAACCTTGAAGGCAAAAAGACTTGTTATTTCCAAGTTGCAAGCAGAAGTTGGAATGTTACCGAAAAAATTTCCTCAAATGTTGATTTATAGGCCATAGAAATAAAGATTTGATTTTAACATAAGTTTTGAATATGCATATTGCCATTAAGAAAACGCAAACATTTTTTTCATCTCATTTGACTGACTTCACACGTCCCAAAAATAATGAATACACAGTTATGTCTACACACACAAAATAAACAGTGCATACAGAACAGCTTTGTAACGTAAACCTTGCTGCTTATGAAAGAAAACATTTGCTTATCCTTGCAAAAAATAAAAAGAGAGAGAGAGAAAACAAGAAATTATTTCATCCTATAAAATGTAATAAAAATCATCGAAATGTAAGACAATAGATATATTCCAGTGCAGATGGAAGTTTTGAAGAGGCCAACAGAATTATCTCAGCTGTTGATTAATGAAGTTTAAAAATGCATGTTTACAGTGCTCATTAAAGAACCAGATCACAGACTAGCAAAACAACTGCTTATTTTCAGCTGATTATGGGATGGAAGCAGAGCAGGCGTTTGGATTTGCTGCAGGCGAAAATCCTGGTGTTAAAGCAGGAATTGTCAGCAGTCTTATGGCATGGGTCACAGATGGTTGGGTTGGAAGTGACTTCAAGATTGAATATGGGTCTCGTCCTCTGGTGCCAAGGTGACCCACCTGACTCACGGTGTGTCCAGCCACAAGCAGTTCCACAACACATCACGAGAGCAGCCCTTCTGCAGAGACGTGTTGATGGATGTCCTTTTCTAAGTAGCTGCTGCTAAAGCCATATTGCCTGCAGCCAGACTATCAACCATTTTGTTTCCAGCAACCTGTGGGGACACAGAAAGACTCATCTACTAGGGGAAATAGTGGAATTGTGTTGTAGTCAATTGCATAAAGGTACAAGCATTTAGATTTACATCACAGATTTCTTATCTGATTGCTTAAATCACTGGAGTCTTTTGGAAACCAGAAAAGATACATTGCTAATAACACCTTTTATGCAAAGTACTGGATATTATGTGAACGTTTTGTTTCCACAAAATGACTCAACATCATCATCAACTCTAACAGAGGCTGAAATAAGCTGTACTCCTTCTGGAACAGGTACAACCTCGCTGCATCCCAGCAGCTTTGCCTACTGAAATGAAAAGTCAGTGAACAGCGATGTCCAGAAAGGAGAAACGATTCTCTTATTTGTCCTTTTCTTGATAGCATACTCGGGCCTAGTTCAGGCGAAGGACAATGCTCCGAACTTACCTGTTCTGCAGAATGACCTGGACTATCTAAATTCAACCAACTATGGTTACCCAGAGCTCTGTAAAATGTAAGAAACCATAAAAACTTCAGAAAAAATATCCAGTTATATTCTAGAATAAAATTGTGAACCCTATACATATAGCCAAGTAAGTAGCAAACAAGAGACATATAGCAAACGTATTCACTTTAAGGACGCATTCTAAAGACAGTAGCCATTCATCTAAAGACATTAAGGCCAGAATTTCATTTTTCTCCTGAAGAGGTTAACTAAGGAACGTGAATGCCTGAATATCAATTGAGCAATTTGTATTTAGTCACCCCTGACGTCAGTCTGGTGGGAGCCCAGTGTTTGGAAAGGTCATTCAATGCTCTTTGAAGAAGGACAAGGCTTTCTGACCTGGCGGGTCTCATGGATCTCTCCACTGTGAGGCTTGTTTCTGTTTTCTATCTTACTTATTCTCCTTCTGCTCTATATCTTTCTTTAAGACACAGAAGGCACCTCAAAATGGAGACACTGGATGCCAGAAAGCTTCTTTAGGAAGACACAGCTCCACTTGATGCTTATGTTAGTTGATACATGTTAGTTGATATATGTTAGTTTTCAGATCTGTAAAAGAAACAAAGCAGTCCTAACACAGCGCTGAGCATTCCGGACTCATACGGTAATAAAGTTACTGGAGGAATAACAGAGAACAGTTGCTGTTTTAATAGAAATTCATAGCTTTGTAGGGCAGGTGGTATTTCATGGGACTTCTCATATCCTGGAAAAAATTAACGACAGCTAGAGTATTGCCAAATTTATTACCCACCATTTCCATGTTTATTACCAATTACTTATTCTTTGTATGTAAGCAGTTTGCCATATGCACGAAAAAAAGAGTACAGGGACAGCCAGAATTTTTGATATATGTTTAGAGGCTGAGGGTTGCTCTGTTGTAGCCGTGTGATTGGAGTTATCCAGTGTAGCAGATTAAAGGTCTCTCTGATACGCATGTTTGATCTACAACCACACTTCTAGATGGCAGTGCAAACATACTGCAGCCATTGTCCTGATCATTTATATTAATAAGAGAAGAAAAATAGACTTTGAGTGCAAAGGGAGAATGAATACACAGAGCAATTATTTTTGTGATACACGGGCCTGATTCTCACTGAATTAGTTTCACCACTCAACAAGCTTTGCTATAGTGCCAGCTGTAAAAAATAACCTTACTGATAGCAACGAGATTTTAATTTCTGTTGAATTTCTGTAATTTCCTTGGGTCCTCTAGCAGACAGTGTTTTGAGGCAGACAGTGAGCACCTTTGAAAAAAACATGTCTAGTCAAGATGGAGGTTGGAGTGAAAAGCCCGAGAGGTATTTTTCCTGCCTCCTTCCTGCTCAAGGAAATCTCTGCAATAAACACAGCATCATGGAATGGTTGAGGCTGGCAGAGAACTCTGGGTTCCTCTACGCAAACCCTGCTCCAGCAGGGACAATCAAAGCAGAGTGCCCAGGGCCACAGCCAGGTGGCTTTGAAAGATTCTCAAGGAGGAGACCCCACAATCTCTGAGTAGCCTGTGCTGGTACTCTGTCACCCACACAGAACCATAGTGCTCCCTGTGTTCAGAGGGAACCTCCTCTGTTCCAGTTTGTGCCCACTGCCTCCTGTCCTGGCACTGGGCCCCGCTGAGCAGAGCCTGTCTCTGCCCTCATTGCACCCTGCCTTCAGATATTTACAGACATTGATAGGATCCCCCTGAGTCTCCCCTTTTCCAGGCTGAGCAATCCCAGCTCTAAGCCTTGGAGGTGAAATGATCCAGACCTTCCACCATCTTGGTGGCCTTTCACATGACTCTCTCCAGAATGTCGAGGTCTCTCTGGTACTGGGATGCTCAGAACTGGACCCAGCACTCATGTGTGGCCTCACCAATGATGAGAAGAGGGGAAGGATCATGTCCCATGACCTGCTGGCAATACTTTGCCTAATGCAGACCAGAATACTGCTAACTTCCCTTGCAGCATATTGTTGCCTCATGTTCAGCTTGATGTCTACCAGAATCCCCAACCATTTTCTGCAGAGCAGTTTTCTAGCTGGATTCCTTCCAGCATGTCCTTGAGCATGGGCTTGTTTCTCAATAGCTGCAGGACTGCACATTTCTCCTCGTGGAACTTTGGGAGGTCTCTGTCAGATACCTGATGCAATATCTTTGAGATGTAAAGATATCTCTGAGATGTAAGTTGGTCTAGGGGAAGAAAGGAAAGAAAGATCCACAACACTTTGAATCCAGCAACACACTTTTGTTCTGATCCAAGTATGTGAATATTCCTGATGAGGTGTCTAGAAGTCATGATATACTGGTAGCTGTGATACACTAATTGCAGTGAGCAATGGTTTACCAGCAGCAATGCACAAATTTGTGGTAGGTCAAAGCCTTGGTACATCAACCTAACTTTCAGAGTAGTGCTTGAGTAAATACTTTGCATTAATTAGCAGCTTTGTTCATCTGTATGGATTAAACAAGTTAAGACTGAACTTAAAATGAATTTCATACTTTAAAACAGACCTAAAATGAAAGGAGAGATTGGAGAGATGAGGCAATGAGTAAGAAAAAAAAATAAAACAAAAAGAGTTTATTGATATTATTCTCCTGTTCTTACTGAAAAAATAGTCAAAATCTTTTTGCTGTTACTGCCTGTTGAAGCTGTCCCTGACCCTTCAGTTCAGTTGCCTCATATTTTTCTAGCAGTATCCCATGGCAGTTGCTAGAAGGGAATGCAGAAACTGATAAAACTGCAAAACAGTTGAGTCCCAACTTAGAGTTGATTTGCCCAGGCTGCTGGCACCCAGCTGTACTGGGGCTGCTGCTGCATGCAGCCCTGCTAGCCACAGTCTCGTGTGTGGTTACAGAGCACTCTGCTGAGATTAACAACTGTCATTTTCTGCATTGAGGTGACTTATGCATTATAAAGGGAACAGTTATGGTGTGGTTAACTGATGAAGACGGTATTTCCGCCAGCTTAACATAAAAAAATTCCACAAGGAACAAACATTTAAGATCGTTTATGTGGTACAGTTTCAAGTTCTGTCAGCCACACATAGGCATAGCATTTTCAATTGCATCATCCCTGCAAAGCAAAAGCCAAAAGTTGGGTATTTTTTGCTGATGTGAAACAACACTATTATCTCCACTGCAGTGAAGGCTGAGTGGCCATCCACTTAGAAATCTCTACGTTACTGTTCATGGCAATTTAAAATTGTGTCAGCGACAGTGGTCATTGTCAGCCCAGCTGAAAGTTTCATAAATCATTTTCCTAAAGTGAAATGGTTTGAAATTANGGCACCTCAAAATGGAGACACTGGATGCCAGAAAGCTTCTTTAGGAAGACACAGCTCCACTTGATGCTTATGTTAGTTGATACATGTTAGTTGATATATGTTAGTTTTCAGATCTGTAAAAGAAACAAAGCAGTCCTAACACAGCGCTGAGCATTCCGGACTCATATGGTAATAAAGTTACTGGAGGAATAACAGAGAACAGTTGCTGTTTTAATAGAAATTCATAGCTTTGTAGGGCAGGTGGTATTTCATGGGACTTCTCATATCCTGGAAAAAATTAACGACAGCTAGAGTATTGCCAAATTTATTACCCACCATTTCCATGTTTATTACCAATTACTTATTCTTTGTATGTAAGCAGTTTGCCATATGCACGAAAAAAAGAGTACAGGGACAGCCAGAATTTTTGATATATGTTTAGAGGCTGAGGGTTGCTCTGTTGTAGCCGTGTGATTGGAGTTATCCAGTGTAGCAGATTAAAGGTCTCTCTGATACGCATGTTTGATCTACAACCACACTTCTAGATGGCAGTGCAAACATACTGCAGCCATTGTCCTGATCATTTATATTAATAAGAGAAGAAAAATAGACTTTGAGTGCAAAGGGAGAATGAATACACAGAGCAATTATTTTTGTGATACACGGGCCTGATTCTCACTGAATTAGTTTCACCACTCAACAAGCTTTGCTATAGTGCCAGCTGTAAAAAATAACCTTACTGATAGCAACGAGATTTTAATTTCTGTTGAATTTCTGTAATTTCCTTGGGTCCTCTAGCAGACAGTGTTTTGAGGCAGACAGTGAGCACCTTTGAAAAAAACATGTCTAGTCAAGATGGAGGTTGGAGTGAAAAGCCCGAGAGGTATTTTTCCTGCCTCCTTCCTGCTCAAGGAAATCTCTGCAATAAACACAGCATCATGGAATGGTTGAGGCTGGCAGAGAACTCTGGGTTCCTCTACGCAAACCCTGCTCCAGCAGGGACAATCAAAGCAGGGTGCCCAGGGCCACAGCCAGGTGGCTTTGAAAGATTCTCAAGGAGGAGACCCCACAATCTCTGAGTAGCCTGTGCTGGTACTCTGTCACCCACACAGAACCATAGTGCTCCCTGTGTTCAGAGGGAACCTCCTCTGTTCCAGTTTGTGCCCACTGCCTCCTGTCCTGGCACTGGGCCCCGCTGAGCAGAGCCTGTCTCTGCCCTCATTGCACCCTGCCTTCAGATATTTACAGACATTGATAGGATCCCCCTGAGTCTCCCCTTTTCCAGGCTGAGCAATCCCAGCTCTAAGCCTTGGAGGTGAAATGATCCAGACCTTCCACCATCTTGGTGGCCTTTCACATGACTCTCTCCAGAATGTCGAGGTCTCTCTGGTACTGGGATGCTCAGAACTGGACCCAGCACTCATGTGTGGCCTCACCAATGATGAGAAGAGGGGAAGGATCACGTCCCATGACCTGCTGGCAATACTTTGCCTAATGCAGACCAGAATACTGCTAACTTCCCTTGCAGCATATTGTTGCCTCATGTTCAGCTTGATGTCTACCAGAATCCCCAACCATTTTCTGCAGAGCAGTTTTCTAGCTGGATTCCTTCCAGCATGTCCTTGAGCATGGGCTTGTTTCTCAATAGCTGCAGGACTGCACATTTCTCCTCGTGGAACTTTGGGAGGTCTCTGTCAGATACCTGATGCAATATCTTTGAGATGTAAAGATATCTCTGAGATGTAAGTTGGTCTAGGGGAAGAAAGGAAAGAAAGATCCACAACACTTTGAATCCAGCAACACACTTTTGTTCTGATCCAAGTATGTGAATATTCCTGATGAGGTGTCTAGAAGTCATGATATACTGGTAGCTGTGATACACTAATTGCAGTGAGCAATGGTTTACCAGCAGCAATGCACAAATTTGTGGTAGGTCAAAGCCTTGGTACATCAACCTAACTTTCAGAGTAGTGCTTGAGTAAATACTTTGCATTAATTAGCAGCTTTGTTCATCTGTATGGATTAAACAAGTTAAGACTGAACTTAAAATGAATTTCATACTTTAAAACAGACCTAAAATGAAAGGAGAGATTGGAGAGATGAGGCAATGAGTAAGAAAAAAAAATAAAACAAAAAGAGTTTATTGATATTATTCTCCTGTTCTTACTGAAAAAATAGTCAAAATCTTTTTGCTGTTACTGCCTGTTGAAGCTGTCCCTGACCCTTCAGTTCAGTTGCCTCATATTTTTCTAGCAGTATCCCATGGCAGTTGCTAGAAGGGAATGCAGAAACTGATAAAACTGCAAAACAGTTGAGTCCCAACTTAGAATTGATTTGCCCAGGCTGCTGGCACCCAGCTGTACTGGGGCTGCTGCTGCATGCAGCCCTGCTAGCCACAGTCTCGTGTGTGGTTACAGAGCACTCTGCTGAGATTAACAACTGTCATTTTCTGCATTGAGGTGACTTATGCATTATAAAGGGAACAGTTATGGTGTGGTTAACTGATGAAGACGGTATTTCCGCCAGCTTAACATATAAAAATTCCACAAGGAACAAACATTTAAGATCGTTTATGTGGTACAGTTTCAAGTTCTGTCAGCCACACATAGGCATAGCATTTTCAATTGCATCATCCCTGCAAAGCAAAAGCCAAAAGTTGGGTATTTTTTGCTGATGTGAAACAACACTATTATCTCCACTGCAGTGAAGGCTGAGTGGCCATCCACTTAGAAATCTCTACGTTACTGTTCATGGCAATTTAAAATTGTGTCAGCGACAGTGGTCATTGTCAGCCCAGCTGAAAGTTTCATAAATCATTTTCCTAAAGTGAAATGGTTTGAAATTATAAAAAAAAAAAAAAAAGCAAAAACAAAAAAACCGAACAAGACAGGAAACTACCAATGCAAGTCCAAGGTTGTTAAAATTAGGTTTCTTGCTAGGATGCAGCACTCTGACATCAGCAGTTCTTAACAGGAGTAAATGCTGCTTGTGGAAATTAAGGTACTGTAGGTCTCTACTCTGGGGTTGTGGCAGACATTATCAGCAGGCCACCTGTTGCTGAAGGTGTGATTAGTTCTCAGTACAGAAAAGGCCTGAGGTTCTTTCTTTCATTTTAATTCCTCTGATTGAAATTAAAGCCCACTGTTCCTTTTTATGTCTACAGAGAACATAGAAGTCAACACTTTCTCTTCTCTACTACAACTATCTCTTCCCTACTTGAAGGCTGCTGTCAAATCATTCCTTGCCTTCTCTTCTCAAGAGTAAGAAATCACGGTTCAATAATGTTTCTCTCTGAGGCCACAGCTTTTCAGAATTCTTTTGCATTTTCTCCACATTTTCCCAAAATAGAGAGCCCCAAACTAAACACTACATCCATTCTGAATGGAAGGATAATTTTTACACATCATTCTTATATCCCAGCTTGATATTTTTTTGGGGCTGTTTTGAATTTTTGTTGTTTTTATGTAGGTGGTTTTTTGTTTGTTTGTTTGTTTGTTTTGTTTGTTTGTTATTGACTTGTGTAGCATAGCAAATCCCAGTATCTACAAAATGAGCAATGAGCTTTGACTCCCTCAGTTGTGAATGGCACTCATCAAACATTTAAATATACACGGTTGTAGTTGTGTTTGTCTCAGTATTATACCCAGAATAAAGGCGATCACTGAGAAAGTGTATACCTAAAGACAGAGAGTAGGCAGGATGCACTCCGAAATGTCAAATGAGAATAATCTGTTTTTTTTCTCCTCATATTGTTATCACATTCACCTCACGCTCCCATTCGGCCTCTTCTCAGTTACTGCCATGAACATGGGATGCTGCTCTGAATCGAGGTGCCACCTAGGTGTGCAGACATCTACTGCCCATTGTTTTAGCCGCATAAGTCTGGATTTTGGGAAGCAACCCTATGTCAATAAGGGTAATTCGCTGACACGGGAACTTGGAGGACAAGTTCAAGGAAACTGAAATAATCTTCAGGCTGAAAGTGTGCCTTTAGCCTATGCTGAGCAGAAACATCCCTGACTGTTTACCAAGTTGGGATTATCAACAAACAATGTGATTATTTTTATTGTCAACCTTTTAGTAAATTTAATACAAATCATTATCTTAGTTTTGGCCAAGATCTGATAATTTCCCTTAGTCTATTAGGGTCATTTTCCAACCATCGCTTCTGTAAGAAATCAAAGACTAATTTGCTTTTCTACTGTGAGTGTGGCATTCTGGCTGGACAGTGAGTTTCTTTATGCTGTGTGCAATTAAAATAAACTTGGTAGGTGGAACAGTGGGTGCCTCTATGCCTTATGTCTCCCAGACTGTGAAATATGCTTGTAGGTAAATGACAGTCTGAGAAAAGGATCCCACCTAAAGTTGTTATTGTAACAACTTTGCCTTTAGTAGACCCAAGTTTTAAACTGTTATTTCAAAAAGCCTATGTGAGAGAACAGCTTATTTTCTTGCCTATTTCAAAAACCAAAGATACAGAAAAGACTTTTATCAGATGTTTTAAAGTTTGTCATTAGCATGGTTTCAAACTCCTTTTCCACGTGAGTGGAGCCTGCTTTTCTGTACCAGGTGGCCATAAATGCTGGAAGCAAGGTGCAGTGATTTCGTTAGGCCTTAATTCATTATTCTAATACTCATTTAATACCAGGTGAATTTTAACAGACTTTTACAAGCATCTGTGATGAGTATGTGGTGGGTAATATTAATATTGCAAAGTGAAAAATGGCACTTGTAATATTAATCAGTAATTCATTTAAGTGTCGATGAAGCAGGGAAGAAACATTCTGATTTTAATAACAAGCCTAAAGTTCAAAGACTTCCCACTATCATCATGCTAATGAAAGCACCAGCACTCCAGATCCCCCTGGCTTGTTACTGTTCCACCAGCTTATGACCAGCAGATAATTTGGTATGGCTGGCTGCAGCTACACCAAGTATTCCTACTGATGCCTGGGCTGTGCCATGGAGATATTCTTGGGGACCTGAACCAGCCCAAAGAGCAACCCAACCTCTAGCTCTCAGCCTGAGTCAGTATCCCAGCATGGCACTGCTGAGCTGCTGATGTGCAGATTTTGCAGCATGGGGAGTACCAGTATGAGGTGTGCCAGGCCAGTGCTGCGTGGTCTCACAGACCTCTGTTGTCTGTCTGCTCTCCTTAGTTTATTGCCAATGAGTTATTTCCTAACAGCTCAGTCCTAAGATTGAGTGTGTGACCTCAAGACACCTTACTGCAGGGAGATTTTTTTTTTAATAGAAAAATGTTTCTCTGAATCAGTTTCATTACAAGTCATAGTCATTTTCAAAAGATCTTGTGTGGTAAAGGCCATACTGCCTATGGTAAATAGACTGTGGCAACACAGGGGAAATGGCCACAAAATGAGGCATAGGAAGTTCTGCATAAATGTGCATGGGAACTTCTTCACAGTGCAGTGATGGAGCACTGGCACAGGCTGCACAGAGAGGTGGTGGAGTCTCCTTCTCTGGAGACCTTCAGAACCCCCCTGGACACCTACCTGTGCAACCTGGGCTAGGGAGCTGCTTTGGCAGAGGGGTTGGACTTGGAGATCTCTGGAGGTCCCTTCCAACCCCAACGATTCTGTGATTCTGTGATTCTGTGAAACTAGAATTTTGTACCCAGCACATGGGTGTTATGAAACTGATCCTTTTCTTCTGGAACTGCTTCAAATTGATCTCCACAGCAGCAGAGTGATTGTGAATGACCCTTCTTCACTCAGTGTTTCATTTTACACTCACAATTTTTGTTGCTTTGTTATTTTTCTCTTAACTGATCATCCTTTCCAGCCCTTTAGTTCACTCATGTGAAAGTACTGGGGCAGCCATTCCAAAATAGAAATGGAAATATGTAATCAAAATGAGTGGGATCCAATTTGTATATCACAGAGATTGTCATCAGTAGTTTGGTGCAAAGAATATGTAACAAAGGTTGTGAAATATACTGATGTACATGGCTTTCCCAGCTTAAGAAAATAGTCAGTCTTGGGTTTCAAGCTGACATCTAGTAATTTGAAGGATGCAAGGATGTGGACGATTTGGATTTCTAATTTCCTTTGGGAAAAAATAAAGGTATCCTTGTTTTCTTTCCAAAATACTCCTTGCCCTGAACATAAAGAGCAACTCTGAAAATATAAAAATAATCAGTTTGATTGCTTCTTAAAGGATTGACCTTGGAGAACACTTGCTGGTAAAAGTTTCTCCTCTCCAAGCATTTTGGATGAGTGTGTCACCTGTGATGCTAGAGAATAGCACTAGGAAAGCTTTTTAAGCTGTGTTAGAGATTGGATCTTGTTGGTACAGAATTAGGCTTTTTTAGCTTTCTGAAGATCTGCACATGCCTGTGTTTGACCTTCCTAAAACAAATTACTATCTTCGTCCTTTGATGACACCTTTTTGGATGAAAAATTGCTCAGCTGTATACAAAGGTCTTTGGGAGCCAGCAGAAATGGCTGATCAGCTTTTCCATACATCAACAGCTCCAGTTTTCTCCCTTTATAGGTTATGGAATGTCCCTCTGGTCACTTCAGGTCAACTGTCCTGGTCCTGTTCCCTCCTTGTGCCCCACTTGCTGGCAGGACAGTATGAAAAGCTGAAAAGTCCTTGGCTCTGTGCAGCCACTGCTCAGCAACAACTATTGGTATGTGATCAGCACTGTTTTTCTCCCAAAGGCAACACATAGCATCATACCAGACACTACGAAGGGAATAAATACTGAATGAATACTGAAGGTACTGAATGAGTTCTTTGCCTCGGTCTTCACTGGAAGCCAGGATTCTAATATTTCTGACATCCCTGAGTCCTGCATCCCTAAACCTCTACGTGGGGACTGGGGCAGTAAATCCCCCCCCACCACTGTAAGGGCAGAGCAAGTCCGAGTCTGCCTCATAAGGCTGAATGCATACAAGTCTATGGGGCCGGATGGCATGCATCCCAGGGTTCTGAAGGAGCTGGCTGAGGTGGCTGCCAAGCCACTCTCCATCATATTTGAAAAGTTGTGGCTGTCAGGCGAGGTCCAGATGATTGGAGGAAGGGTCACATCACTCCCATTTACAAGAAATGGAGCAAGGAGGACCCAGGGAGCTACAGGACAGTGTCTCACCTCTGTTCCTGGGAAGATCATGGGACATATCCCCCTGGACGACATGCGTGATCACATGAGGAATGAGCATGTGATCTAAGACAGCCAGCACAGCTTCACCAGGGGAAGGTCATGCTTAAGCAATCCTGTGGCCTTCTATGAGGGAGTGATGGCGTTGGTGGAAAAATGGAAGGCGACTGATGTCATTTACCTGGACTTGAGCAAGGCCTTTGACATGGTCCTCCACCACATCCTTATCTCCAAATTGGAGAGATGTGGATTTGATGGATGGACCACTCAATGTATAAGGAATTGGCTGAAAGGCCGCAGAGAGAGGGTGGTGATTAATGTCCAGATGGAGGCCGGTAACGAGTGGCATTGCCCAGGGGTCTGTCTTTGGGACCAGTGCTCTTTAACATCTTTATCAATGACATGGATGACAGAATCGAGTGCACCCTCAGCAAGTTTGCTGATGACAACAAGCTGAGTCGTGCAGCTGACACAGTGGAAGGAAGGGATGCCATTCAGAGGGACCTCACAGCAAAGACTTGTGGTTCAGCACAGCAAAGTGCAAGGTTTTGCACTTGAGCCAGAGGAATCCCAGGCATCTATATAGACTGGAGGGAGCAGTCCTTGAGAGCAGCCCTGCAGAGAAGGATCTGATGCATGAAAAACTTAACATGAGCCAGCAGTGTGCTCTTGCAGCTCGTATGGTATCTTGTGGTATCACAAACGGTATCTTGTGTTCCATCAGAAGAAGGGTGGCCAGAAGGGACAGAGAGATGATTGTCCCTCTCTTCTCTGCTCTTGTGAGGCCCCACCTGAGTACTGTGTCCAGGTCTGGAGTCGTCAGTACATGAACGACAGGGAGCTGTTGGAGAGGGTCTAGAGGAGAGCCACAAAGATGACTGGGGGCTGGAGCACCTTCCCTACGAAGACAGGCTGAGGGAACTGGGCTTGTTCAGCCTGGAGAAAAGAAGGCTGCAGGGTGACCTAATAGCAGTCTTCAGTACCTTAAAGGAGCCTATAAACAGGAGGGGAGTCAACTCTTCGAAGGGTAGATAACAGCAGGACAAGGGGAAATGGTTTTAGGTTGAGGGAGGGAAGATTTAGGTTGGATGTCAGGGGGAAGTTCTCTACTACGAGAGTGGTGAGGTGCTGGAACGGGCTGCCTGGACAGGTTGTGGATGCTCCATCCTTAGAGGTGTTCAAGGCCAGATTGGATGGGAACCTGGGCAACCTGGTCTAGTATTAAATGGGGAGGTTGGTGACCCTGCCTGTGGCAGAGGGGTTAGGGATTCATGATCCTTGAGGTTCTTTCCAACCTGGGCTATTCTGTGATTCTGTAATAAAAACCTCTGTCCTAGCTGAAATCAGGACAGGCCCTCAGCTGGCCCCAGACCCTTGCTCTCCTTACTTGCCTCCTGCAAACACTCACACTTGTCAGTGTGTCTCTCAGTTTACCCCTGTGTTCCATGGTTTCCTGGTAGTTTGGCCAGATCCTCTGCTTTCTCCAGTGGCCAGCTCCTTACCTTCCTCCCAGACATGTACCCCTGAGTCCTAGTCCATACCACCTCCTCACCAATTGGTCATTCATTTGCAGCCTCACCCTTACATACCTACCCTCACTTGCTCCTGTTACTGGCACCATGGACACATGGACACACTGACCCATGATGGCAAGCACTGAGACCCTGCAGAGTTGTAAATTTGCTAAAATTCATGTCTTCTGACGATCACCAAAGGAATGAAATGTGGCTATTGCAAGCTTACAGTTAAACAGATGACTAAGTACCTTCCTGTGTGCAGAACCAAGCTCACAGTACCCCACACGTCAGCTTCTAAAGAATTTAACTAACACGTAATGTGTATCTTCATATAGCCTTCCTTCATATAGGCCTGCACTCAGACCTCACACAGTAGGGGAAGGGGAGTTAAGATCTCTAAAGTACTATGTGAGGAGTGACTGAAGGAACTGAAGCTGCTTAGTCTGGGGAAGAAGCTGAGGGGAGACCATATTGCTTCCTTCAAATGCCTGAAAAGTGATGGCAATGAGAACAGGATTGTTCTCACTGGTGACAGGTGACAGGACAAGGGGAAATGTCCTCAAGTTGCATCAGGGGAGGTTTAGGTTAGGTGTAAAGAAAAAACTTCTTTACAGAAAGTGTAGTTAAGCACTGGAATAGGCTCCCCAGGGAGGTGATTTGAGTCACCAACCCTGAATGTGTTTAAAAACCACTTGGATGTGGTGCTCAGGGATGTGATTTAGTGGTGGGTTGTTAGAGTTAGGGTAGTATAGTTAGATTGAGGTTGGACTCGAAGATCTTGAGGGTCTTTTCCAACCTAAGCAATTCTATGATTCTATGAGAGCTGAGAAAAATTTCTAGTTGTAGAAGCAATCTCCAATTTTACACCCAATTCAGGAGTTTATGTAAACCAAATCCTTGCTTTTCAAACTGTTCAAGTAGTTCTCTCTGTTATCCATTATACCTAGAGATGTGCTTACCTTCTTTTTAAAAAAAACTTCTAATGTTAATTAATGAAGTGACCTTGGGTAGGTGTTGCTTAATCTCTCTGTGGTTCTCTTCTCCATTTTGTAGAGTGAAGACAATAAAACAATGCACCCACATGGGTATCGTGAAGCTTAATTAACTGAAATCTCTGTGGTTCTCCAAATGAAAGCTCTTTGAGCACAGAAAATTAATGTTAGGATGAGTATTGCACGATGAACTGACAGAGCAGCTGTAAGTGAACAACTTGGGGAAAAAGAACTGCTTCAGTCTATGTCTTCTGATGCTCTGGAATGCAGAGCCTTAAGATCCAGCATTCAGCAACAAGAATTATTTAAAAAAAAAGAAAGGAAAAGGAGCTTGAAATCTCAGGTTAATTGCTTTATTTGCAGAACACAGGTTTCACACAGAAAAAGTAAATCTTCACAGTCATCTCACCACTTCCACTGGAACAACTGGTACAAAACGTGCCTAAAAGCTGTTCAAAATTTAACACTGAGCAGCCTGGGAAGGGTTTTGAACCTAGTTTCTCCTCTGATTCAGGTCAAGGTTCATCTGGTGTTGTAGGTATGTTTGCTGTGCTTTTCATTAGAGCAATATTAGTACCATAGCTTCTGTCAAAACATTTTGTGTTCAGGTGCTGGTCTAACTCCATTTTGGGTGAATCTCAGAAACTGCAGGTACTAGAAAAGAAATGAAAGACAAAATCTACCCCATTCAAGGGAAAAAAAAAAGTAAAATGTCAACATAGTTCCATGATTGCATGACACTTCCTTACATTAAAACAAGTTTGTTTTGTAGTTTGTGCAATAATTTAAGCAGCTTTACCTTAAGCATCCATTTGTGCATCAGCTGCATAGCTTAATTTCTTCCCTGATTATGAAGAAAATCCAAATAACTAAATCATGAAGTTCTGCTTTTTGATGTAAAACATGGCAGATGCCAGGTTTCCTAGTGATGCCACGGTCCTTAGAAGCCAGGTGATGCACAGTTAATTTTTAGACAGTTACCAGGCAACAGTTGGGACTAACAGAAGGCCGTGAACAACTCCTTAATTTTCCTTCCTGAATCTAAGCTGCTGGGTCTATATTTCAGCAGCTTTTCCCCTGAAGGTCTTAGTCATGGAAAAAAGATCATATAGTATATTGGTTAAATTAGATAAATGATTTCCTTTAGCAGGTCTAAGTATTCAATAAATCTATTCCTTTGCAAATATAGTACAAAATTGTTCTTTCCATTTTTCATCTGCTTAGATCTAGGAAATTCTAGCTTCAAGAAAGAAACTGAACAAAAATCTCACAGCCTCTCTGTGATGTTCCAAAGAATAAGTCAATTGCTTTGCTTTTTGTTTAGATTTTCTTTTATTTGTCACTTCTGTTTTGACGTTTCCCATTCTTCTCATCATTATCATTATATTATGAATGATGGTTTAATGAACAATGGAACATTCAGCCATACCACAGACTTTTTATTTCTTACCTTCTCATTCACCAGGAAACTGACTGATATATTTACAAAAGAAGAAGTGGCATATTTGCCTGCGATATGAAGGATCCAAACTTCAGATCAAGATGTATGTTCTGCTGTTATTGTTCTATGATAACATTAGTTTGTCATACTGTCTTTTAGATGCCAGTAACTCTACCTTCACACTCCAAGTCTCCCAGAGTATGAGCTCTATGTACAGGAAGAAAAAACTAAATATGAATGACAGAACGTTTCTTTTCATTTTTGGAATTTCATATCAAAATATAAGCTATTCTAATAAAGGGTAATTAATAATTCCCATACCTTTACTATATACTCATTACTGCAATATCTCTTTCACAACACAATCAACAAATGCAGTGTCTCACTTGTGAGATTTCTATATTGATTAATGTGATCTCACCTCTGAAAAGAAATGTAATCATTGGGAAGGAAGGTAGGAAGGGAGAGAGGGAGGGAGGGAGAGAGGGAGGGAGGGAGGAAAGGAATGTGAACCTAGTGTTTCAGTTACATTTTTCCCCCTCTGAGAGAAATGGAAGATAAGGACAAGGAAGGGCTCTAATTTTCCTGTTTCACATGCCATACATTAAAGCACAGCAACATGTCATTATTAGTTACTACACTAGCTTCTACACAGAAACCATTCAGTGACAGATCCATTGTGCCCATCACTCCAGAAACACAAAAATACTACCTCCTAGAGTTTCTTTTGAATATTTCTGTCATTAATGACATATTAAAGTACAGCCTGGGATGCAATGAGTTGGTTGCTTGAAAAGCTTGTTATACAGGACACAAGAATTCAATGCTTCACTAGGTGTGTAGGTAAGATAATATATCCTGTTTCACATCTCTGTGACACCTAGCATTTCACAAACATTGACTCACTATGCTTGGCATTTCCAGTATATAGGGAAGGATTAGTAACCCCATGATGTATGTGACAAAACTAACATATGTGATGACTCAGAACGTCTTCATACATAGAAATAGACAACTTTACTGTGACCACGGAGCTAACTGTGAGTCCCTGAAGATCCAGCTCTGGTTTCATTACTGCCTTGAGTTGACCTAAGTCTGGGTTGTTACTTAAAAGAACTTTTCTACCACTCTCTTCAGTCCATTCATTCTCCCTCTGCTGTTCCAGAACAAGACATCATACGGATGCATAGTGGGTCAGATTAGGGAACTGATTTAGCTGAAAGCATATAAAGAAAAGCAACAACCAAGCAGATGGCTCCATCACATCAAATGTATCGTGAAACTGCACCTCTGCACTTGCTCTCACAGAACTGTGTTTGAGGTAGCTAGAGGTGAAATGAGTGAGAAGACACCTGGCTCTGCTTGCAGGTTTGAGAGAAAAGCCTTCCTGAGCACCAAGGACTTTTTGTTTTCTGTGCCAGAGCATCCCAGAGCTCACCTGAAGTCCTCTAAGGATTGTACTATTGTGCATGTACAGCAAGACCTTGACTTAAGAGTACTAGTTAGGGTTTCATCAGTAGTGTGCTTAAATGGGAAAGAGGCTTGGGGATTAGCATTGTCACTCTTGAATGGAATACTGAAGACCTTTCCCCTGCTCTGCTCTCCCTCCTGATCCCCTAAGTAGGATGGTGCCTCTCTCCTTCCACTCATCTGGTCATGTAGAACTGCTGCACCATTCTCTCTGTCCTTCCTTCTCAAATATCCCATATTTCTCAACACTACCTTTCTTCCTTTCTCTGGTACAGGTAACTCAGATAGATTTCTTTGGTACAAATATTTCCAAAGCTTCTACTTCCACATCATTTCCCCAGATCCCACAAGCTCCTCACGCTTGCTTCAGACCATACTGACCAACAGCCAACCACACTCAATCAATGTAAATCACACTCCAAATCCTTCAAACTCTTTTAGCCTTAACTTACTCAAAATATTTGTCAGTTCTTTAGTTCTAAATGGGCAAGCCAGAACCGAACAGTTCCATCAGCCTACCCCAATATATCCCAAAGCAAGACAACAGCTAGAAGAAACCCCTTGGTTAAAGAATCATTTTTTCCTATTAAAGTAGAACTATTTGAAAACAATACAAGTAGTTGGAAAAAAAAAAAAAAAAAGTCAAAATGTTCCCCCTGGGCTACACTTCTCATTGAAACAGCCATTTTATGAAACAAAATGACAGCACTGGGTCTGATTTGCAGCCATTATGCTCCAAGGCTTCAGGAGCAGTTTTATCATCATTTATATGAATTGACAATGTAGAACATTTTAAGAAAACAGAGGGGAAACTATGTATGATTCTTTCAGTAGATGAATGCTTCAAGCAGGCCACAAACTTTGTTGTGGCCCAAGACAAAATCTCTAGGAGAAAGCAGTGTCATCAGTCCTCATTTTTAATTTTATTTGAAAATAATCTCAGTGAGTATGTTTCATTTCTCAGTCATTTCCACTGTATTATAATAAGAACCTCTACAGTTACCCATCTGTCTTCTCTTTGAAGCATTTCTAAGTGCCCTTCCTATCCTAGGGTCGAAATTCATCTCACCAGAATTATGGAATTTACCAAAGCTCTCTCCAGTTTGGATCTGAATGGTATGTCCTTCCACTGACTACTGATGAAACTTAGATCAAAAGCAATCCAGTCATCTCACTGCAGTACTTCCTTAGGATGGAGTAAGCTGTGTCTGTAAGTGTTCCTTTCAGGCATCATGGTACTGTGTTTCTGTGCTTGTGTTAGAGTAGGTCTCATACCTGAAGGATAAAAATCTGGCCTGGCGGAAGAATAAGAACCTGAGGAGACTGAGAAACTATTTTCATGGAAAAATCTATTTTAAAATGTGCCTGATGGTTAGTCATCTGCAGAGACCTTGGTAGCAACTAGCATAACCTACACAAAGGGACAGAGAGCTCAGGATGTTTGCTATTTCATTATTTCCACTTCTAGCACAGATCATTTGTGTGATCTTGGACAGATGACTTCCCAGTTCCATGTTCTGTCTCCCTGCCCACCTTTTAACTCCTCTGTTTACTCAGATTATGAACTGTCTGATGCAAGAACTATGTTTATTTATAATAACAAGACGTGACAAGACTACAATCTGCGTCCTGTGAACCAGAGCTCTTCAGAATTGCCCTTTCCTAAAACTCTTTCTCTAGAGGATGCAGGTTGAGAAAGATGGTTGGGAAATGTCTTAGTAGTAGCAGAAAAGAATTAGAGGGAATTCAAGATGGAAAGCTCTCTGTCATCGGAGGTCACTCAGAGGAAAGGTAAACTTCAAGTTAAGGTGATGTAGAGTACTAGGGGCATTTGTTGCCTAGTCTCCCTTATGGTCCCAATGGAAACTATGCAACATGATATAAAATAATCAAAACACACTGGTACGCAGAAAAAAAAAAAAAAAAAAAAAAAAAAGAGGAAACTGTGAAGACAAGCTGTCCTGA
>VXAB01000161.1:296258-314364 GCA_013399175.1 Odontophorus gujanensis
AAAAAAAAAAAAAAAAATAGAAGAAATGAGTGAACTGTGAAGAGCAGCTGTACTGAGACTTCAGACCCTGAGTGTAACATGCAGACTGGGATGTCACACCCAATAAGAGAACTTTAATTTATAACAAGAATTTTTTACACTTCTAGCATTACGCTTTTAAGGAACACAAATTCAAATTTCAGTCCCTTGAAATCTGCACAGCCAGTATAAATGGCCATGAGGACCTTGGTTCTTCCTCCCATGTGTGCCCCACCTCTTCATATCTACACAGGTGAGAAGATATACCCGTTTTCTTTCCCTTCCAATGCTGTGCAAAATCTACACGTTTCTAGTTGGTCAAGACTTCAGATATTCAGAAACAAATTGCTGAGTCACAGCCTGAACAGCTGAGCACCTGGAGAAAAGACCCAGTCAGCCCTGGGAGCACAGGTGAAAGCAATTCACCTGCGTAACTGAAAGGGGTGGAGCTAGATTTAACTCCTCTTAGACCTCATCTAACAGCTGACTGCCACTAAGGAAGAATCTCTTGTTGGAGATCCATTCTTTTGGTGTTCTTTTCCTGTGAACCTTGATCCTTGGAGTCAGGTGAGTGTTCTTTTCCTTCTTTTTGTAATGTCTTCTCATTTGCACTGGTCCCTTTGCTATTACAGCAGGAAACTATACTTACTTCAGAACTACAACAGGAATGCTGTGTTGACCAGCTTTGCCTCTCAAGTTGGTTTCAGTTCCTCAGGGATGTTTCTGTTGAGAATGGTTGCCACTTGCAAATGGGGGACTGTTGCTTTGTCCTTGAGAAAGATACATAAAAATACAATTCAAACTTCTGTTAAGTCCCCTATTTTACTCATGTTAATTATTAAAGGACTGATATGTTATATTCAAATGAATAAAGCTGAAGATATATGATTAATTAACTCTTCATCAAGGAAAGACAGGTCCCTCATTTTGGTATAGCTAGGAAGGGCGACACAAACCTCATGATCTGATGATATTTCTTCCATGTTTATTTTGTTGTTGTGTGCTTATAGTCCTCAATAGCATACAGGTATGCAGTGTAGGTGCAACCCAAGGAATGAAGCTGAAAACAGCAGGATGTTCTCTAAAACTTGTTAAATAGCTTGTTTTTAACTTTTTACCTCAATCAGAATTTGCTGCAAATGGCAAAGTAAAATAGCAAGGAATAATGGAAATAATGGAAGAGGGAGTTGCACCACCTTTCTTTCCTATCCTGCTTTCTAGCCAAGACTTTTTATTGTCTTGACACATACTAAAAGTATTATGTGGACTTTATTCCTTGAAGAAATATTCTGCCTACCTAGTATCTGGACAATGCCCTGCCTGCTGCTGTGAAGGAACAGAAGCAGTTCAGTGATGTGTCTAAAGTCGATGCTGAAGTATTACATGGATANAGTCAGCCCTGGGAGCACAGGTGAAAGCAATTCACCTGCGTAACTGAAAGGGGTGGAGCTAGATTTAACTCCTCTTAGACCTCATCTAACAGCTGACTGCCACTAAGGAAGAATCTCTTGTTGGAGATCCATTCTTTTGGTGTTCTTTTCCTGTGAACCTTGATCCTTGGAGACAGGTGAGTGTTCTTTTCCTTCTTTTTGTAATGTCTTCTCATTTGCACTGGTCCCTTTGCTATTACAGCAGGAAACTATACTTACTTCAGAACTACAACAGGAATGCTGTGTTGACCAGCTTTGCCTCTCAAGTTGGTTTCAGTTCCTCAGGGATGTTTCTGTTGAGAATGGTTGCCACTTGCAAATGGGGGACTGTTGCTTTGTCCTTGAGAAAGATACATAAAAATACAATTCAAACTTCTGTTAAGTCCCCTATTTTACTCATGTTAATTATTAAAGGACTGATATGTTATATTCAAATGAATAAAGCTGAAGATATATGATTAATTAACTCTTCATCAAGGAAAGACAGGTCCCTCATTTTGGTATAGCTAGGAAGGGCGACACAAACCTCATGATCTGATGATATTTCTTCCATGTTTATTTTGTTGTTGTGTGCTTATAGTCCTCAATAGCATACAGGTATGCAGTGTAGGTGCAACCCAAGGAATGAAGCTGAAAACAGCAGGATGTTCTCTAAAACTTGTTAAATAGCTTGTTTTTAACTTTTTACCTCAATCAGAATTTGCTGCAAATGGCAAAGTAAAATAGCAAGGAATAATGGAAATAATGGAAGAGGGAGTTGCACCACCTTTCTTTCCTATCCTGCTTTCTAGCCAAGACTTTTTATTGTCTTGACACATACTAAAAGTATTATGTGGACTTTATTCCTTGAAGAAATATTCTGCCTACCTAGTATCTGGACAATGCCCTGCCTGCTGCTGTGAAGGAACAGAAGCAGTTCAGTGATGTGTCTAAAGTCGATGCTGAAGTATTACATGGATATCAAGCTTGGCAAGGAGAAAGCTGAATCCAAGACAAACTTAACTAGATTTGAGAGGGAAGCAGGAAAACATAAACCTGATCTTCATCCATCTCCTCCCAGAGTACTTTGAAAGGAAATCTTACTCAGTCTTCTCAGGTGGGCACTGTTCTTTCTTCTTACTGAGGCTGTCTGGTCTGTTTTTGCAACACTGGGCAAACTTAAAAGACAGAGACTGAAAAGGAGTTGATCCAAATCATGCCTTTTTGACTGAGGTCAGTCAGACATTTCTCTTTGAGTGGGATTAGGTGGTGTAGGATTCCCCTGGTGAGATTCTCAACAGCCATGAGCTGAATAATTTGAACTGAGAAAGTGCTATCTGGAAAGGCAAGCCCAGTAGGTTGAAGAGTTCTTCTGCAACTGCTCAGCTGCACTCCTCACACATAGATTTCACCTCATATGTATGCTGCTGTAAAGGGGAAAACTAGTCCATATTTTTTTTTGGAGATAAAAGAACCTGAGTTCATGTTTCTGTACCACGGTAATAAAGGAATAATATGGGACTGACTCACTGAGTCTCATCTCCTGAAATCATTGATAGCTACATGGTAATTATCTGTGTCAAAAAGGTATTCCAAGATCGTTTTCATGTCCCAGAAAGCTTTCCATTATCTTGTGTCAACACAAGAGAGCAAATACATCACAAGTAGCCTAGAATAATGGGAGGGGAAAAAGACTTAAAGGTCATCAAATAAAACTGTCAGTAAGTAACGTATACAGAATACTGTAAGGACAACTCTGAAAATCTGATGGCCTCAACTGGGCTAAAATTCCTCTCACTCCCCAACCTGGTAATCAGTTTATTCACAACTACTGGACATGCCATCTACATGCCCAATATATGCCACAGGAGATCAGTTTCCTTTATCTCAAATCCTCTTGATAGGTACAATAAATGTCATATGTATTAGGGAGAGTTGAAGAGGCCAAACAAAAATGCCAGTCTTTGTCAAAGTAGAAACACAATGGCTAGTATAGAGTACAGATAAGAATAAAAGGCCCTAACATACAGCACAAGTGTGCCACAAGCAGAGAGCCCATCATATTTGTGTCAGATTTCTCAGGTGATTCTAGAACCACTGTATCAGAAGAATACATCCAGCAACCTTTTCCAAACCTTGTAGCTTCCCTCATTTTATGGCTTCGCACTTACCCTACAGGAGCTTTGCTAACACCTGTCATTTCTACATAAGGTTTTTCAGCAGATATTTGCTAAGGGACACTCTATGCAATGATTTATTTACATACATATAGATAAAGTTTCCCATATTCTACCTATTTGAAATAATGTTATATCTCAGGAAGTAGTACTAGAAAGGTAAAAGGATTTTTATCCAATAAACTATTCTGTTTGAATCTCCATTCTATGTCAGGAAAAAAAAAATCAACCAATACATGCAAGATAGGGAATAATCAGTCAAAAATAATGAGGTAGATCCATCCACTCTTTAGCGTAACATCCAGCACTGATGAAGCTGCACCTCGAGTACTGTGTTCAGGTTTGGGCCCCTCACTGCAAGAAAGACACTGGAGCCCTGGAGCATGTCCAGAGAAGGGCAATGAAGCTGTGATGGGTCTGAAGCATAAGTCCTACAGAGAGTGGCTGAGGGAGCTGCGATTGTTCAGTTTGGAGAAGAGGTGGATCAGGGGAGACCTTATCATTCTCTATAACTGCCTGAAAGGAGGCTGTGGCAAGGTTAGAGTCAGCCTCTTCTCCCAGGTATCAGTGATAGGATGAGATAGAATGTCCTTAAGTTGTGCCAGGGGAGATTCAGGAGGGATATTAGGAAAAAAATCTTCTCACAAATAGAGGTGACGTATTGGCATAGGCTGCTTAGGGAGGTGGTGAAATCACCATCCCTGGAGGGGTTTGAGAAATATGGAGATGTGGCACCAAGGGATATGATTATTGGACATAGTGTGATTCTGTAGACAGTTGGACTGTATGGTCTTAGTGGTCTTTTCCAACCTTTATAATTCTGTGATAGTTCATTTTCTGTCTGGAGTCAGAATATAAAAATTCCAATAGACTGAGGAAAGATTTGAACTCAGGACTCCAATAGCTAAGGAGTCTATTCTAACATCCAAAGACAATAGATTACAATATCCCTTCAATATCTGAGGTCCATGTTGGTAAGTCCCTGAGATTCCTAGTGAGGTTAAATACTTGATTTTATCCACTCTTAAATTCTTCTTCCCAGTGTTTGCAGCTAGATACCTTGCAAAATCTTATCCAGTTCCCTAGCTTTTACGGCACCCATTTTTATGTATGCCATCATTCTGTCAGGTGGCTGATGCAAAAACATGAGGCTGAAAGCACCAGTACCAGAGCTGTAGTCCTCCGCAGTTAATTCAAGATCAGGTCAGTAGTGCTCAGTCAGAGAATGTCAAAGATGGATGAGAACTCTGTAAGCACAGACTATCTTTATGAAGATCTGAACAACTTCTTTGTCCACACAGGTGCCGCTGCTTGGGTGATACCAGATGAGCTGGCAGGAAGTTTTCACAATGTAATTACAGCAGCCAAGAGAATGGACTGGAGACTTCAATTCCTTAGCTGTGAATGTATCTCCTACCCCAATTCACACTAAAACACGCAGTGTTTTTTACATGAATTAAGAGATTCACAGGCAAATGTGACCACTATTCTTTGCTTTGGAGGGGAACACCATGTGTTTCTGCACCTGAACACAATGTTTTGCCACTCCTGGTAACTGTGGAACAGACACCACGTGAGTTGTGGCATTTAGGAGCAGTGAGAGAAATTGAAGGCACTGTTGTTATAGAAAGGACCTTTCAGAAGAGAACATCTTTGTCACATGCACAATGATATCTACAAATGTTCTGCTGTTTTCAGTGAGCAAAAATATTACCTGTGTCAGTAATGCTGCAGTGAAAATATTATGGTGTTGGAAAAGTAAAATCAAGGGCAATATCACTTCATTCACTCACATAAATCCTATGGAAATTAAACTCAGCTGACAACATTTCAACAACTGTTCTAATTTCCTTATAATCAAGTACATTAGCAACCCACCATATCCATGTTCAATGGATATCAGCCTCACAGGCTGGAACAATTCAACACATCTGGGACTGAATTAATGTCACAAACAATTCCATACACTTAAAATGATATTCTCAGTTTGCATTACTTAGAAGACAGAGCAAATAGATAACATTAAAATGCCCCCACTTGTTTAAGTCACCCTTGGAATCATGGCTGAACTGAGCTGTTATTAATTAGCGGAATATCCCTTGTGTTTATATAGTACCATTTGTGTGCCTGGTACATGTGAACAAAGGCCATACCCCAAGGAGCTTACAGTTTAAATTATACAGATAGCTAACCACCTCATTATAAACTTGTTATAGATTTGGATCTAAAAAGGAGGCAGAGCAAGACAAAACCATGGGGAGTGAATACATCTGTTTTGCAAAGAAATCTGAGTTAGGATATGAGGTTATGCAAGGATATAAGCTGCTCCGTTAATAAGTGTGTCTGCTATAAGATAAAATTGGGTGGGGGTGGAGAAGGTTTTCACTAGATCCAGCTCTGGGGAGCTGTTTAAAGCTAGATCCAATAAAATAACTTAGCTCTGCCACTTTTAGAACTGCTCCCTGTTGTAATAATTGGGCTATATCCTGTGAAGTATTTATGTGGCTAAAGCAGACAATGGTCCCAAATGCTTGTTGAAGTTCCCACACCTACTTGCTGCTTAACCCTGAAGATGCATTAAGAATCAAGCTGATGTGCTGCTTCCCAAATACCAGTTTTCTGCTCTCCCTTCTCACAGCTCTGGCACTCTGAGCACCAGCTGCAACTCAAGCCACAGATTTCCAGCCTGTATCCAGTCAAGCTGGAGAGCCCTGAGCTTTTGCATCATGCTTTCTGCCCAGGCCTAAAGCAGACTGATGTTCGGCCTCTCCCTGGTCAACCAGGTCAAGGTGACTGTCTTCAGAGGTGCTGAACAACAAAAGCCCTAGATCCCAAGGGTTTTGTTTTGTGAAGCCTCATAAGTACATGAATTAAACTTGCAGTTTCTAACATTGCAACCATTGCGACCATTGTAAAGTTCATAAGAGGAAAGGTGAGAAGAAACCTGTCCTCAGCTGTGACAAAATGCAATTGCTTACAACTCTAGGACACTATATTACATTTTATTTGTTTTTCTCTCTACAGGTACACATCTGTCATGGTTTTATGATTTTTGGTACTGATATTCCACATCATAACATCATGTAGTGCATTTAGAGTTAAAGAGTTAAGGTTCCAGCTCCATGGATCATCGATAGTTCCAGGTATACCTGTCTCAGAAGAGAAGAAGAACTACATTCCCCAGAGGACTTTGCGATGCTTTGCGTTTTTACGTATTTACGCTCAGAGGGAAAGATAAAAACTTTCTGCGGTCACGGGACATGCTCTNTCTGTAACTAGCGTTAACATTTTCATTAAAGTACATGCTTAATTATAATTAAAAAAAAAATCTGATGAGGCAGTTCTATGTTCTGAAGTCTTCTTTAGAAAATATTTTGCATTATCTACAGGCAAAATAGTTCTCAGATATTTAAATGTAAAAGTCCATCTAAGCTTCCAAATATAGCACATTTGGTGCACACTAGACCGTAAAACAATAAGATATGCTTCAAAATATTTGTTATATGATCCAAATCCCATTGGTAATAATCCAAATGTCCATGCCCATTTAAGGTTGGATATTAGGAAATAGTTCTGTTCAGAAAAAGTGCTGAAGCAGTGGAACACTCTGCTCAGGGAGGTGGTGAAGCCACCATCCCTAGAGATGTTCAAGAAAAGAGTGGATGTCACAATGAACGACATGATCTAAGATGGTCACAGTAATGGGTTGATGTTTGGACTGGATGATCTTAGTGGTCTTTCCAACCTTGATGTTTCTATTCTATGATTAACTTCAGTAGGATTTCATTCCAGACCTTCACCCACTCAGTTCAGGGTAAGGCCAAACAAAACCTCTCTGCCTGCTCCAGTGCTGATATGGCACAGAGAAATATTTGTATGTTCAGTGTGAGACGTTTTTGTTAAAGAGTCATTGGAAAAAGGTGAAACAATGAATGAAGGAGAAGGGGTTGGCCTCTTCTCTCGTGTGGTTAGTGATAGGACTAGAGGGAATGGCTTCAAGCTGCCCCAGGGGAGATTCAGGCTGGATGTTAGGAAATACTACTACTCTGAAAGAGTGGTCAGGCACTGGAATAGGCTGCCCAGAGAGGTGGTGGAGTCACCGACCCTGGAGGTGTTCAAGGTACGTTTGGATGTTGTGTCAAGGGACATGGTTTAGTGAGAGCTATTGGTGATGGGTGAATGGTTGAACTGGATGATCTTACAGGTCTTTTCCAACCTTGGTGATTCTGTGATGCTGGTATCTCCAAATGTAGTTTATTTTGTAAGACAAAATCACACAGCTACCACAAGCATCTCATTTATTTCAGCTGACACCTCCAGAGTAGGTACACAGTTGCATATGTAACACTTCTGCACAATTTTCCCCCAGGACACAGTTTTGTTTACACTCCCAGTGCTGTGAATTTATAACAACTGGGAGATCGTTTGGGTTATTGCATGTAATAGATACTGTATTTTCGCAGATGGCTTACCTTCCTTGCCAGATGTCGGTTTTCAACAGTGTCCTAATAACTAACTACTGCATGTGCTAACTTTATTCTGCATAATAAAATCTATTGTCTTGAAGGGACAAGCTCTTTTATTTTTTAGGTTACTTTTGTAGTAGCTGGAGCAACTTCTAAAAGTCTGAACTGGATGCTACACAACTTTCAATTTGGAAATCAGCTATGACCATCTTTCTGAAAAATGAATGCTCCGGTGTCAGTAGGCATGCCAGGAAGGACTTGAATTACTGGATTAAAATCCTGTTTGTGACAGACAATAGATCATTCTGTAGATATATCCCTCCAGATCCCCATCTAGTCTTAGGAATCTATGATTCACCTTCTGAACAAGCTTAATGGAACCACCACAATTATCAAACAAACCCCTAACTTCTTTCTTCAGAGGATTACAGTCTGGAAAATCATAAGAAACAGCTATGCCTGGGGATAGAAGAAAGAGCAGATAAACAGCACAGATGGGCTTCAAAGATATTGTTGAGCAGCATTGCCAAATCTAAACATTTCAAAACTATGAATCAGGCACCAGAAAAGTCTTTAAATTTACTTACAATTCATGAGATGTGAAAAATAGCTTATTTCAGTAATGACTGCATTATTGTGCCATCACATTCACTGCCCAACTGCCTGTCAGTCGTCCTCCCCCAGACGTTTCTGCATTCATTGGTTAATTTCAACTACTTTTGAAAGAACAGCAGAGAACTGAAAGGTGTAGAGGCCTTACAAAGCCTGTGGGTGGCTGGGCTGGCAGCTATAGAATCACAGCATCATAAGGTTTGGAAGGGACCTCTGGAGATCATCTAGTTCAGTGCCTGCTAAAGCAGGTTCCCTGGAGTAGGTGAACCCATAATGATATCTGCACTGGGAAGGAGGCAGGAACAGGTGGGACCTGGTTGGCACAGGTCACTCCACCATCATCCATGGAGGTCTGTCTGTTCTGTGTGTAGGAAACCAGGTCAGGAGTAGGAGCTGCAGCTGTTTTATGTGGCTGAACACACATGGAGCATATTCAATGGCCAGAGGGAAGAAAGCAGGGGAGCGCAGCCAGATGCCATGGTGTATGAGCAGACTATGGGTACTGCAGTGGTGAACACGGCACTAACCAAGAACTGAATCTCTGCAGCCACAATGATCTGTCTGTATTTCAATCAATCAATGCATGAGGAGGATATTAAGCAGCAGTCAGGGTAAGATTTAGAAGCCCTCCTTCCCAAAATGGTGCCAAAGGGCTCAGCACCCCTGCATCCTTCCCCTTGCTGACAGATGCTGCCCCATTGCTCTGCACTCCCTTGTAGTTTACTAACTCACTCACTACCCATTCACACAGGTGTGCCATGACTTGTTTCAGATCAGGTAAAATCAGTTAGCGAAGGCCTCACACTGAATTCAGGCAGCACAGGGTGGAGATGCTGGACAGAAGGTGAATGGGAACCTCCAGCAGTGCGGGTGCAGCTGGGCTGAGTCCTGCACTCCCAGGGAGACCTCCTCCTCCTCATGACTCCTCATTGCAGCAGCTGTGGCACTGGTGGTGAAGACCACAAACAAATCTAGATTTCTCAGCCTGATATCCTTCTGAATAGTTTATGATGTGACATTGCTTACTTTTTCAGACAGAATCTGAGATCCTTTTTTTTCTAGAATGTTTGAAAGAACTTTCTGAAAAGAAACAGAAAAGGCCTAATTGGAGCATAGCAGTCTCAAGGGTTTGTCTGTAAGCTGTAGTATCTGAGGATTTCTTCTATAAAAGACATCACACCCAGATCTGATAGCAAATGAGCTGTTTTGCACTGCTCTGTTTTTTTCTCTCGTGAGTGCACCAGCCTAAGGAATCTTACTTTGACGCAGTTCCTCTGTTGCATGTCTATAGCCCTGTGCAAACAATAGCACTAAGGCCAGTCTGTCATATTTCAGCTGCCTTTTCCACTCCCTTGCTAGATTCATCACAGCCCCTGTAGCCCTGGAGGCACTGATTTTAGAGCACTTCTGTCACATAGGCAATGGCCTGTATATTCAGCTCCCATTTTACAAGTACATAAATCCAGGATAACTCAAGTGGTAGTGCACAGAGATGTTGAATTAGCATTGTTGTTAATAGGTAAAAGGACAAGGTTGTCTCAGACTTTAAATATTTCTTGTTGTTTGCTCAAAAGAAATCAGAAGCTGTTCATTGAATTCTGCAAAGTGACTGTATGTGGTCAGCTGGAGACCTATCCTAATTTATGCATCATCACTGCCAGACCGAGCAAACTGTAGCAAATGTTCTGGAAGTGAAGGCTCTCCTTTGCTGATTTCTATCAGAGGAGTGATTTAATAGAAACTGCATTTCTATAATGAAAACTAATAGACTTTAAACAGTTCAGTTGTTGTTTGTAGATAAGAAGGGCTCCCTAATTAATTTTTCTAGCTGTGAGGCAAGGAAAATGTATACGTCTAACATGTAAAAGTATACGTCTAGTAGCATTACAAAAATTCAGAAGTAAAAGAATGGATTATGACAAACTGTTTTAGAAGAAGAAAATACGGACCAGGAGGCCAGCTTTTATTAGAAAGAAAGTTGACCTTGTCTGTCCTACAGGCTTTACAAAAACATTATTATGCATACTGTCACCACATCCTGTTGTCTATATATTCCCCTCTGTTAGCAACTGCTACTTTTCCTTACAGTGATTCTTATTATGAAAGAATGACAATTTCTCAGCAGTTTCAGCCTGTAGTCTAGGACTGGCAGTTTAACCAGAAATGTGATGTTTCTCCAGAGCCAATGGGCCGTGTCGGCATGCATGGCAGGATTTCTCAGGCTGTCTGAAGCCCAGCTCTTTCTCAAAAGTTTAGTAGCAGAGATATAGATAAAGGTATGATAATGCTGGATCAAGATGAGGAAAAAGTCTTACAATATCTTTGCAGAAATCAAAGGAAATGATCATTTAGAGAGAGAAATTTTGTAATGTTAGAGAGAGGATGAGTTAAGGAAAAAACAAGCCTGTCAAAGATAGCTCATCTTAAGGAAAGGCTGACCTAACTGTTGAGTGAAAAGTCAGATTCAGAATGAATTGCAGGCCATAAGGAAAACTAAAGAAAGGTGAGCACAAATATGTCACATGCAGGTAACTCCCAGGTTGTTCCCCACTGTCCCCCAAGAGAGCTGGGTACAGCTCATGAGCCAAACCACAGGAGAAATCCACATGCTCAAGAAATACTGATGGTAGCAGTCAGCAGTCTGATTGCACTGGTAAGGGATGGACAGCCAGCAGCAGGTGAGATCTGTGTAATCTTGGTAATGGACCGGACCCTACTGAACTCGAGGCTTTGTCATCAGCTTCATTAGAGGTGGGATTATTCCCAAGAACTTTCTAATTCTATATCCTTAATAACCTAGTCAGCACACTGCTCAAAACCACACAGGACTGTTATGAGACAAGTGTAGTGAGTGATGAAATGGTGAAATAAGCTAAGTCTTCTTGGCTCTCCTTCATAAAAGACTCAACAAATTCTGTCGAGCCTCTCAGCGTGGCTGTTGAAGCACCTTGCCCAGCCATCCATCTCCCAGCTGTGCCATGTGCCACTTGGACCTGGCTGCCAAATGTAAGCACTTGTCATCCGAGCCAGGTGATCAGCATAAAGACTCTCTTAATTGGTATTATGGGATCAGCATTTTCTTGGTGCATGAGGCTTATGTTTCATATCAGGGTTGCATATTTGCAAGTTCCTTGTCTTTATTTAATAGCTAAGTTATATATCTGTTTCTACATAAATAGCTTGGAAGTAGAAGGACTTGGAAGTAGAAGAGTGACACAGCCAGGAATAAAAGCTAAAGGTGCTTGCTTACAATTATGAATTTCTCCTCCAGCACACATTGCTTTTATTGTGTTACAGAGCTCACAGTTTCTCCTTCTAACGTGGTGTACTTACCCCTTATTTACAGTGTTTTTAATCCCCTAGGATCCTTTATTATTTTTAGATTACTGGATGTCTGAAAAGTTTTAGCCTGTATTTTGTCAACGGTTGTGTGTGTTAGTGCTTACTGCAAAGCTAAAATCATAAGTGAAAGGCAAACTCCCTCTTATACATGAATTCCTTCAGAAGGTTTTAGGTAAGCATTTTGCTTGGTCGGGGGTCTGAAAAGAAGAGAAAAAGAATTCCATTGAAACCAACAAAACCTGTATGATCTTGTTCTGCTCTACAGAGTGAAATCTTTCTCTGTTAGTGCATTCTGCAGTGCTTGCTTAAAAATCTTAGTCCTCTTTAGAGAAGTAAAATAATGAACAGATTATATCGCTCCATTTCAAAGAAGAAAACAACAAAGAAAAATCAACTGGAAAACCAGAAAATACAAATAAAGACAATTTTTACTGACAGCGTTCTGATCCAAATATTTATTTCCTAACTCATACAAATTGATGCTTGTGGAGGTACCGGGCTGGAAAACAAATGATTCTAGTTATCCACAGAGAACATACGGTACCAGTGGAGCAATGAAGCCTGCTTTGACTTGAATGAGAAATATTACACGTAATTTACAAAATGAGATCCAGTGTCATATAGAAAATGACGTTTTGGAGAAACAGTGTCAGAAAGGAGGCTGATATTTGTCTGCTGAGGCTGCGTGGGATGGCCCTTCACCCGGTCAGGCAGTGGATAGGGAGGCTTCCCTTCCACCTTGGCAGGAACTGCACCCGTGTGCTTGCTGGACAGTCAGCTCTCCCTACAGGGCTCCTACACCTTCCAGTCTTCACAAGTTTGTAGCATGTTTGCTGTGCTGTGGAGTTTGACTGGATACGGACCAGAGAACTACATGTATAAGACTGAAAACAGAAAGAGGTTCTGTTCTAGTAGGAATTTATTTAGCTATCAGATGGAAAATTTGGCTTCAGCAAAAAAAAAAAAAAGAGTCAGATACCAGAAAGAGATGAGAAAGTCAGTCCTGGATAAAAGTAGTTCTAATACTGAACATAAAGTAAAATGCTATTAAAGGTTTGTATGTGAGTCATGCCAACTTCTATGTAGATGAGAACTGTAATGAAACAGTATCTAAGTCATTATAAATTTTGTTATTTACACAGAAGAGGAAAAAGAAATTTTCCTACTTCATTTTTCATGTTACCCTCCATACCTTGCATACTTATTAAAATGTAGGGTTTCAACTACCCATAGAAAAAATACAAACGTGCAGAAAAAATGACTACTAGAAAGAAAAGAGCAACTAAGTCCCATAACTAGATTTGCAGTAATTCAGTTCTGTCCTAAGGAGTTCAATAATGTTCTTTTTCCTCCCTACATAAGAGTTGCACTCATAACAACAGAACAAGAAAAGCAAGGTTGCTTTAAAATACTGGACATAGTTTTCCAGAAACAAGATAGCAACTACTCAGAAATGCTGTGGAAAACATTACTCACATAATAACTTGCTATTTACATTGAAGAGTGTAGCCTTTAAAATTAATTAAAAACTAAAGGGAAAAAATAATAAAAATAAAAAAACAGTTTTTAGTCAAAGGACAATTTTACCTATAAGGTGGAATCTCTGTTCTTTTTGTCCAGCAGATCTTTTGAGATATATATCCATACATACTCAGATATATGTCTGGGAGAAATTTATCAAAAGCTAAAATGTATCTGGGTGATGAGCTGCCAAATTTCATCTCGGAGATTACATTTGCAGCAAACAGCCCCCCACAGAAGAAATGCTGGACTGATATACATGAATCCAATGACTCCCTGCCCACGACCCACACAGGATCCACGTGTGTTCCTGTCCGTGATCCACACAGGATCCACACACACGCATCAGTCCGTCAAAGAGGAGCTGACCACAGCTCTGGATCCCGGCCCTCACACACAGCGGTCCCATCCTCACTGAAGCACAGCACTGGGCAAAGAGCAGGGTCGGTGTGGGGTCTGCAGGACGCTGCCAACCGTTGTGCAGAAGATGGACAGGCTCCAGCTCCCTTTGCAGGTGTTGGATGCTCTCAGCTGGAGCCGAGATGAGCAGCAGCTTCAGGAATGCTCTGCAGGATGAGGAGCCACCAGCTCGTTGGGACCCAGCTTCTGAACAGCCCTACGCACCAGTAACAGTGGTCGTGCCCCCTCAGTGGGACGACTGGGCCAGGCTGGCGAGCACCGCAGGGCTCCTTCTTATAGCAAGATGCTGTCAGGCGGCAGGCCCCGATTCTGGCTCTGAAGCAGGAAAATCCAGGCAGAGGATGTGCCCCTCACCAGAAGAAGGACGGTCTGCTCTCCAGCTGTCCAGGCTCCATCCTAACTTGCCAAAAAACAGTGCAAATTTATAACAGTTCACAGGAAAAATAATGTCCGTATTGACAGGGTATAAATCCTTCCTTACGTACGAGAATGGTACAAGCATTTACCTGGCATCTCTATCAAATATCGTAGAAAAGGTTACACAAAAATAGTTAAATATATGGATACAGATACATAGATATTACACTTGCATAAAATATGTAGATTCAAAACCCTTTGGGCAGTTTCACAGTTAGCTGAAAATGTATGCTTTAGAAATATGAACAATTTCCTACACTTTTCTAGTTTAAGTAGGAGGGGAAAGGGAAGGAAGCATCAGCCTTATTAATACTGAATGCTAAGTGCAGGAATTTAGCTGTAGCTGTAGGGCTTTGAAGCAATTGATTTGACAGAACCTCCAAGCATAAACTCTGTTTTTAAAAATCCACATTTATTCCCTAGATCGCTTATTGTTTCATGAAAATGAAAACCTACGTGCCCTGCTTGTATCAACTAGATCTCCTGAGACCACTCAATGAAACCTCGCAAGCTCACAATACTTCAAGGTAGGGTCATGCACTGGGAGTACGCATGAGCCTTATTGCAGCATTTCTGTGTGATAACAGGAATTCGTAACTCCTCACATCCTGCAGAATTTAACTTTAGAAATGCAAAACCTTGAATGACACCACAAGAAGCTCACAGTTCTGAGAAAATTAAAGTCAGTATGAAATTTTACTTACAGACCACATTATTTACACAGATTTACATAAATACAGAGATATTAAAATATTAAACCTAGTTAACAGGATAGAGGTTTACATGATAACATTTTAATTCGTTACATTTCTGCAACTATTCTTATTGTCATGAGATTATACAAATAATATATATACCTATATATCTGTAATATATATAAAGATATATATATTTCCATCCTTTTTTTTTTTTTCCTCAAAAATAGGGCAATTTTATAACTGCAATGAGATGTGACAAGCAGTACACTTCTGGGGAATTATTGCATGCCTTGAGTGCATAAGGCAGAAGGAAGAGTATCTGACTTCAGACACTAAAGTGGAACCATCAACCAGAAATGCACTGGAGTGATTTGGAACATCTTATTGCTTTTATAAAACTCGAAATTAAATACTGATTTTTAGGAAAAGGCACAAAATAAAGGGGAAAATAATATCTCTCTATTTAGTGGAGATCACTATCAGGAAACTGCTACTGTTCACTGAACGCTCCTCACTGTCCTAAATCTATTCCCTGTGGTGCAATACTGTGTTGCAGTTGCATAAGGAGGTTAAACACAAAAGTTCATGCATCCTTTATTAGGGGAAACAAAACAAAGCCCATTTCCTTGCCCAGCACCACGGCAGGAGCCATTAGCATCCGGTCGCACCAGGGAGCATCAGCCGTTGCTCCCACCACACCGCACCACCACCACTGGGTTCATTTCCACACCAACCTCAGCCGGTGGAGCAGCTCCTAGAGCTGGATGCTACTGCACCCATATGGGTGCTGGAGGCACACGTTCAAACCCAACAGGAATTTCCCAGCAGGCAAGAACACAGAGGGGTAAGACAGGGTTAAGAGAAGCACTGCCTTGAAACCCCTATGTGTTCGTGCTGCCGATGGACTACGGAGTGCTCTGGCACCCTTTCCCCACGTCACCTGGGTGAGCAGCATTTGCTGCCTGCACAAGGGTTCTCCAACCCAACAGCCATGCTGGGGGGCAGACAACCTGTGAGCTACTGCTGCCTCCTCACATCACTCTGAATGCCAGGACTGGGGAGAGGAAAAAAAAACAAATAAAAAATCCCTTGGGATTACTTTTCTTCTGCTATATTTTTCAGATGTTAATATGCACAGCCGAGGGCTGCCTCTGCTATGATGCAACACAAGATGCTTCAAAGTTTGGATACGGCACTCTGTTAAGGCACCTTCAATGAATGGGCACTGATTTAATCGCTAAGCAAAGCTGCATTGGATGCTGCTCCGGGCTCCTCCAGAACGCACAGCACCAGCACCACACCTGCCTGCCACTGACAAATCCACAGCTGTTTGCTAGGGAGAAACCACACTTCTGAAATAAATATCTGCTGGGCGTTAAGAGCTGATATTTTGCACAACTGCCTGGTTAGTTCCCCGAAAGTGGAAAGGAGAGAAATTTAAAGTGTTGTCCATCCTTAACTGCTTACTAGATTAGGAGAAATAAAAATACATATCAGCCTAAAAAAGTAGAAGCTGGCCTCGTTCTGCTGCAGGATTCCTTGCTGGGAGATGAAGCTGTAACTGCAGCGTGGTTGGTGCAGGGTGCCTGGTGCAGAACAGGATTTGTTTTTGGGACCCCCAGGAGGAACAAGGCCATCTTCCCCCTGGGGTGCATCACCTCACGCCACCACGTGGAACAGCGATGGTTTTGGGGGTGTGTAATGGGAAGAGCATTTAGAGAAGAAGGATGCTCTGGGGAGAGGAAAGCTTCAGCTGGAAGATGGGGCCGCAGGGCACTGCAGTTCACCAAAACCCAATGGGGGGTGGGTATTACACAAAACAAGATCCAGTCCTGGAAAGGAGTGAGAGGGGTGGACCCGGGGCACAGGTCCAAGCACAACTGAGGGAGCTGCTCCAAGAGGATGGGGGGTCCCAAGGCACCCGCCAGACCTGCCACTCTCCCCCACACTGTGCCCCAGCCACGCCATGCAGCGTGACCCTAGGAGCAGGGGAGGTCCAGGAGTGCGATCACCCCAGCTCTGAAGATAACAATGTCTAGGTAAAGGGACCCCCACCCCTGACTGTCTCCTCCAGGCTAGGTGCTGCGTGCAGGTCCTTCTCCAGCACAAAGCCGCATCCCTTCCTTGCACAGTCAATGAGAAACGCGATGTGATCTGTCATGCGCTTGGATCATGGGCTTGTTCGTTCATTGGAATTAGCAATGTTTTCTTCTTCTTCAGGGACTAGAATAATCACTCCGGTATTTACAAAGGCGCCTTCTCCCGGGCTCCCCCAAACCATCATGACAAAATCACAGTCTGCAAGAGCCCCACACCAGCTGTGTCCAAAGCTGCCCGTGCCGGCCGGGAGCTGGGGGCTGCTGCGGGGGGGGACCGCTGGATCTCCAAGTCCCGGGGGGGTCTTCCCAGGCGGTTGTCTCTCTCTGGGGGGCCCTCTCCCGGTGTGGGGTGCCGGCTGCCGCCGCTGCTGCGTGCGCAGTGGTCCCGCTCATACTCCTCCTGAGCCTTTTGCATCTTCCGCTTCTTCATCTTCCTCTTGTGGATGTGGAAGGTGGTGAGGGAGAGGAGGATGAGGCAGAAGATGAGGGTGACGAGGACGATGAGAACCAGGGTGGAGGAGAAAGACTGAAAGAGCTGACCCACTTGCGTGATGCAGGTGCTGCTGGCATTCGAGGTGGCAGACGTCCTGTTCAGGAGACAAGGCGGCAGTGACAGCCTCAACTCCTTGGAGAGCTTGGCACTCATTGAGGAGGCTTCGGAAGACGAGGATCTTCCTCCCCTCTCTGAAGACGCCGGAATTTCAGTGGCCGGGCTCGCTCCCGGCAATGCCCGCGGTGCCGCCGGCTCAGCCTCGCGCTGACTCTAACGCAACCGAGCAGCCTGCAAAGGGAGCGGGACCGTCAGCGCTGCCCGCCCTGCCCGCCGCCCCGCCCCGGGCACCGCTGCGGAGCCAACGCCGGCAACTGGGGCCGCGCCGCGGGACGGGGCGGAGGCGGCCGAGGCGGACACCGCGCGCACCGCTCACC
>VXAB01000161.1:314427-369207 GCA_013399175.1 Odontophorus gujanensis
CGGCGAGGGAGGAAGGGGAAGGAGGGAGGGAGCCCGCCGCCGACCGGACCCCGCAGGCCGAGCCGAGCGCTCCCGGGAGCCCCCTTACCTGAGGCGGCGGAGGCGGCGAAGGAGCGCCCGGGCGCCGCGGGCGCTAGGGGCTGCGGCAGCGCGGAGTGAGGGCGCGGAGCGGAGCCGCTTCGGGAGCGCCGCCCGCAGCCTGGCACCGCCCCGCCCCTGACGTCACGCCGGGCCGCCGCCGCCCCTCGCACGGCAGCGGGAGCGGGGCCTGCGGCTCGTCCGCCGCCCACAGGTTGCCTGTGGGGACACGGCTCTCCCGCCGTGCCCCCGTCGGGGCCGCTGTGTGGTGGCGGTGTCTGCAACGCTCGCCGAGGCTCTGCGTGTGGCGGCTGTTCGTCTGCAACGGGGATCTGGGCTGCCCGTGAGCGTGCTCCAGGCGGTTCCCAAGTAGAAGAGAACTAGGGATTTGAAGAGTGCTTCCAGTAGACATAAAGGGGCAAAAAGATATTTACCTTCAGAATGAAGATCCTCAGTTTTCCAAAAGGAGCAGTGGTGAGGTTAACTGCTCTTCAGTCCCTTGTTTGTGCTCTGACAAGGGAGCCGAGAGCAGGGTCACTGCCTGGCATCAATGCCAGAAACAGGACTTAAAAGGAAGAATAGAGGCGGTGTTCTGCTGGCCTGGATCCACCTGAGAAGCCTGGGGGAAAGCCTGTACCAGGAGGAAAAGGATCTGGGGCATTAGCTGACAGCAGGCTGGATGTGAGCCAGCACTGTGCCCAGGCGGCCAGGGCCAGTGGCCAGGGATCATGGAATGGTTTGGGTCAGAATGGGCCTCAGACGTTATGTAGTTGCAGCTCCCTGCTGTGGGCTTGTATCAGCAGTAGTGCAGCCAGCAGGGGCAAGGAGAGGATCGTCCCTCTGTTCTTGGCACTGGTGAGGCCACACCTCAACTACTGTGCTCTGTTTTGGGACCTTCACTACAAGAAGGACACTGAGGCCCTGGAGTGTGTTCAGAGAAGGGCAACAAAGCTGTAAATGGTCTGGAGCACAAGTCTGGTGAGGAGGAGCTGAGGGAACTGGGATTGTTCAGTCTGGAGGAGAGAAGATAGGGGAGACCTTATCGCTCTATGCAGCTGTCTCAATGGAGGTTGTGATGAGGCTGCAGTCAGCCTCCTCTCCCCCATAACAGCAACAGGATGAGAGGGAATGGCCTCAGGTTGGACCAGAGAAGGTTCATGTTGGCTCTTAGAATCACAGAATCATAGAATGGCCTGGGTTGAAAAGGACATCAAAGATCATCTAGTTTCGACCCCCCTGTGGTGGGCAGGGTCGCCAACCACTAGAGCAGGCTGCCCAGCGCCACATCCAGCCTGGCCTTGAATGCCTCCAGGGGTGGGGCATCCACAACCTCTCTGGGCAACCTGTTCCAGTGTGTCACCATCTTCTGAGCCAAAAACTTCCTCCTAACATCTAACCTAAATCTTCCCTGTCTCAGTTTAAAACCATTCCCCCTTAACACTGTGAACAGTCATCCCCCCCTCCTGTTTATATGCTCCCTTCAAGTCCTGGAAGGCCACAATGAGGTCTCCCCGGAGCCTTCTCCAAGCTAAACAAGCCTAGTTTCCTCAACCTTTCCTTCCTTTCCTTGTAGGAGAGGTGCTCCAGCCCTCTGATCATCTTAGTGGCCCTCATCTGGACCTGTTCAAGCACTCTGTGTCTTTCTTGTGCTGGGGGACCCAGGCCTGGATGCAGTACTCCAGATGGGACCTCACAAAAGCTGAGTAGAGGGGGGCAATCCCCTCTCTCTCCCTGGCTACAGGAAAACATTAGGAAAAACTTCTCATAAAGAGTGCTGAGGCACTGGCACAGGCTGCCCAAGGACGTGGTGAAGTCACCATCCCTGTGGGGGTTCAAGAACATGGAGATATGGCACTAGGGGATATGATTAGTGGGCGTGGTGGAGATGGGTTGACAACTGGACAGGTGTTCTTAATGGTCGTTATAGCCTTAATGGTTGCCTTTGCAAAGGAGCTACAGCTCAGGATTTCCTCTAAACCAACCCAAATGCATGTTTCCATTGCTCCTTCCCTCTCCAGCTGATATGATCTCACTCCACAGAGGGATGCTGCAGGGGCTGCGTCGAGGAGTTCCACCAGAGAGGTGGAGAACAGCTGCTGCCCAGTGCTTGCCCACCCTCCTTCCATGCAATGCCCAAAGTGCTGCTCAGTGCCTCTCCTCAGTGCCCATATCATACCTCCCTGTATGTATTCAGCAAGGCATCTCTTGCATACCCATGCAACCCCTCTTGCATACCCATGTCCTTACTGATGTTAGGACCTCCATAACCCTTTCTCCCTCCATAACCCCTTCTTCCTCCATACCTTTCTACATTGTGCACATCTGCATTAAATACACTCTGCTCACTGCCTTAGGAGAGTTATCAGCCAAGGCTACTTGCAGCCAACGCTGCAAAACAGCACGCTGAACATTCCCTCTTTCCTCTGACTATTCCCAAAGCAGCATCTGGGTGAGAGGCTGCAAACGGGATGTGGGGCATGAGAGGTGCCCATTGTGTCCCATGGCCCTGCAGAACCCCTCAGATCTCCCTTTTGAGCAGTAAGATGCGACAGACACCAACAGCTCTATGCTCAGGCACAATTTGAGAGGTTGTAGAAGCTGATTGGAGATCTCAGCTGATTGATTAGAAATACTTTTTTTTTTTTTTCCAGGGGAAAAAATTAAAAACACAAACCACAAAACCCATGAGAATCTCCATTTGTACAGAAAACAGCATTGACAGCTTTAGTATAGAAGATATCCTACGATGTTAGCTCTGCGCGTGGCAATAATAACCAAAATGTGGATTGAATAAACTTTAGAGCTGAAGAATTTTCTAATCCAGATATAGTTGTTATAAATTAACAGATAGGACTAGGTACATGTAGCACTAACATATTTGGTCTTATTGTAAGAGGTAACAAAAGAAGTACTGAAAGTTAAGTTGCTTTAAATACATTTAAAATCATTTGTGTGCTCCTTTCACCTGCTGTCTGTCACCACCTGACTGATCCCCATGTCCCACACTGCTTCCTTCTCTCCCCCTCCCCAGTCCTAGCTAATCCCCTTCCACCCAGACTGCTTGGGCTGGAATCACCAGGATACTTTAAAGATATTTTATTTGCCTACAGAATGGTATTTTCATTATTCCTGGCTATCGGGATTAGCAAACAGTGAAAATACAAGTGTCTTGTGTATTTGTATGATAATTAGTCCAAGCATTAGGGTTTTGCTAAGCTTCAGGGTGTGAAAGATGGGCCTGGGGACTGGAGAAGGGTAGAAAACATCAGAACCTCCACGAATGTTTAACTCTCTCCCTGCTGTCTCAGCTTCTCTGCTGTCTGTGTTCATGAGCAGGCTTGGAATATCTCTGCTTCACCTAAAAGAATCAGAGAGCAGAGGTAGTTCTTGCTCGGGCAAGAGAGAGACAGACGAGAAGCATTGTAGAGAAGAAGGGAAATAACTGTACTGCAATTATATGTATACCTTGGCATTCTGGCTCATGCTAGCTGCCAGCCAGACAAAGTTTATGGATTCAAATATCCACAATCAGAATACAAGAATCAGAAATCAGGGGAAAAATCTGTCTTCTTGTGGACCAGTAGCTGTGTATTACTCCATTGTTCTGATTCACTGACATCATTGGATTTGAATATAAAGATGTCAGAAAAGAATGCATCACCAGTACATACTGCAGTCATGAAAAACCTTTTGTTTAGCATAAAGGATATGAGAGCCCTCTTTCAAAAATAAGTTGCTCATTGCCTGTAGTGAATTTCCCCATAGTATACATGCAGTATGACATTTACAGAGGTTAGGTTTCTTGCTCAAGTAGCATCGGTCACTGTATGATAGATAATATTGTATGTAGGGGAGAGTTCTTGTATTTTACAATGATGTTTATATTCATTACAACCTTGGTAACTCCCAGTTCTCTCCGGATTCACGTTGGTAAGAAGCTGGCAGCATACATATTTGCAAATCCCCCGGACAGACTTTTTTATGTGGGTATGTTTTAATCTGTTAATTAGGGAAGTTGTTCCTTCAGATGCTAATTCCTCATGCCCTGTCTTACACGGCCCTTTTTTTTTGCCAAGGCAGCAGCCTAATGAGGTAGCCTGTAAGAGCAAAGGCTGCTCATGTAAGGAAAGGTTTGATGGTTCAGGCCCTTGGCTATTAATGACCCTTCTTGAAACAAATTTATTGCCCCTTACTGTTTAAATTTAGCAGTTGATTACGTATGGAATAATGCATGATCCCTTTTGCACCGAGATTGATGTCATCATTTGCCAGACAGACACGGCACCTGATGAATGCCAATGACCCGCATACTAATTTGCAGTCTCCCCGTGGGATAAAGGCCATCTGTGCACAAGTCCTTCGTCCCTCCATACTCTCACTGCTATAGGTGAAGCCCAGTGATTTAAACGTGGACTGAAAGGCTCTTGCTGTGCATAGAATGGGTTTAAAAAATAATACTAATAAAACTAAAATAGATTTGTATTTCATATGCACTGATAGGTCAACTAATATCCTGCACATTGTAAGTGTTTATCTTGCAAAAATATTATGTGTCCTTGAGAGATATATGATTGAAAATAGCTTAACTGTGACTGACTATGCTGCTTGCTAGGTTACCCTGCTCCAAAGCAGGGACTCTTATTTTTGTTCTCCTGTACCTTCCAGAAGAGCACAGTCTGGGTGATGTGGGCTCACAATTACTTAATCTTCAAGCGATGATTCCTTATGAAGCTTCAGGGCAATTTTACATATTCAATTTCTATTCTTACTTCAGAAAAATTTTCTTGTTCTGGTGAAGGAGAAATCTATTACATGGGACAATGAGTGGGAAAAAAGAATGCATGTGACGCTGGCTGAAGAAGGCTACTAAGCTGTTGCTGAATTCAGCAGGGTGCTAAGTGGCAGCAGGAGCAGAATGTGGGTTCAGACAATGTTGGTATTTTAGAAATAGACAATGATGGTTATGCCTGATAGATAGGCACAGGTCTCCAGTTTAATTATGACAATAGACTTCTCTAGCTGCAGCATACATTTGTCTGCTAACGAGTTGCTGATCAGGGTAAAAATTAATACAAAAAGGAAATAAAAGCAGGATTTTATTCTGTAACAGCACATTAAAAATGCTATTTACTTTTTCATTAGACAGTACATTTTAGAAAGGCCCCATCAGGGTAATGACCTTTCAGATTTAATCTTTTTGCTCTTCTTAATAGTTTACAGAGTTTTCAGAGAATTCAGAGGCACAAAATTGTATGATTATTTTTAATCAGAGAATGTGGCTTCGGGTTGGCAAAATATAAAGGGGCTGTTGCAGTGGATATCACTGAGAGGGAGAGAAAGAAGCACCTACTCCTTGGTTAAACCAAGCGTGGCAATACACCATCTAAGTCTGAGTTCATGCAACAGTGTCTCACCTGCTTCCCTTAGCACAGTTTTGAATGCATTTCAAAGAGGATCCAAGGCATCTTTCACTCCAGCTTTTAACATGGGACAAAGCCCTTGCTCAGCTGAATTCCAGCCCTAGGGTTTGGTGGCTTTGTGCAGCTTCAGTGCCATAGTGCTGCCAGTACACCAGTGTGTGCTAAGGGGGAACCTGCTCAGGCTGCCATTCGGGCTGGACTAAAGGGGAAAGAGACAAAACCGGAAAGCACACCTCCCATAGATCATCCCATGGCCTGGGAACAGCAGTCCTGACAGGTACACGTGCACTCCTTGCAGGCCCTTGGACACACTGGAGCAGCACTGGTGTGGACAGGGCATGCAGCCCCACAGCCCGAGGTTCGATGGCTGCTGCCTGCATGCAAGTGAGAAGGGGTTCCCGTTTCCAGGCTGGAGCAGGGCAGAGCAGGCAGGGCTTGGGCTGAGGCAGGTGTTTTCTTGCTCATTCTCTGCATACAACAAGCCTCCAGCTCCCTGTAGTGCCCTGGCTTCCTTCCAACCAGGAAATCTAAGAAAGCTGGAAAACTGTAATGGATGACAAAGCCATTTACCTCTATCTCTCCGGGAAAAAAATCCATGCTCAGTCAACTCCAGGCTGACTACTCTGCTCCTTGGTGGAGTACATAGCTCATATTTTGCCCAGAGCCTTTTATAATCCGTTTTTTCCCCTTCAACTACAGTGTGAAGCAGGAAGTCGGTAGTACTGCGTTATTATTATTCTCTGTTCTCATCTCCTGTGTGCTAAGCACCCCTGGCTTTATCCCCTTTTTCTCCCTATCAATACAGTAAAAGAAATACAATGCTAACTGCTGGAAATGTTTTTTCTCCTGTTGTATACTTTAAATTAATTATGAACAACCCTGCGCTTTTGACTTGTCTGTCCCCCTGCTTGTAGCCTGGATGTGAATGGTCAACCAACTTCTCTTACAGAATTTTGAATTCATTTTTGAAATTGTAAGTTATTTCTACCAGATTTATACAACTTCAGGGTTGTTGTTTTTTTTTTCCTTCTGAGAGTATAATTTAGACATAGGGAGAAAGAATATTAATTTTTAATGACAGTATCACTTCCATACTTCTTAAGTGCAAAATTTCAGTGTGTTTGTATTTTCTAAGTGAGGATTAGAAATATTAAGGTGTAACTCTGCCCTGTAGTCAAGTCAAGCCCAGGATACAAGCAACTACCCTTGAGAAAGATAAAGAAATCACCAATTGCTTTGGGATTGGGTCAGACAGCTTTCAGCAGTGGTCACTTGCAGGCACTTCCCCTTTTTCACAAAGACTCACGAGGCAAATAGAACTGCCTTGGCTGCAGAATGGTCCCTTCCATGATGAAGGGACCCCATCTTACAACTAATTATACTCTTGGCTATTAAAAGAGAAAAGCCTGTGACATACAGACAGAGGAACTCATGATTTTCACTTTGCTATTGCTGGCATTTACCTGATATCATGTAGGATGTGCTTCTGAATAATCCATTTGTACAAAAATAA
The DNA here is from genome assembly GCA_013399175.1 of Odontophorus gujanensis. NCBI lineage: Eukaryota > Metazoa > Chordata > Aves > Galliformes > Odontophoridae > Odontophorus > Odontophorus gujanensis. The sequence goes on from VXAB01000161.1 coordinate 321,439, forward strand.
CATCATTCCCTTATTTTTCCCAGTGATATCAGCAGAAAAGCAGTTGTTTACATTTTAAAGTTGGCTTGCTTCACCAGAGAGTATATTAACCTTTCCTGGAGAACCATGTAATCTCTTATTACTGAACTCTTTGTTTTCCTCTCTCTGTCTCCTTCTGCTAAGTTTTGTAATAATCTTTGCCATGTCATGTCTGAAATTAGTCTGAAATACCTTTGAGAAAGCCACTAAATTATGTGATTTTAATCAGGAGATGCTGTGAGAGAGCATTAAACTCTCGCTAAAATAATAATAATTTAAAACAACAACAACCACAGCATCACCTGGAAATAAGAAAAAGTATAAATGAAATAAGCACTCAATGAAGTGATTGGCTCTTCTAGAGCCCTAGAAGAACATACTTGTATTTGGCAGTGTCCCTGCATTGGAGCAGGAGGCATTTTAGCTGTTTTTGCAGATACTTAAGGAAAGTATTGATACCACAAGTTTTCTCTACGGACTTAGATAAGAAGTGCCCATAGCATACAGACCTGGGATGAATCCTGTGTATCATCATGCTTTTCTATTATCCCTTCTTCCTTTTTCTTATGACCTTTGTTGTTTGGAAGTAAAAATTGGGGCTCTAAATCATTGCTTATTGGAGAGGATTAGGACATGATGCACCTTCTTCGTGGGTCACTTGAGTAAAGCATCACTGTGAAAAATAAAAGCTTAGAAAGCAAAGGGGAAAATTCAATCTGCAGAACAGATATAATTAGGTAGTCCAAAAATGAACATGACAATGAATTTTACAGAATAAAAAAAGCAGGTGAAACAGATGAGATACAGTATAGATGTGACAACTGTAAATAGCTATTATTTTGGGAGCAAAATGTAAAAGCTGGAAGAGGGATTACAAGAAATTGGAATTGCATAACAGAAAATTATACAACATAAGACCTTCAGTTGTCATTTCAGTGACAGGCCTATAAGTATGTAATACTAAGTGCAGTTTTAGCTGCTCTGGTTAGAGAGATGTTATAATTCCTATGAGAACACACATCAAAAATTCTGTAAGCTGTGATTTGATGAAAAAAAAAAGAGATAAATGCTATAGCAGTTTAATGTCACCTGCCACTTTCAGTGCTGTAGGGTCCTTTCCAGCCTGTCATATTTACTCCACAAGTTTGTGAAAGAGTTGGGCATTCACTACAAAGTGCATGGTAAAGATAGAAATACTATGCGTCATAAACTCTCAGGGACAGTATTACAAGAACAGAATGTCTTCCTAATGAGAGCAAATGTAGGAACGTAGCTGAGATAAAATAAGAATCTGTATTGTGCTTAGTCTTTTGTAGAAAAAGGGGGAGAAAGAGAGAGAAAGAAAGAGAGAAGAAAGGAAAAAGGAAGGAAAACTTAAGGAAAGAAAGAAAGGAGTGCACTGCAACATGTCTAATAAGGATTAGAGACCTGGAGATCTGGTTTAGGAGCAAATGAATGGGTCGTTAGAAAAAGGATGAATTGAAGATGAGCCTGTAAAGTGCCAGGATTGCACAGAACAAATATTACAAATTGCAGCTTTGTTCATACAGAAAACTAGTGGGACGAATTGCATAAGGCCAGCATTTTTCCTTCACAGTTGTCAGACAAAGATTGTGAATATGACTGTATCAAACAAAATGTAGGCCTGAGAAGTCACCTAGAAAGTTATCTTCTTTGTAGACACCATCCAACATTTTTTACTTTAGTAGGTGGGGCAAGTAGGAAAGGTTTTTTGTACGCTATTCTTGGGCCTTGGAAAGACAGAATTGTAGAATCACAGGCTGGTTTGGATTGGAAGGGACCTTAAAGCCCACCCAGTTCCAATCTCCTGCCACGGGTAGGGCTGCTGCCCACCCGATCAGGCTGCTCACGGCCCCTTCCAGCCTGGCCTTGATGAAGAATATGCTTAAAAGCAGGATATCTCATTGTACAACAGCAGAGAATTTGGCAGGACAAGGGCCACTGTTCATCAGAAAAGCTGAAGGACTGCCTTTATGGTAACACTTGGAGTGGATACCATATCTTTCTGCAACCCTCAGGCAAGAAAGTATTTGGCTCAATAAAGGATGAAACTTCATAACTTTCAGTACCTAATCCCCCAAAGAGAACTGCAGAAGGCAGCAGTAACTACTAGCACCCCTCATGATGACTAAGAAGACAAAGAGCCACAGAAGGCTAAAGAAGCCAAGCACACTGCAGAGGAGTTTGGCAAAGAATTTGCTTCTTCTGGCTAGCTGTTTAAGGAACGCACCTTGAAAGTAAAACCTGCATTCTGGTCCATGTTCAAAAGGCCATTTATATATTATAGATTAATAACTAATACAGGATGAAAAACACAGAAGATGTTGGAGAGATTAGTTTGCAAACTTAGTTTGCAAGACTTAGTGTCCAGAGGTAGGAGAGGAATGGTATACTTTGAAAAGTGGGATACTTTCTGGATGCAATTCTGCTCACAGGAGCAGTGCCCAGGAGCAAGGATATGGCCCCATACAGCTCTACTGTGTGCATGCATCTGCGGCCTGTGACAAGCACCCTCACAATGTACCGTCATAGTAGTGAAGCCAGGGACTGTTCCCAGCTGATGGTAGGGACAAAGATATTGGAAAGGAGGGGAAAGAAAACACCAAGTCATAAAATCAGTGGCAGCAATCTGACTTGTGATATTGAATGTCCTTTGCTTGCAGTGACTTTGACTAGAGTCCTGTACAATCCTGATGTCTTAGAGAATGCCTCATGATTCTTTATGCGCAAACCATATTCTCAGTTTTCAGGATATCTTCGGTTTCTCACATAACTACTTAGTCAGTATAGGACAGTCATGACAATTGCTTTTTCTTCCACTATTTGTTATGACATATGATACCACAGAAACAAAGGAATGGGGTGTTGGTAGTGGAATGTTTTGAAGCTAAGTTGTGTGTTTGAGCCACTGAAGTCATTAGGTTGGTTTTCCAGATTAACACAATCCTGAAAAACAAGAAAATGAGGTTGCCCACCTAGTTCACAAAGGTGATACTTTTATAAAAGTGTATTTTTGCTGAACATGTTTGGGTGTGTGTTTCTTATCAGCCAATTTTATTTTTTTAATCAATTCAGCAAGGTATTTTAACTTAGTTTAGTCATCACATACAGTATTATTATTTTTAAAAAATCCTGACTGATAACAGCTGAGTTATTGTCATTTTAAAACCTTTTTAGAAGTACATTTCTCCAATAGGATCCCATAACGATTTTACAATGACTAGAATAGGACACAAACTAAACACCTAAATACATCATTTCTTGACAGGCTAAGCTTCATTTGTGCTGTTCCAGATACACAGTTGTATCATATTAAGCAAAAATTATCAATTCCTATTTAATTGGAAGACAAAAGCATCTCTTGCTAGCTACTTAAAGCCAGATCAATGAATGAAAAATACTGGTTTTAGAGGCATGCAAACAAAAATCTCACAGATCAAAAGAATCATGCTTATTTGTTAAATCCACAAATAACAATCATGTTAGCGAATAATCTAGGCAAGGTACAAAGTCAGGGCTACAGCATTCTATTCCCCACTCAGCTACTGACTCACAGTGTGATTTTGCTCATTTACCACCTATAAAATGGAAAATGTGATAATGATAATGACAGGGATAATAATACCTACATAAAAGAAGTACTGGAAGTCTTAATGTTTGGAGAGAGCTTTGAGATAGAGCTGCTATATAAACACAAAGTATAATTAGCAAGGGACTTCAAGTTTGCACAGTTTGTATGTTCTTTGGGCTTTTCAAATTAAAGACAGACAAACTCTGCATATCTGAGAGACTGCAATTCTTCTGCCTTAAGAGCTATTTGGGAAATAATTATATTTCACAGTTGCTATCACTGGGTATTGGACCCAAGCTTGTAAAAAGGCCTAACTACTTGCCAGTCAATAACATGAGAAACTTTGAAGATAGTTCAAAATGATCCTGTCACTGTGACTGCAGGCTATAGCTTGTCTGGTTGCATTCTGTTCTTTGTAGCCTCATGTAACAATGCATTTGTCTGAAAGGCAGGAGAAAAGAGCAAGTGAACAAGAAGAGGTTCAGTGCTTTTGTGAAAGGTGAACTTAGACATTCTCTTACACTATAAATCCATCTGCCGAACTCTTCAAAATAGTCAGATATAACTCCAGTAGTCATTTTCCTGATCAGTTCACGTGTCTAGTCTGGGCACAGTGATATTTTTCTGATGCTTGCTGAAAGCCTTTGAAAATAATGGATTGCCTTAGAACAGAAACCTAGAAAACATATGGGTAAGATACTTTGAAAAGGTGAAGTCTCCCTTGCTGAATGCCAAACAAAACATTAGTTTTTCAAAGGTAATATAAGCAACCAAAATTAGGGGGAAAAAAATATCAAATGGACAGCTTAGAGAACTTTGGAGACTGCGGCTCAGTGTTGCCCTGCAAAACAGGTCAATAACATTGCAAAGGCACAGCAGTCTCTTTCTTTTATGTAATTAACTTTTTTTTTTGTAACAAATGAAATCATTTAAGGAAAAAAAAAAAACAGCCTGCAAATAATTTTTGTGTGCAAACAATGGATTAGTGCAGAGGAGCAGCAAAAATATCTTCTATTAATAGCTTGTTTTGTAGGAAAAAAATTAGACATGACTAGATTTGTGTAAAACTGGCAGGCTACAGGAGCATGAAGAGTGAAGTGATATTGAAAGCAGTTATGTAAGCATTTTGAAAGCTTTTCTGCTGCATAACATTACAAATAATTTTCTGTTTTCCTCAAAAACATGGCAAAATCTTAGACCGTCATGGAATAGAAAGTGTATTCAAGTCAAAACCATAAGAAATCACTTGATTCTTCCAACCTAGTTATGTTGCATTATTTTTGATTATGCTGCAATGTTAAAGGTCCGCATCAAATCAGTGTCATGATGCTGAAACATTAAAGAGGGATCATACTTCATGAGAACACGATTCAATTAAAGAAGCGGTGAAGTAAAGCAATTCAGCTAAGGCCACCAAAAATGTCAGTGGCATAACAAAAGCAGTGCCAGGATCCCATCAGCTGTGATGGAAATACGGACTGTAACAACAACACTTAGAATGTAAACTGGTAGATGGGACCAAACCTATAGGAGGTAATGAAACCAAATATTCTGCCATCAACTTAGTGGCTTCTGCCCCATCTCTGGTTAGTGAAGTCCCTGGCATCCTCCAGTGCTGTTTCACAAGGAGTGGCTGATTGCTTCGACACAAAGGTACATCTCTGTGCTCTTGCTTACTGTTTTGGAAATAGAGAACTGTCAGCATGTGACAGGATGTAAAAACGTAGGTCCCAAAGAAAGTCTGAGGTAAGGAGGAGAAGCACCGGCAGTGGGCATGCTGTGTGGTACAAGTCCCTATCGTCTTGTCATAGCAGAAGTTCAAAAAAGCATGTTTATACAAAAGAGAACACCCATAGTTTGCTGCAGCTTTCTTCCTATAAAAGAAATGGAATAAGTCCAAATGGAATAAATCAGGGCTTAATGCACCACTGAATAATGAAGACTAGGAGAAAAACATTTTATGGAGACATCATTCTGTTGATGCTTGTTGCAGTCTTTCCTGAGCATCCTTATGAAGTGCCCAGTGCCAGTCTTACTGGCAGACTAGATACTGTGTGGATGAAGGTTGTTTTTCTATCCTTAATTGAGCAGAAAGTACTGAATGTCTCTGGTTTGTTCGTGACATTGCTGGGGAGCAGCATCCTGGGGGAGCTTTCTGAGGACAACAAATGGGATAAACCCAAACAGAACTGATGTAAAACATGTAATGGAAAACCACAAAACTTCTGTGGATGAAAGAAGGAGTCTGTAAACAGTGCCTTAAAAGCACTGTTTGCCCATGGATCAGTGAAGACCGAAGGAACTATGTAGACCTCTAGTCCGTTGTGTTTAGAACAACTTCCTTATCTGTACCAAAGAATTCACAATTGCGACATCTGCACCTCAGAATCCCCTTGCATTTTAGGCGCTTTTTTTTTGTTTTTTTCTGTATTGAAATCACTCTGATGGGTATTTCTTTTAACAATAAGGAAATTACTCATTTGCTTTCCGAGGCAATTCAGAAGCACAAAGACAGACTACAATTAAAGAATATCGTGGTCACTGCTGCAAGGCCATGTCTAATGATTGTTTCATGCTGTATTGATCTTAGCACTGCTCCTCTCTGTTCAGAAAAAGGCATGTTTCCTTTCTGTCCAACGTTGCCATGACCCTTCTTGACTGAGGAAAGCTGAGTAGGAGGCTCAGAAGCATCAGTATCAATGGAGTGTGTTTGTGAGAGTGGCTGGGCAGCATCCAAGGGAACACAGTCAATATTTTATGTAAATAGCCTTCTGCAGAGTTCACTGTCCTTTCCTTCTGTTCAGACCAGTGCTCTCCTTTTACCTTATCATGCAACAGACATTTTTGCTCTTCTTCCTGCAGGCCTCGTTGACTTTCCTCCCAGTGTCCCCAGCAGGCAGCTGGCATGAGCACTCTTCTCCGTGCCCCAGCCCAGTCTCTGCAGGAGCTTCCTACAGCTGAGCCCAAATCCCTGCAATGTGAATGGGAGAGCTGTGTAGGCTGCTGGATGCGTCATGTGCCCATCACTGCAGCTCATATGCTCTCCAGTGATAATCTCTCCATTCTGAAAATTTTATTTCTGAAACCTTGGATACACTTTATATTTGCTGAGCTGCAGAGGAATAAGGTATGTCTGGGACTTCAAGACAGGAGTCAGACTAAATTACTCTGGGGCATATAATGCATGCAAATGGTATGTATGCCCTCAAGGGAATATTAACTGCTTTTCCAGCTGAATAATGTCTACATGATATTTCATATATGGTCTGGTGTAGTTGTGTCAGTGAAAATATCCTGAAATGTTGATACGCAAGAGAAAGCACTATAACCATTAGCTACACAATTTCAGATTGACATGGAGGCCAGCTGAAATGCTTTCCCAGCCTTTTGTCTGGTGTCAGTACCAGCTGCCTGTCTCCAGTGCTATGCTGCTCTTGCTTCTTTAATTACCATTGCCACAACAGAAAACCCTCATGGTCTATTTTTGCCTAAGTGACTATGGACTCAAGGATGTTCACTGTCCTGTCCTTTAACTCAACTTCAGTTATTCTCTGAAAACTGAAAGTCATTTTGTAGAAACATAGAATTATTAAGGTTGGAAAAGACCACAAAGATGATCCAATCTAACCATCACCCCATCCCCATCATGCCCACTAACCACATCCCTCAGTGCCACATCCACACTTTCCATGAGCACTTCCAGGCATGGTGACTCCACCACCTTCCTGGACAGCCTGTGCTGCTGCCTCACCGCTCTTTCGGAGTTACCATTTTGCCTCTTTGCAAATGTGCTCCTTGAATGCCTTCCCTCTCTGTACATACTGAGTGATCTCTTCAGTTTCCCAACCTCTGCCATGCAACAAGATCAAGATTTTAAGTCAGCAAACAATCACAGTTCCAACCACCACCATATTCTGGTCTTTCCATCTTGCTTTGCATTGCCTTCTTATTCTTCATACCCTAAACATAAGGCAGATTTCTGCGCATCTTCGACTTATTTCCTTTACTGCTGGCATTTCTCAGGTTGTCAGTTCCACATCATCTCCCAGTCCACACATCTTGTTCTACATTTCCTTCTGTAAGATAACTGCTACCTCCTATATATAGCAGAAACAGAGCAGGCTCCACATATTCCCACTTGTCACTCCTATCTCGCTGTCTCTCTCAACCTCTATGTCCTATTTACCATCCCTGGATTCTGTTAGCAAACTCAAATGAGCATTTCAGCATCACTGTTCATTTGTTAACCTTACAGATGACTGTCTCAGTGGCCTTCAGAAGTCCATATGAATGATGCACACTCATCCACTCTGTTCCATCCTCACTTTCTCCACCTGGGAGGGATTAATCAAGATGGCTACATTTGAATTTATGTGCCTGTGCTTAGCATCTCTAACTAAGCTCTGTCAGCCCAAGTGTTCTCTATTTGTTCCTCACCCCCTTTGCTGGGACTTGAAAAAGAAGCCAGAAAATAGTCTGTAATTATCAATTCTTCTGAACTCTTTAATTTGTGAAGCCAAGGTAGGTATCTCTGTTCTCTTAAGTGCAGTAGGCTCAATCGTCAGCTGGCACAAGATCAATAAAGCTGCATTGGTTTTAGCCCATTGACATTTTTTTCTATCTTCAGCTTCCAGTACACCTGTCTGTACAATCTGAGATCGGTGAACAGCTCAGAGCAGTTTGACAAGGTACCACTTGTTACTGAGGGGACACATGCTCCTTGCTGAGCTGAAAACCAACACGCACTCACTTTGCTTCTGGAAAAGTGATTTAAATTAACACATTTCTTATCTAACAACCAGCGAGGACTAAGCATGCACATTCACTCTTCTGAAAGCTTAGCAGATGAATGGCAGAATCCAATCACATTCAATTAGTACTCGCATTTTATAAGCAAGTAGTGTGACTTCTCTTTCCCTGTAGAGAAATTTAAGTCTTGTATCACGGTGGTATCCTGGATTTCTGTCTGAGTCTGTCTGTGTCTCAAATTCCATCTTCACAGACCTTGACCACTGTAGGCTTCTTCACAAACATGAAGGAGACAGCACAGATCCTCTCTTTTGCTCTATTTTCAATATACTGTTGTCATATGGTTTTCTTAGTAAAATCTTTTATTTTTAGGTTTTGAAAGATACAAATGAACAATCTCTTTTATGTGCATATTTGGCTTAAGCCCATTCTTGACTGTGGTGACAGAAGGATGTCTTAGTTTACATCTCTGATCAAAAAGTCCTCTATGTATTTTCTTAATTGGTTGAATCAGCATTCATACTGAAATATGTGTACTACTTTTGTTTCAATTTCTGAGGATCATTTTATAAGCTGTTCCTACACATTCAGCTTAATATAGATGTTGTTATACATTGTTGTTTATAATGCATCTTCAAAAGTTCCAATTTCAATATATTTGCTAACCAAAAAGCATTTATTCCTGATTATAAAATACACGTTGCTTTATGATGCTAGGCTTAGTCACATGTATTGGGCTCTAAGCGACTTAGCAAGATTAGGAAGGAATCAGATTCTTATTTGCCCTGGAAGTATTTCCAGGGCAATAATAATTGACACTAACAACATTAGCAGAAGGACATGTAGCAGTCTAACTTTCAGAGATTAGAATAATACCAATAGTGTGGGCCCTATGACCTGCCTACTGCATGGTTCAAAATGCTTCAATCTGAGGCAACTAGAAATGCTGAAAGCAGAATACTGAGAACAGATCCAATTCCTGCTTCCAACTCTTGTTAGGACCCAACAGCTCCCTTAGAGAAAGCAGTACATGAGAAAACAAAGGAGCAGTTCAAGCAACTTTTGCTTCGTCCAAGGTAGAGTCCGTGTGTGACTATCTCTGCACGTCAGATTATTTTGCAAGGATACTTTTGATTAATATACCATGCAGTAGGAAATGGAGTTTATTTCTGCTTCGGGAGAAGACCTTTGAACAGCCAATTGATAATGCAAATGTTATAGCCAGTTAGTTAATTTTCTTCAACATACAAGAAAAAAATCTTGGGTCTGCACAGTCAAAAATTACACAGCCTAAATTCAAACTTTGCTTTGATCTTCTCTGATCATATCTTTAACAGGAAAATTGAGCTCACTTGCATTTTGGGTTTAACTACAGAATGAGGAAACAGACACATTGAATTGTATTGCATTGCATTGATTCATTCTAGTAAGCAGTTCAAGTCACATAAATATATAGAAATGTTCACATAGAATAGAAATTGAAATCAATAAATGTAACTTGGAAGTGTGTGAATACAAACAAACAAAAAAGTATTTTTTGCTTATTTCTGAAAGCCAGAGATCTAGTCTATCTCAATTAAGTCAGTGCAATCTTTACACAGACTTGCTGAAATGGGTACTTTCCTTATCTGTATCCATACTGGGCAGTTCCTTCCCACAGCAGCATGCTTCTACACAAGATGTACATCCATTTCTGAATGATCTAACTTTGTAACTGTCATCATTTCATGCCAGCCAAACCCACTGTTAAATGTGAATTTTCACCCAGGGATTGTCACTGAGTTCAGAACAAGCTACTGCAATTTTTGCTGTTATATTTCTTAAGATACTCTGAAAGGGTAATATAATTTAATAAAGAATAGCAGATCTTTCCTGGTTAGACAGTGAGGTAAATGAAAAGCCATGGCGCAAACAGTACGTATGGTCACATCTAAAACTCACAACCTCAAAACGATATATATATATATATATATATATAATTAACAGATACAGAACCACAGTAAAACGTAATGTCTTGGTCCTATCCCAGCTGCAGCTAGCCCAGCCATATACACAAGTACAACAAGAAAAGAACAACGGCAAAACAGACAGCTGAGTTGTAGCAGAAGTCTTTCTTATTATTATTAATTTTCCTAAGGGTTTTGTTTTGTTTTGTTTCAAGTAGGTACTTACATAGGTCTGTAGCATCTCAGGTTAGGATTCTATGATGTGAATCTGGATGAACTGGCTGTCCAGGACATCTGATGTTTCTCTTGGGGGGTAGAAATTTGTTCTTCTAAATGTATTGAAGCAGGTTCCATTTCAAAACAGTGTAGGGAGTCACTTCCTTAACTCAAGGCAATCTTACTTTACTTTTGAAATGGCTAGAATAGGCTCTTGTGCTCAAAATGAGTGGCCAGGTCCATGATACAAGAGTTGTATTGCTTATGTGGTTCATAAGATTCAAAGTGACTTCAGGACTACTGCTTGATTTACCATTCACATTTGGCCAGCAATGTCAAGGAGAAATTATGGGCCAATTCTAGCAGTGTTTAAGTTAAGCATACCCTGATCATTAATGTCTGCGTCTTCTGATGTAAGGACGTGTGCAAGACCTCTGGTAGCACATCTTTTGGAGATTTCACCTGACAAAAATCAATGAGCTCTGACAAACTGAAGCCAAAGACTGCTCATTCTTTATGTATTCTCTGAAAGCTCCTTTAGCATTCATCATAAATTGTTTTTCAGTCTTGAGATACAGAAACAGCAGCGATGGCCACACTGCAGCACATCCCCTGTACCATCTGTGGCTGGGGTCACGCACCACATGTGGAGGCACTGCCTCAGGAGAGATAACTGCTCCCTTAACTGCTCTTTGTCTCACTGAACAGAAAAGCAACTGTGGCACTGTCTCAGCATTCATAAAAGGAAGAAGAAAGTACTTACTAATTATGATTCTTTACATTTAGCTTCTAATCCTGGCGAAGACAATATAAAAAGTCTTAAGAAATAAAGTCACTTCACTTCCAGAGAATAATATAATGATGAGCAATAAGACATAGGATTTATAAAGAATAGATTTTGCCTGACAAATCTAACACTTTTTATGGAATTACTGAATTAATGGATGAATGGAACACAATAAATATCTTGGCTCTTGGATTTCAGCCATATTTTTTTGAATAGTTAATCTGATCATCTTCTCCCTTAAAGCCGAGGAGCTACACTGATGCAAAACTGGAGAACAAGAGAATAGAAAATGGGTTCCCATATTTCACAAAAGCATCCTTAAGAAGCACAAGTGAATAATCTGCTTGTGCAAAAATAAAATAAAAAAACAAACATATATCGCATTTGGTCTGAAATTTGGACTGAAGGACCAAAACAAAACTGATAGAATACCAGCTTATAGGGAGGACCAGTAAATATTTAAAAATCTTTCTTAAGTCTTGCCTTATTTAATATGCACAGTAATGAGCTAGAAAGAGGAGTAAACAGTCTATTAATGAAAGTCACAGGTGATACTACATTGGGAACAGACAAGAAAAACAAAGAGGCCAAAGAATTAGGACAGATGGATTAATTAATGTCATGGGCCAAAAATACCAAAACAAGAATCACCGTAGGAAATGCATCGAAGGATGTCAGCACAGGAAAAGGGCAGAATTAGCCTGGGAGATGGTTTCTGTAAGAGGAAGGCTCTTGTGTGATAGAATCTTAGTAAGGACTAAAAGGATACAAAACAGCAAGTTACTTTCAGAATTCTAAGAAATATGACAGTAGAAAAGGTCAATGTAATTTTTATGTGTATGTGTAAAGACGTGGTAGCACAGAGCAGTAAGAAGCTGTGACACTGAGGTGCCATGTGGCGGATATGCTTCATTTGGGAGTGCCTAATTTTTAGTGAGATTTTCACAGATCTCAGGGAAGTTCAGAGAACCATAACACAAATGAGAGTGCTGGAGGAACTGGTGCCCAAGAAGTGATTAAATTAGAAGTACACAGGGTGAGAAGTGACTGGGAATAACAGAATGTGATAGAAACATTGAAAAGGTGTGATGAACAAGCAAGAAAGGAGTGGAAATATAGTCAAGGAACAAAAAACCCCCACAAAACTGCAAAATTTCAAGAAACTGTTTTCTCTCTGAACTTATCTCACAATAGGTATAATAGATATGACAGCTACATGGCTTAGACCTGGCATAAGATCTATGCCAGTCTCAGGTTGTTGCATCTTCCTGTTTCCCTCACTCTTTTGGTTCTACCTTTGCTTCAGTTTTTAGCGTCCTGGCTCTTTCTCCAATTGCCCTGGCACTGCTGCCCACCAGCTCTCTCAACTTTGAGCCGGGAGCGCCTGTTCTTTGTTTCAATTGCTGTTATATAGATAGAGGTAAAATCTCATTCCCACTAGGCCCTATTCGCCTCCTAGCACAGTACTTACATTAACTTCTGCACTGGAATTATTTCAAACTCTGAAGGGATTTTTCTGGGTGTTTCTCATGTAGACATCTAGATTCTATGAATCTATTTCCAAAATTAAAGACATTGCAGAACTTGCAGGTGATGCCATGAGAATGAATGAGAAGGAATAGGTACCTGGTGAAAAGAAATGGATGACATTATGATCTATCAGAGAATGTGCTAGGAGATTAAAATTAATTTGTATGTAAAGAGGAAGCTTATGGAGTGTTTGGTAAGAGTCAGTAGAGATGAGGGCTGGCACACAAGAAAAATGACCAAGGCATCTAGATGGACTCATGGTCAGAGTAGACACTGAAACATTTTCTGAAGGATACAACTGACATTGGCAGGGCATGTTAAGAAAGAAGCAGCAAATGCTTCTTATTTGTCATAAAACGCTTGAATATTGCCGTATCTTACTCTTTTTCTCTTGAGAGGCCACCTTTATTGTTGCAGTATATATGAAGGGTCAGATATTTCATCTATTGCAGGGAACCAAGAGGTATTCCTCAAACATATTCTCTCTGGGTATATCTCCATACATTCACAATCCTTGTCTGTAGAATGAATTTTAATAAGTATCTCTTTTTCTTTTGTTCCCTCTGATTGCTTCAGCTTTATTGTGGCTTTGTTTCCATCTTCATGTTCTCTCCATTCTACTGCATTATAGATTCTCATTATACTTGCTGAAACCTAGAGCTACTGTACATATATTTAGAATATGTGGGGGTGTATGTGGATACAGATATTAATAGATACATGAGCATCACATAGCTCTCATTACTGTTCCAGTATTATTGATTTTACTCACCATATGTCATACTATTCAGTCCTCACCTTCACTAACTTTAGATGGCTATTTGCATGAGGTTCATTAAAAACTGGCATACAAATGTCCAGTCTTTCAGTGTTCAGGACATTTTTTATTATACTTCTTTGCTCACAAATGCAAAGAACCTGATAATGAAGGAATCATTTGACTGAAGTTTTCGTTGAAGAAGGAATTTTTGATATCCAGAGCATAATCAGCTTAAACCTGTTATATCACATTTATGCAATGGGCAAAGACATCAGCATGGACAATCTGTAAAAAAGTTGAAGGCATGTAGTGCTAATCAGAGAGAACTCATATTCATTTTTATTCTGTAGCATGTGTCTTCATTTGAATGTCTTAAGGCCAAGAATAAAATGGTCATCTGTCATTCGCAGTATGTTGTAAATGACAGCATTTGAATATTTTGTTTTGTATAATTGATTGATACCCATAAAACTGGCAAATCTTGTATTTTAAAACCCCATTTTATATTAAAACACTGAACAAAGTGCAACACACTGGCATAATGAGGAGGAACTAATGTTTCTAGGATTCGGCCCTGTAGGTAAGAAATAGTAAGTTATAAGCAGGAATAAACTTCCTTTTTCATATCATTCAAGATTTCAGAGCCAGGTAGTGTACTTCATTTTGATCTCTGTGCACTGTAATTTCAGCTCCATTTTCCATCCTGTTATTCATCCATTAATATTCCTTATCCTTTTCTAAAGCAGCCCCTAGAGAATATATCCTAGAAAAGTGGCTGTAATGGATGCACGGGGCCGTGCAGTTTCTCCCCACCATCATGTCTGGCTGTAGCAGGAGGGACCAGCACATTTCATCCCACATCCTTCAGCTCCAGCACATACACTTCCTCTGCAGGATGTAATCGCAGTCATGTACCTTCCCATCAAGATCCAGGCTGCATATCTGATTGTCATGGAGACTGCCTCAAAGTCTTGCTGTGCTTCAGCAGCAGCAGCAAAAAGAACAATAGTACTTGGTCTTACATGGCTGAAAAGAAAGCAACAGAACCCAGTAAAAAAAGGGAACAAGCTGTAACTGAGTGGGATATGAATACAGTGAGATGCACATTTTACTGTTGTGGAGGGCTGTAGGTATGAGTTAGTACAGCCTTCCAACTACTCTGATACAATTACTACCTTCTATTCATGAGTAGTTTATTCACTGTGCCTTCAAGATGAACATGGGATGTGGATTTTCAAGGATAACACATTTCACTTCCCCCTACTTCCCCAAAGCTGAGATGCTAGGGTGTTTTAGATTAAATGTGCTAATGAGGAAACTATTCCGTTTATGTGGTCTTGTCTGTTTTTCTGTTCCTGTGGGCATTTTAAACATGTGTAGTATTGGTGCAAGTAATATACAGTGACTTGGAACAAGAGGCAGTCGAAGCTCCAGATAAGTGGAAGGCATTAATAGCGTTGATTATTTTGCAAGGCCTGAGGCAAATAAGTCATTTGCAGAAGAGTGAAGAGACAGTTCAGTGTCAAATAGTAAGTTTGCTAAGGATTGCAGTTTACTGCCATCCTTAAGCTGCTCTCAAGTCACACAGAAACTCAGAATCACGGAACTGTGGGGCTGGAAGGAACCTCAAGAGTCCAACCCCCTGCTGGAGCAGGTATCCTACAGTACAGGTAGGCATCCAGTCAGGTCTTGAATATCTCCAGAGAAGACTCCACAACCTCCCCAGGCAGCCTGTTCCAGTCCTCCATCACACTTACAGTAAAGAAGTTCTTCTGCATGTTAGTGCAGAACTTCCCGCATACAAGTTTTAGGCCATTACTCCTTGTCTTATCACTACACACCACCTACCCCTCATCCATTTACCTCCCACCTCCCATCAGATATTTATAAACAATCAAATCAGGTCAACTCTCCAAGAAATAGAAGCAAAAGGTAAAACTGAAGAATGAAAAGTACAAATTAGTACAAAATAAATGATTTTAATCATGTCTCAGAAAAANGGGCATTTTAAACATGTGTAGTATTGGTGCAAGTAATATACAGTGACTTGGAACAAGAGGCAGTCGAAGCTCCAGATAAGTGGAAGGCATTAATAGCGTTGATTATTTTGCAAGGCCTGAGGCAAATAAGTCATTTGCAGAAGAGTGAAGAGACAGTTCAGTGTCAAATAGTAAGTTTGCTAAGGATTGCAGTTTACTGCCATCCTTAAGCTGCTCTCAAGTCACACAGAAACTCAGAATCACGGAACTGTGGGGCTGGAAGGAACCTCAAGAGTCCAACCCCCTGCTGGAGCAGGTATCCTACAGTACAGGTAGGCATCCAGTCAGGTCTTGAATATCTCCAGAGAAGACTCCACAACCTCCCCAGGCAGCCTGTTCCAGTCCTCCATCACACTTACAGTAAAGAAGTTCTTCTGCATGTTAGTGCAGAACTTCCCGCATACAAGTTTTAGGCCATTACTCCTTGTCTTATCACTACACACCACCTACCCCTCATCCATTTACCTCCCACCTCCCATCAGATATTTATAAACAATCAAATCAGGTCAACTCTCCAAGAAATAGAAGCAAAAGGTAAAACTGAAGAATGAAAAGTACAAATTAGTACAAAATAAATGATTTTAATCATGTCTCAGAAAAAGGAGATGTGAGACCAAGCTTTCATTATAAGTGTAGCTAATACAATAGTTAAAAGTACGAACCTCTGAAAAATCAGCTGGTGAGCTGCCTGTCAAGGTTTATACTCGTATTACCACAAAAATCACAACATCTCTCCAAGGACTGAGCAAAAGCATTATGAGTGATACCAAGGTTGTGATCTGAATAAGTACTTCGAAAATGTGAAGGACACCATCACTCACACAATGAAAGTAAAAGGTTACAATGAAATCAAGAAAACAGCACAGCAAAAGATGCTACCACAAGCATCCTCCACAGCATTTAAACAAAGTGGCTGCAGGAAAGGGCTCTGCTGTCCAAAAAGTACAATGAAAAATCATATTTGACCAAGAAGGAATTGTTGTCCTCTAAAAACAGTGGCTGGGGTTGGATCAGTGTGAATGTTAGCTCGTGGTAGCAGGTGGGGCGGGTTTCACATCTCCTGAGGATATCCTGGGCAAACCTCTATACCCTAAAACTTCTCTTGATCTTGAATTGCAAAGGGACCGCTCTTAGAAGAGAGAAATCTCTGCAACAGATCCTTTCTCATGTAATGACAGAGACAAGCAAGATTGGAGGAACAGGAGTGTGTGATGAAGCAGTAATTGTCCACGTCTGCAAAAAGAAAAAAAAAAAAAAATAGAAGTGATTGTGACAGTAACAACAACACCAAGTTTCTAAGAAAAACGTTGTGGCAAAGGCAACCAGTACCAAAGCAACAATCTCCCAGCACTGCCTGTGACCTTCAGAATATTACCGTGGACAACACAAAAGAAAAACAAAAGTCCTGAGATGGTGATTTTGGATACAGTGCAAAAGAACATTGTGGGACATCCCTGTGGGTTGCTCAGCAGAGGAAGGGGCTATGGGTTGCTGGAGCAGGGATCCACTCCTGTTGGTATCTGAAGACTTCTCCTTTTTGCAGAAAGTTTGGTTTTTATGCACACAGTTGAGGAGGGAACAAAAAGTAGGTACACATTGGTTCCAGGATGCAGATTTTACACTCTGCATTTTCCTTTCTCTGTGTGAGGCCAAGCAGCTGAAAGTAGGTTGGTACATCTGAAAATTCAAAGCTTGTTTATTTAACACTTTGCTCTCTGATTTTCATTCCTGAGAGCACTGCCTTTGGAAATGCTGCAGATGGTGAGATACAGAGGGGCAGGAAGCAACACTTTACATGAGAGGATCACATTTTCCACATGGGATAATTCCTTTAATTCTGAGACAGATTACATTTTATTTCCTAAATAGAAATGTGGGTCCTACTTCTTCCCAAGAGGCCAGTTTCTGCATAGAACAGGCCACAAATCTGAGAACCATAGAATTGTTTGTGTTGGAAGGGACCCTTAAAGGCCATTCAGTCCAACTCTGTGACACTAACAGGGACACGTGAAGCTCACTTAGGTTGCTCAAAGCCCCATCCAGCCTGACTTTTCCTTCAATATATCATGCACAACTGTTTCATCATCCAGCAAGTTACCCTGCCTTCCTGTACAGAATATTAGCAGCAGTGTGATTTCCTCTGTCTCTCCTGGGCAGAATTACGTGTTTCATCATCAGAGACCTGTGTGGCACAGGAGGAACAGGGGTACCTGGCACTTTGATGCCTGCCTCCCTGTCTGCTCCAAAGCTTTTTGAACCAAGAGCGGAGGCTGCAGCCATTTTGTTCTTCCACACTGCTGCAGCTTGTCAGACAGACAACACATCTCCCACATGAGTGGGCAAAGGGCCGGCTGCAGCTTTCATTAATATCAAATAAAAGCTGCTTTAAGACCAAAAATACAAATTTTCTTCCCTCTTCATAAAACATAGCAGCTCAGACAGAAGGGGATCCTGTTAATAAACATTTCTGGCACATCTAATGCCATATTGATAGTGTAGTTATTCCTGAGTAATGCTCACAATGCTCAACAGGTTGGCAAATGACCTCGTTGTGCAGGCCTGTAGCTAACATCTGCTCCTTGGGAAGGTCTAATGGATGCAGCATTGGGGAGGAGTCAGTGGTGACCTTGTGTCTGTGTCCACTCACATCTATGTCCCACAGCACTGCTAGGACCTCACGAGAGCCATCACCAGCATTTAGTGCCAAGATCACTTTGTTAAATAACGTCTCTGAAAGATACCATGGGAAGACTGCCAGAGGCCGAGGAAATCCACAGAGAAGACAGCGGCAGCAAAGTAGTGAAAAAGACAACACAAAGGTCTTCAAAATGAGATTCCTGAGTAATGTGAGAAACTTCTTGTCATTGATTCAATGCACAAAATACTGAGGACTTTATGGCTTTTGCTTTGATTTCTTTCTAAGAAAATCAGTCTTCAAGATTAACAGTTTTCATATGCATTATAAACCCTACATTTCCAGCCATGATGAAGCTCAAGCCCTAAAATTGCTCTGAAATTTCCTCCAGCAGGGATAATATACATCCGTGCCTCAGCCACATTCTCCAAGAAACAAAATCTTTGCTTTATTGAAGAAGTGAGAACTTTGGAGCAAGTTGTTCGGGTGTTTACATAGCCTGGAGGTGCCCCCTACAGTCTGTGCCAGGTGAAGTCTGCCCAGTTGTAGCATAGTCTTATGCGTATGTCTGAATGCCCACATTCCAGGAGAGAGATGACTGAATCAGATGACAGGGACTTAGAGGGAGATGCATTAATCATCACGCTGGAGAGATACACAGACCATTGTTCCCAGAAATGGAAAAGCTTTTAGAAGCTTTTCTGTGCTGAAGGCAGCAGTAATTACATTCCTACCTCCTGCATCGGTTGCAACAGGACTGATTCTCCTCTGTAGTGCCTCGTAGTAATAATAAAAGAAGCAAATACACTTGAGGAATCCTGGCTCTCCTCTGCACTCCATACAGCTTGCAGTCCCAGTGGAATTTCTCCTGAACTGACTTGAGAAGGACTAGGATGAGCATTTTGTTTCCATTAAACATCCCACAGCAGGTAATGCCATTTTCCCTGCTCAACAGAATGAAAGACTTAAGGAGCTGATAAGGTGAAAATTGGCATGGCCGCTCTGCAGCCAGCAGTGCTGTAGTGTAGAAGGAGCAAATCCCCATCCAGCCGCATCTATTGAGCCTGATGTCCAGTGCTGGGACCACCTGCTCTCATCACAGTTCTCACACTTTAGCTTCCTTGAGTGTTATCACAAGCTTTGCTGATTCCTCCTTGGCTCTGACTTTAGATGGTGGATTGTTTTGGGTGAGAACATTGCAGGTGGATAGTGGGAGCCAGGTTTTTCTCACAGACTTTCCATTTTGTAGCCTGCAGAGCAAATTCTTGAGACCAAAACCGCAATATTGCTTTTCAAGCCACAATAGCTTTTTTTTTTTTTTTTAATCCTCAGCCACATTTCACCTCTCTAACCCTCATAATATTTTTAAAAACAGTGCTTCTGTGATTTCACCACACATAAACTCTTATCTTATTCCCCACATGCATAGGGTTTATGATGTTTTTGATGAAACACAGAAGCTGTTAAAATGTAATCTGCTATTAGAGTGCTGGAAGCTTGTTTTCTATCATACATCATATTGGCTGGGATAGAGGACAAGAGAGATTCCTGCCATTAATGGATTGGTTGGAACGCAGGGTAAAAAATTACTTCGGGCATTCTCTTTTTTTATTTTGTTTTGGAGTCCTGACGGTCAGTGACAATAACTTGTATGCTGGATGGCCTCAATAACTAATGCCATTAAATAAACCCATGGAGCATCTTTTCATTATACACTGCTTTCAACTCTGGTCAGCTATAGCTCAAAAATCACATTGAAACTGAATTGAATTAAAGAAAGACAACAAAAGGATTAGAGACAGGGAAAGGCTTTAGGACTTTTTAATTTCTCTTGAGAAGAGATTAAAAGTTAGGTTTGTCTGGGAAGTGCCTCTGCTACAAGCAGCACCTGGAAGGAGGCTTTGCTGGCAGGCTGCCCCTAGGCCATTTCTGATTTATAGCATAGGTCAAACCAACCACTGTAAACACCAGGAAACTAATAGGTAGACAGCACACATCTTTGAAGTGCTGATGCCTTGGCTTTGATGAGATTAGTTCCTCAGTAGCTGGGCTGCTGTTTTGAACCCAATTTTTCCCACAGGTTGAGACCTGAAGAAAAAAATTGCAGCACACCAAAATAGCATGCATTTTCCCATGTGATCATGGGAAGGACCTAAGGCAGATGGAGTGGTCAAAAAGTGTCAGTAGAGCACAAGAGGAGGGATTGCAGTCTCCTACAGAAGGAGGCCCCCTCTGTGAGGTGAAGCGATGATGCTATGGCCGTCACCACCACCACATTTCCAGCCGATGCTGCAAGCCCAGCTGCAGCCCATGGTAGGGAGATCTAAATCTCACCTTTCAAAGGAAGGGTACAACAGTATAAATTAACAAAATAAATGCTCTTGACATAGCAGACATCTGGCCAAATTATGAAGCATCGATTCAAATAATTATTATCAGAGCAGCCATGTTCTGGAGCTCATCCTTGATGGTACAAAGCTCTGAAAAAAACACGTGGGTCTTGTGTTTGAAATTGCTCCAATAAAAAGTTCAGCTTTCTTGATTTGTAGAAAAATTTCCCCCTCATTCTCTCTCTGAGGAAGCACTGAGCCTATTAAAGATAATGTTGACTCTCAGTTTACCCCAGTAAATACCATGAAGTTCAATTTCAGAATTTGTGGCTATTTGTGGCTATTGTTTGCTGCTGGCTTTGTAGATGATTTTTTTCTCTCCTGTTCACATTTTTCCCCAGTTCCACTTCACAGACACAGCTTAATGGCAGAATTTGTCCTTTCCACATCCTGCCTTTTCTCTTTGCTTGTTCATGTTTAGTTCACACAATCACTGATGCCTCTTTTGCATCTTGTAGCAATGAGATTGTCATGGATAACCGGCTTCCCACTCTGCAGACGGAATTCCATTTAGCTGCTCATTTCTCTTCCTTCTCTGTCATGCAGATGAAGCTTCCTTAAGGCTCTTCGTGGCTGTGAATAGGAAAAATCTTGTTTGAGCTTAAGATTTCCATGGAGATGAGTTTATTATCTGCCCATTTGGATGCAGGTTATCCTTCTGGTAATTTTTGTCACATAGTAGTCAGTTTGTGTTGACATTAACTACTGTTTTATTGTGTTGCACTTGGAAGTGCAGTGTACGTGCAGAACTAGGGAAAACAATACCAGTTGGAGCAGCAAGGAATGGAGACTGGGATCTGGCTTTGAAGAAATCTATGCCAGGATGGTCACATCACAGAGGCAGAAGTTCTGCTGTGTTCCTGGCTGTGACACAAATGATATGGACAAATTTTTCTATCCCTACATCTTAAATATTCCATGTGAGAGTGAGATGATGCTGGATCCCTGATCAGAAGGGCAAATGCTTATCATATGCTCCTGTGCAGGCAGTTGGGTTCACTTCACAGGAGGATGGGCTGATATGCTATGACGTACCCCTACCCAACTTCCCACTGGGGATATGCAGTAGCTCTGAGCCATGTGATAGATAATCTGAGGCTGCAAATAAGTTATTCAGTCTTCTTTACAACTCTTCTGTTGTGAAAATGGGCAGCTGGTCCCATGCTGTCTTACCCCTGTCCACATCTGCACTACTTCTGTTCTATGGTTGCTCACACCCACCTCTGGGAGTGATCTGGGGGAACATGATGTACCTAGAAGCTCCGCCTATGTGTATGACAAGAAATAATCACAAATGAATGTGAAGAAAGCAAAGGCAATGGTCTGAGCCCCTCTGCCACAGTAGCCCCAAGAACTATTGGCTTCCCCATTCTGCTGAGTGGGACATTCCTGCCCCAAATAAAATACTCAGCACCAGGTTTGGGGGCTTTTGTTATCACTGTTTGTCTTGGTCAGGCCAAGTCTGAGGCCTGTGTGCATATCTGTCTGGAGACAGAAAGAAATTGTCAAAGAATGAGACAACTATACAACTACACCATCATTAAGGTTGGAAAAGACCAAAAAGAGCATTCAGTCCAGCCACCAACCCATCCCCACCATGTCCACTAACCACATCCCTCGGTGCCACATTCACCATTGACCACCTCCAGGAATGGTGACTCTGCCACCTCCCTGCGCAGCCTGTGCCAGTGCCTCACCACTCCTTCTGGAGAGGAAAACATTATCTTCCACTGATCCAACAGATTTTATGTCCCTATGGAGATGATCTGTGTTTGTAGGTCCTCACATTGTCTTAAACTAGTTTCAGTCATGTCTCTGTGTTTTGTGTTCCTCCTCCTCCAAACACCGCTGACAAAATCAGCAAGCTTCCCTGCCCACACTATGCCAGCTCAGTCACAGTCTGCCGACATGCTCTTGCAACAAAATACATTAGGGAATAGTTTGAACGGAATGGGCTGCCCAGGGAAGTGGTGGAGTCACTGTCCCTGGAGGTGTTTAAGAAAAGGGTAGATGTAGCACTTAGGGACATGATTTAGTGGGCAATATTGGACGTGGGAGGACGGTTGGACTAGATGATCTTAGAGGTCTTTTCCAACCTTAATGATTCTATGAATCAAACAAGAATACAGTTTGCCCTGGATATTATAAGTAGTCCTGAACAGATTTATTTTACCAATTACCTTTGGGCATTTTGCCCTTTGACTTAAAATAGTAGGAAAAAAGTCCTCTGGAGTGAAATGAAAATAAATTGAAATCATTTACAGATTTATTTTAACAAGATGTTAACAAGATCTTGCTTTTCAAATTTTTACAGTAGTCTTTCCATTATTTGATAATTGCAATTATTGTATGGGAATTGATTAGTTGTACAGAAATAATTATAAGCCCTATGAAAGCAAATTGAAATAGACTTTAAATGCTGGCACCCATTCCTGCTGTCCAAACAGGAAGAATTAAGTTGACCAGGATGGCTATGTCATCCAAGTGTTTGAATCCAATTAAGGAGATACATTTTTTTTTTTTCTTTACTTTTTCCTTTTTTTTTTTTTTTTGGCACTGTAACAATGAATTTTAATTGAGGATTGGATTGTGGGACGGTGCTGACTGGACAAAAGGTATTGTGTGGGATTTGATTACAAAAACCAATTGTTAAAAATAGAACAGAAAGTAATTAATGCTGGGAAATATTATTTGGCCTTGATGCTATTTGCATAGCACACACAGGAATTACTACTTCTTAAAACCAATGGGAAAAGCTGACACTTGGGATGAAGCAAAATTCTTTCAGACCCCCATACCAGGAAAGCTTTCTCATTACAAGTAGTGGCATCTTCCTGTGCCAGTGGAGCTTGGGGCTGGAGGAGGAGATGTTCAGTATATTATAACTTGAATAGGAAAAGTGTGATCAGAGTGAAGTATGCAAGAATTAGACAGACAGAGGACACAAAATCTTCCATAAAGACTAAGCAGTGGTAAATTCCACCTTCAGCCACAGTACATCCAGGCTGCAGAAGCCCAGGGTGTCAGAAGCAGCCCCTGCAACCCTGCCAAGGAGCTGCTGTCGTCTGTGTGCCAGATCAAGGGACATGAAAAGCACAAAGCAAACATCCTTAACTCTCCTTCTCCTGATCATTGCTTTCAGCCGTGACAACGTACAATCCAATCTCATCAAAATTCCCCATTACAGAATTCACCGGTGCCAGGGGACAGAGAGTCCTGGAGATAGATTCCCCCCACCTGTTGACACACGACAGTGAAGCACATTTCTGAGCTACATAAGTGACAAAAAAGTGACAAATACCGATCTTAGAGCTCGTGCCTTTCAAAAGAAATCAGCATCAACTCCATCACTGCAGTGCAATCCCACATCCATAACCTCTGCTGCGCTCAGAATAGCAACTTCCAATCTGACTTCTATGAAAAAGTAGCTTAAAAGAAAGCAGAGAAGTAATATTCAGTGCCTTCTGATGCGAAGAATACTGGTGGGGCTTACATGGAGAACGCTAAACCTGTCCTATCCTGCACAGAGCTATGGGGCAGCAGCAGCAGCATTTTCCCCTTCCAACTTGTGCAACACCACAACAAAAGGTGCTTTCATATCAAACACCACTATATGCCCATTTCTTTACCTGAAGAAAACAATAGAGCTTAGGATCTCAGCTTCAACTTTCCTTTCAAATCTCCATCTGTCCCCCTGACAAATGCACAGAACTTTGCACCAAGGCTCTCTTTCTGTTAAGCCCCTTGGCAGACCCTCTCATGTTATCACAGGAATATCTCTCTGTCTTACATCCTTCTTTTTTCTTTATCAGCAACAGAATCACATAAAAATTCTGTACTACCCAAACTGTTTCAGTCCGACAAATTTTAAAGGACTTTCAGTGTAATGGTTGAATTGGTCCCAGCAAACTAGGAAAGCTACAGCTGCATGAAGAACAGTGGTCACTGCTCAAAGCAGTGACAGAACACCGGTTGTACAACTATTACTCTCTGCACCAACACCAAAAGTTTTTTCACTTCTGGTTTACCACTCATTAAACTAAGTGATTACAAGAATCAAGGAATTATTCAAAACTCCAGTGTGCATGGAGCCTTTGATCGATTAATTGCATTTGTTCATCATATGCACAAGAAATAACACCTGTAGATTAGAACGACTTTGGATTGCTAGATGCTGGCAGAATAAATATGTATAGGTATACATTAACTTATTATTATATGTTATCAAATGTCTAAGAGAATATCACTAAAAAGTTCTAACTTATTGAGCAACTATATTTGCTGAAGGGCATCAATGTGTTAACACCAGTATTTTATATAAAATTCATCTTGCAATATAGTGGCTTCACCTCTAAAGCCTATTATAGCTCTATACTCCTGGGCAGAAGCTGGAGAATTGCCACTTAATTGTCAGCGCTATAAATTAGAGGAGTCCCTGAGTCAGATGTCATCCCGAGCTTATGGACCCACAGAGTGGAGAGGAAGTGCTGACAGAGAGCTTCAGCCTGGTGAGAACCTTCCCAATGGCTCTCCCAGTACTCCCAACCTAATTAATTCTGCTGATCTCCTATGTGCATCTGCATTTGCATTGTATTTAAATTAAATACAGTCGTGATTGCTGAGCTTGGCAAAGCCTGGAGAGCTCAGAAACTAAAAGCATGAAGGAAAAACAGCAATTCCGCTTTCTTGGCTATTGTTTAGAACATTATGGGGAGAAGTGTAAGTCTGATAGCTTACAGAGTGCTACAATTCCCACAGGTGCTCCGAATTGCGTTACAACCCAAAGCAGAGAACCATTTCTAAGAAGTACTTGAAACCGTGATTGCCCAGCGCATGAAAGTCACAACCATTATTGTCAGAAGAAGTAAAATATATCAAAGTTCCCAACTGAAGGCAGAAATCATCCTTTGTGACTCGTGTCTGTAAAGCACAGGTAATGGTGGGAAGCTGCAGGCACTGAGCAGGGCCCATCACTTTCCCCCTCCAAAGGAAGGACACCTTACCAGCTGCCTCCATCTATGCTAGCTTTTTGCAGCTTCTCTTGAAAAGTGAGGAACACACATTCTCCATGCTGCAGCCACAATCTTGTCTTTATAGCTCACGGTCAGACTGGCAGTCAATCAGTGCAGCCTTATTGCTGCAGGTGTAACCTCACCTTTCCCTTCTCACTTCAGATCTTGACATAATGTGAAGTTCTTCCCCTACTAACCACGGGGATACCCTAAAATCATAGAATCATGTCATGGCCTGGGTTGAAAAGGACCTCAAAGGTCATATAGTTTCAACCCCCCTGTGGTGAGCACCCAGACTACAAACCCGTGGATGAAAATCAAGGTGCTGATCTTTGATTCAAACATCTGATATCAAGGCCATTTCTTTTGTTGGTAGCTGAGATGACATGACATCACTTAAGCGTGCAACCACAGCCATCTGACATTCAGTCACTTTCATTTTTTATGTATGTGCTTCTGGTTCTGGCAGTGCAGTTCTCCAGGGAAACTGTTCCAGCAAAGCGGAAGGTTCCCTCAGAGCTATTTTACGCTGTGAGTGTGTCATCCACTGATGACAGTTAAAGCAATTTACCATTCCTTTCCTGATTTGATAATTACAACTTTGTTTCCCAGAGTCAAATACAAGATGCAAGAGCTTCCCTCCATTTCACTTCACCTAGGCCACTTGCACAAAATAACCAGAAATTAACATTTTAAACAAAAAGATTCACTGTGATAACAGCAGCAAGTGATACGGAAACACTTGAAATTCAGTGTGGCTAGGAGAAAGCTGCCTATATTTCTTACTGAGTCTGTGGGAAATGGATGCAAAGTAGAAGCTGAACACACACAGATGAACATGGACACAAAAGTAAAAGACATAAGTTATAGAAGTTACTTGGAGTGCCCAAGAATGTCTGGCACCTTGTTCCCTCTGAAATACACAGGATTGCAAGGAAACAGCCCTGATTCATGATATCCTGGGACGTCTTGATAGGCAGGGGAAGTTAGCACGTGGCCAACTCTTTATTTCAACAATCCTAGGAGAAAAAAAAAGGACCAAGATGCATCCCACTGTTCTGATCATTTTGCAAAGCTTTTCAAGGGTTTGATTTTCCTAAGTCATCTTCAGTTCACTGATTACACTGATCGCTCCTTCAGAGACTGTGGTGGTACAACTGGTACAAGTTATTACATGATACGGGCTATATACAATCATAGTGAACTAAATAAATGAAAGAAAAAACTGTGGAAAAAAAGTGAACATAAAACCTAATAGTCAACTGGTAAGGGTTGCAGTTTCACACTAATTCAGAATCAGAAATCATATTTCTTTTATCTATGAAGTCAACCCAAGTAAACCAGGGAAAGATGAGAGAAACCTGACCTCTTTTATGAAAATATGAAAAAAACTCACAGGATCTCAAAATATGCAAATAGTCTGAAAGCGTCATTTTTTTCCATAACAACTAGAAGATAGGAATCCTGGAAAATCAGTCATGTAAGAAAATCAAACTTTTTGCACTGTAGTAAAGAAAAAGATTTTTAGATCTCCAAGACAGAAAAGACAAAGGTTTCTTGCAATAGAAATATTACAGACAATAGTGTAGAAATGTGGATTGTATTAGAAATCAGTGCAAAAAGACCCCGTGCTCTTTGGTTTTATTACTCAAAGACACAGACTAAGCACTGGAAAACTAGAAGATGCTGAGAAAGCAGAGGTGCCAGGAGATGTAGTAGATGCTGAGTGGAGCAACAGTCAATGTGTAGAGATAGAAAATGTGCAAGGACTTTTCTTTCTCACTTATGTATAATTGGTGCTTAATTGACAGCAAATGGCTGTTGATCAGCAAGTGCTAATCCAAGTTCTTTAGGTTGCTTTATTCCAGGAGCCAGCAAGGATCACTCAAGCAAGCTCTGAGCTGGTGCATTGCCAAGATATGCTATAGCATCCATCACTTACATTTCAGCAGACTCCAAAGGAATGCTTCTGTAGTCTCATCACCAGCATCTCCCACGTCGGTAGGCACTGTAGTGTGTCCCAGTGGTGTCCAGCTGCTGCTCCTGAAGGCTGTGGATCTACTCTAGGCCACAAGGCACATCTCCTGAACCCATGCAAGTGTTCTGAACACACTGAGCAAAATGCCTCTCAGTGCCTGAGGATCTTCCCAGGCATCGCAAACACTTTTAGTAGGCTGCCTATCACCCATTTGCCTATGGTAGGCAGAGTGCTACTGTGCTGTAAAGCCTACCATACATATCTGAGCTCCATTGCCACTCTAGACCAAGAGGGAGAAGGAGTGGATCTGGCCTCAAACCAGAGCAACCATCACCTGAATGCAGAATGGCTTTTCATAGGCAGGAATGTATGCATTTGTTGCAAACATGCACACAAAAAAGATTTTGCTTATACAGTGAAAGATGCTGTGTTTCCCTTTATGGAAAAGTGCTCTCTGAAAGGCAAGAGACTATTGCTCTTCATTGGTTATTCACCATTTACATGCTCACAAAATTTTATTTCTCTAGTCACAGAACAGAAATGCTGTTGCTTAACAGCTCAGCTGCACCACCTGAATGAAGAGCTGTCAGCTTACCAGCCAACAGGTTTCTCCAAACTATTTAGCAATCAGTTATAAATACAAACCACATCTGCAGAAATCCATATCAATTCAAAACAGTTTTCAAATGAGGCACATTCATCACATAATATATAATATAGTAATATTCCCAACAAATAATTTAGTAGGCTTCAGAACTTGGAAAACAACAGGATAGAACATTAAGTAGATATCAGAAGGGAAAAAAACTGTTAAAATTCTTTTCGAGAATACCTGGAATTGAGGTGAAGCAACAAAGAGAAATCGGGTATCCAAAATATATTGTTACTTGCTGAAAGGTATTTCATTAAGCAGCAACAATGATTTGCACTTCAATAGCACTTCTCACAAAATAACCATCCCAAAGAATTTCAGTGAGCTGCTTCTCTGGGCTGACCAGCAAAGAAAAATGATGAATGGTTCAGCAGTATTGTATCAGTCAAAGGAATGGACTCAGGTGGCAGAAACAGCCTCAATTCCTGACTGGGAAAAATGACAGTTGGAACTTATATTGACATTTTTACCATGTTTAGCTAGACATGGTAACTAAGAGACAGCACAACAAAATAAACTCTAGGCTATTCTCTATGTTTCCTTCCTTTCTCCCTCACCCATAAAAATACAGAACTACAACCCTGAAAGTACAAATAAAAGCTGCCAGCTTTTACAGTGAAAGCAACCCAAACAGATCACTACTCAGAAATTGGTTTTCACTGCTGTCCTCATTAGAGAACAGACAACATATGCAGAAATTTTCTAGGGATTGCAGAAAACCAAGCAGGAAGAGGTCTAGAGGTCACCTCGCTCATCACTTTGCACAAAGCAGGATTATCTCTATTTATATCATCCTGACATATGCTTGTCTGTTTCTAAAAGACTTCAGTGGTGAAAAAACCACAGGCTCCCCAAGCATCTACTACAGAGCTCAGCTAGAAGTGCTGCTAGTGAATGTAGCCTAATGCTGAAGTTAAATCTCCCTTGCTGGAATTTAAGCCAATTATTTCATTTTTGTAATGAACCTAGAGAACAATTGACTGTCTTTGGTGCAGCTCTCCTTTATATATTTGAAGATTATCATGTCTCACTTCAGTAAGTTTTCTAATTCCTTCTGTCCAACCTGGTTATTTCAGCATCCTTCCCTCCAAGTTCATGTCTAGTTTTACAGCTATTTTTATTCTTCTCTCCTTACTCCTAGCAGCTGCTCTGGAACACCTCCCTGCAAGGACAGGCTGAGTGATCTAGGGCTGTTCATCCTGGAGAAGAGAAGGCTGTAGGGAGGCCTGAGAAAGGCCTTTCAGTATCTGGAGGAGAGCTGTAAGAAAGAAGGAGTCAGACTCTTTAGCAGGGTCTGTTGTGACAAGACATGGGGAAATGGTTTGAAACTAAAGGAGGAGAGATTTAGATTGAACATAAGGAAGTTTTTGCACTAAGGGTGGTGAGGCACTAGCACAGGTTGCTTAGAGAGGTGGTGGGTACCCCATCCCTGATGACACCCAAGGTCAGGCTGGACAGGGCTCTGAGCAACCTGGTTGAGCTGTAGGTGTCCCTGTTCATTGCAGGGGGTTGGTGTAGATAGCTTTTAAATATCCCTTCCAACTCAAATGATTCTGTGATTTTGTGACATTTTAGAATGATACCTGAAATAGGACACAGTGCTGCAACAGATGCCTCAATGATTCTGAACAGTTTTAGTTCATATGCCCAATGGCATTCTGTTCACATACTGTTTACTGTGTACTGTTTTGTTGTATTTTCAACATTAACATAATGTTTTTTTGACTCTACTCAAATTAAGATGTTGTTAGGACGTACGTATTGCAAAAGTGCAGTTTACCAGCTTCATTCCAAGCATGTTTTTCACAGAATTATGGAAATATTCAGGTTAGGAAAGAACCTTATGATCACTAAGTTCAACGATCACCTAACACTGAAAATCCAATATTAAACCGTGTCCCTATGTACCATATCAACACTGCTCTTAAATACTTCCAGGGATGGTGGCTCCAGCACTTCCCTGGCAGCGCAATACAGTGCCTCACCATTCCTTCTGTGAAGGAATTCTTCCTGATATTCAATCTAAATCTCCCATGGCACAACTGGGGCTGTTTCCTCTTGTACTATCATTTGTCATCTGATAATGAGACCAACCCCTACCTCACCACAACCTCCTTTCAAGCAGTTGTAGAGAGCAGTAAGGTCTCCCCTGAGACCTCTTCTCCGGACTGAACAATCCCAGCTCCCTCCATTGCTTCTCATAACTCTTGTCTTCTAATCTCTCCACCAGCTTGCTTTGGTATGTGATCTTTTATACCTGTGTATGAATAGCAATACAGCTGTGCATCTGCACAACCGTAAATATAAATCTTAGCCTCTCAGAGCACACAGGCAACATTGTAAGACTCTCTTACCAGACATCTCCACAAACATCATGAGGAGAACTGTTAATGTGTGGGCAGTCAAAAAAACTGAAATGTTTAAGGTATTGAGTTTGTCTGCATGCATGTAGCTTGTGCACAGGAGCTGCTGATGAACTGTTTGCTGAAAGAACTGGAGGAATCACACAACTGGCACCAAAATACACTACTGAGTCAAGCTGGAACAAAACAAACAAACAAACAAACAAACAAAACACAGAAAAAATGATGGTGCTGTTATGTCAGTTGATGGAATAGCAGGAATGTTCAGCTCTAAAATAGCAGAAATTGGAGGATTTCAGAGTTATTTATAAATAATCAGTAAATATTTTATGTTGAATAGTATATATACGCTATGTCTTTTTCCCAAAATGGCAGTTTTCAGACAAGGTAAAAACACAGAGCTCTTTCCAGGGAGGTAAAATTTCAGCTCAGTCAGCTTCTTATGCAGAAAAAAAAGCATTTGACAGTGCTCTTGCACTTTCTGTACTGTCCTGCAGTAAATCCTTTGCTATAGAAGCCCAT
Source organism: Odontophorus gujanensis (assembly GCA_013399175.1). Lineage (NCBI taxonomy): Eukaryota > Metazoa > Chordata > Aves > Galliformes > Odontophoridae > Odontophorus > Odontophorus gujanensis. The sequence goes on from VXAB01000161.1 coordinate 352,628, forward strand.
TAGAAAGTATTCTCACGTAGTCCCAGCAAACAGTTCCGATCAGATTTTTTGCAGCGGTGCTGTTGTCGTCCTCAGGAGCTGTGCTGCCCTGAAGTCCTGTGCTGTGGTGCCAGGGCACTGCGGGAGCCATTGCCTCTCGTTGTTCTGGGAGCAGTGAGTGATGCGGAGTAATGAGACATGACACTGAATAAATTGATGGAATGAGATACAACAGAAAGTGCGGGGCTGAGCCCTAGGGCGGGGACCTTTGTGTTGGTTAATCTGAACCTTTAATTTAATTAGATCTACATGCAGCGACAGCAGGGCATGAGGCTTTAATGCACAGTCAGTCTCTGAGCTACTTTCTCGGAGACAGAGTTCTCCCAGGATGAAATGAAATACTGTTAAAAGTCTTTTATGTAGGGCATGCTGCAAGTTTTCATATTTATTGCTATTACAGGTTCTGTCCATTAATGGGCTCTGGGCCTCTCTCTGGGAAGCAGCAGAAGGGAACACCCAAAGCCTATGGAAAAGCAAGAAAACCACCTTTATTTGTCCAAGGCACAGATGCGAAAGCTGCATTTGATCTAGCCACTGTGGAACTCAAAATAGATGTTGTCATCTAGGTTCAAAGGAGTGATGGACAATTGCCTTGACTCTGCTGCCCCAGGACCACACGTAGCCCATGTGCATGCCACCAAAGGCAGCCCTGCTTACAAGGCAGCCTGAAGCACTTGGCTCTGAAGCACAGATCTCAATGGCAGTAATGAGAGGGTTGTCCTACTACACTGACTGCTGCAATGACTTGCCCGATACGGGGTAGGAAATGAGCTCTCTCCTGGTTTCCTGCTCTGCTGACATTCACTGTGATACAGATCCAGCCCTGTCTTCCTCCAGAGCTGGAGAGGTGGAAAGGAACAGAACTTGTGAAAACAATGCAGAAAAAGAGATATAATTCTGAACTTCTCAGAGAGATTTTGGAAACTATAAGCTGGTTATCAATATCAAGAAGAGATCTTAAGCAGGTTTTAGCAATGTGGGGGTGGCCTCCTCTCCCAAGCAACAGTGATAGGATGAGAGGTAATGACCCCAGGTTGTTCCTTAGGAAGTTCAGGATGGATATCAGGAAAAAATTTCTTCTCAGAAAGGGTTGTGAAACACTGGAACAGACTGCCCAGGGAGCTGGTGAAATCACCACCCCTGGAAGTGCTTAAGAAATGGGGAGATGAGGTACTTAGGGACATGGTTAGTGGGCAATATTGGTGGTAGGTGAACAGTTGGACTGGATGATCATAGAGGTCCTTTAAAACTCTAATGATTCTGTGATTCTATGATCACCCCCACCACATGGGAGCTGTTCACATCCAGCATGTACTTTCTCTTCTGGATATGAATCCAAATGTTTGTGGAGCATTTGTATTTGAGATTTTAGCTTGGATCTCTTCTTCATTTGCTCCTTACATTGCTCTTGAAGCAACTGAGCTGATTCCAGTAGAGCCGAATGTGGTTTTGCTAGTGTTGCATTTGATTTGCTCTACTCACACCATGCAAATCTTCACAGACAAATGCCTGCTCTCCCTCTAAAGACACCTCACAGGGGAGGCTTGGGCTGAAATACAATTCCTCTGGAGCACTTGAACAGAACTAGTTTGAAGAAATGTGTCAGCAGACAAGATTCACAGCCCTCACTGTGAAGTTCTTTCTGAGCTCTGCCACAGTCTGCAGGAACCATCCCACCAGAATTAACACCCAGCTCTGGCTCTTCCCATCAAAAGCCAGAATGGGTGGGCTGCCCTTTTAGTCTTTTCTTGGCACAGGTCTCTACAGCCATCAAGCAAAGTTCTTTATTGAATATTCTTCATTTTATACAGTGCTGCTTCTCTTGCAGATTCCTGGCTTTTCTATTTACTGTTTAGCATCTCTTCAGTTTTATTTTGCTATTGCCTGAACAAATTTCCAGTATGTTTAGATTCCTTTGTACCATTTTTTCTCTGGACGTATTCTCTCAGTGATGCTGCTGCTCTCATTATCATGCAACTTCCTCCTCCTTCAAAATCTTTAAGGAAAATATTCAATGAAATTGGATCTAATAAAATCCCATACAAACTTCTCAATAACTTAATCCATTTTGATTCATTATGGGACGTTTCTATTTTCATATTATGTCATAAACTTCCTAATAAAGATAATTCAAACTACTTTTTAACTGCAAAAATCCAGAACATATTGCATGAAATTATTTCAATCCAAGTATATTGCATCTATTGCTCATTCGTTTACTAATTTTATAACTACTTAAAAGTAAACGAGATTGTAAGACTTGCACATTGTAAATCCAGGTTTCTAATTGTTCAAAGGTCTATTATTGCCTAAATGTTTCGTGAAAGTTAATTAAGTTCCCATTTTCTGCCAGGTCTGGCTTTATCACCAAGCGGAGAGATCTAATTAGCATAAACAAGATGGATTCGGTAATTTAGGAAGAATGTCATAACAAATCCAGATCATCCCCGTTGCTGTAACGTACCCCTCACCACTCTTTGTGAGCACATCAATAAAAGGATCTGTTCATTTCTGTTTAAATCACAAAATGCAAATATGTCAGGATGCTCATTGACATTAATGTGAGCTTGCAGCTCTATGAAGAAGAATCATAGAATAAGCAATTGCAGAAAAGGTCTCTGCATAAGCCAGAACACTTCAGCACATGTGCAATAGGGTAATAAAAAACAAGTACATGCTTGAAGCAACAAAACAAAAAGGGAAAAAAAAAAACATTGGAACCTAACGGCAAACTTAATCAAGAATCAACATAGCATTGTTGAACATAAGGTAAAAGCCTTATTATTTGAGGTAAAACTGGAAACATTCAGACACCGTGGCATACTCCCTAAGTGTCAGTCACTGAGACATGATCTTTGATGCATCTCAACAGGATGAAGTTTCCTCAGGCAAGCTTCCTTTAGTACCAAGGGCACCCTACTGCTTCTACTGCAGGTTTCCCCACCAAGCACCAAGCACTTCCCTGCTCCAGCAGCACCCCACTGGGGCAGGGGAAGGGGCATGGCAGCAGTGGCAGCTCATGCGGAGAGCCTGGAAGCCCTGAGAGGGGGAAAAAAGGGAGAGAGAATGTTGGTTTGGAGAGGGAAAGAGTCTTGCTCTGCTCTTCACAGTCACAGCAGTCATATTTTTATCCAATTTTATCTAATTTTTATTAACTTGTTCTGTTCATAAAATATGCTATAGTTTAGTGGGCATGGTGGTGATGGGTTGGTGGACTAACCTTTCCAACCTTAATGATTCTATGTTAATCATATGATATAGTCTGATATCTTTGCTTTAAAAAAGCAAAGCTGCTTTGAACTGGTGCGAGATATGGCCAGATCAGACTACCTTGTCCTTCCCCAGAGATCTCCATCCTTTGTTTCAGCCCCAACAGGAACTGGACTTCAAAAGAAGACTGAAGGTCAAAAGCTAGCATCTGGTTTGTGGGGATAGGTGGACATTCAGGAGTGAGAAAAATGGACTTCCCACAATGTAAAAAATAACAAGCACTAGGGAAGGGTTAGGTACATATTCAATGTGCTTTATCATCCTGAAGATACTCTTTTTTGGAAGTTCTAAACAATTAATACAAAGATGTTATCCAGTCACATTGCTGTTGTTGTTGCCCTAGATGGAAAATACTTTCCATACCTGAGCATAAGTTTGACTTACTGAGGTACTAACAAGTTGATGCACAAGAGACTGACTACGGCTATAGGACAAGCTGAAGAAGAACTGACCACAGCGCCAAAAAGAGAGCTGGAAAGAACATGTTAGGTACTGCCATACAGAACAAAGTCCACGCAGAGCAAAGCCTCTCTCCATATAGATGCTAAAGCTATGGGCCAGAGGTTCTTCATAAATTAAACCAAAGGGACTTCGTGATGGCCCAAAGCATTTGTAGTCACTTACCTAAGGCTTTACCCCAACAACCTAGATGTACAGAAAAGATAGAGATGGCTCCATCTCAGCAGATGCTGAGCATCTGTACTACTACCCACACTGTTCTCAGAGGTCTCCGTAAACCATCATGCAAGAACTAGAATCACGGGCTGTGTCTCCATTCACTACACCTGCTAATTGCTGCTACAGGAAAAAGTCACAGTAAGCATAAAAATAAGTGAGCATTGTTCTGCTGATCTCACTCCCTCCCTTGAGAATATTGCCCGAGCACAGCAAAGAACATCTGTTTGCAAAGCATTCAATGCACTGCACAGAAGCATGTTTACAGTGAGTGATTCAATTGCAACTGGAATTCAGCACATAAATCCCAGTGTTTCAGCTGGATTTAGGTAGAAACACTTGTGTTTCAGCACAGTGAGTGTTTTAGCATCAACAACAAAAGGTTAAAACTTCATTTTTTCATCTGGATTAATGGACAGGTCCTTTTCTGAGCTGACTCAACAATAGGATACAAAATAGAAAGAAGTTTTGTGAAGTGGCTTATCAGTATCAAAAACAAGGGGGAAAATACATATCTGAATAGATTTCAATCTGTTCCAAAGCCCAGACTGAATGCAGAGTTCTGGGGGGTTGAGATGATTTATTTTAAAACTATTAATCTCAATTGGGCAGGATTTTCACTAGAGGTCCCTTCAGCTTCTGTCATTTGAGGAGTCAGTGTGGAGCCACCTTATGGGTAAGGAAAGCCTCTCTCCAAGCACTATGGATTTGATCTCCATCAACTGTAACAGAAGCTTAGATAGCTTGAAGACATGCCAATATCTAAATGAACGTGTTTGAATCTGGAGCTGAAATTTACTTCAAGTATCTCAGATCTATGTCAATAAGACAATGATAATACAGTGTCCCTTTCTGGTGGAAGCACTGTTAGAAAAATGTTCAGTATTGAAAGAGGTGTACAGATACAACTGCTAAAGGATTTCGTGACGTTTACCTTACAGAGAGCAATAGCTGATGAGTTTCATCATTTCCAATTAATTCCAAGCAGTCTGAGGGAACAACTTGTCAAATATACTTATGCAAAGCCAACATATATATGGATTAGTGAGTTGTGGAACAGATAGTAATCCTATCTCCACTATGTCATTGAGAAAGGATCAAGAAAAAAAAGGAATCTTTCATAAAAACAGACTGGGTGTGACTGATGTGGACCAGTCACACCTCGGCCCTTAGCCAAAATAGAGTGAAGTCAATGTGAGGCTTAAAAATGCATCTCTTTCTTTCTGGACATATTTTTAATTTAAAATGACAAGATCAGTATGCAGCTTGGGCAATCCTTGTGTCAGCAGTGCTATCTCCTTTTATTTTTTACATCTGATGAAAGGTAAGGCTTCTCCAAAGATTAATATTACTCTGTTAATTAACTAATATATGAGCAGATGTTAACTGCTTCAGAAGTGCCAAACATTTCTGCTATTATTCACCGCAGAGTCGGATGTTTCTAGATGCTTTTCAGAGTGATGAGCAGCATTTGGAAGCTTGGTGACACAGTTGTCAGTGTCTCGAACTGCAGCTGTGTGGTGAAATCCCAATACTGGGCTTCAGCTGCTGCCCGTGAGGAAGGGCTGTATCCTGCCACGCTGTTCTTGGGAAGAAAGGCAGCCCTCACAGAGCTGCAGAGTATGGCAGCAACTAATTAACATTGCCTGGCATCTCTTGTCCAGCTGAGACTGATTTCTGTCTCTTTTTTAGGTGATGTCCAATAGCTACACATAGTCAATGCCGGACCGAAGATGCAACATTTGAAAGGCTGTGTCTGACGTGAGCTGCAGCCCCAGAATCAAATGCCAGTTACAGAAAAAATGGAAATCTGAAGCTTACAGAGCAGATGAAAGCAAGAAAACTTTGCAAGCATCACACTAACAAGGCTGCATTTTGTAAATTGCTGTCAGTTCAGTCTGAAAGGATTAGGGCTGAGCCCTCACTTCAAGGGATGACAGCACCACAGAGCTCCATTTTGTTGGATGATTTTTGAAAATTCTTTCCCTCTAATCAAGCACTGCTGCAAACAGTGGTCTGCTGCCTCCATAGTTGGAATACAAATCTCCACTTGCAGATCTGAAGTGCCATATGACAATTCAGCCAATTCCTCATTCCTTTATAAAATGTTCAACAACAAAAAAAAAAAAAGACAAATGAAAGACCAAGCAGAGAAGAACCTAACACTACGTGATCCATTACAGCCCCCTCATCCTTGGCTCCTATTTCTGCTGCTGAGATGTTAAACATGGATTATGATAGGCAACTACCCAAATTGTCCTATGAAGTTTCTAACTCTAGTGCAGAGCTGCTTTGAAATCAATGCAAGTCCTGCTGCTACACTCCCACAGGCTCTATGTGCTCTTGTTACATGCAATAAGCTGAATGGCAGTGAGTGTATTCAGGTTGAGAGCAGCAATTAAAACCAAAATTTTTTTTATAAAGTACAGCAGTTTTCACACTGTGATATGAGCAGTGCCTCTTTCCACAATTGAGAGATAAAACTGAGTTTCTAATGAAGCTCTTACTGTTCGTAAAGATGTACTACCACTTCGTGGCAGTTGCACTGATCAAACTCCAGCAGGAGTATTGAAGGTCTGCCTGATTAAATTTTCCCTTTGGAGCTTCATAAATTGTGTTGTGTGCTTTTGCCCAGCCCCAGTTCCTTATTCAGAATCAACCATGTATCACTGTTCTCCATAGCTTTGGAAACACTTTGACATCTTCTAGAGAAAAAAAATAACTGTTATAAAAAATGCATCCAACGTGTATGTGAATCATAAACCCATAAAACAGAATCATAGAATCATTAAAGTTGGAGAAGACCATCATAGATGATCTAGTCCAGCCATCAAGTAGTGTATGGTCCATGCAGCCTACAATGCAATATTCAAACAACATTCCCAGACTTCAAAACATATCCCTTGAATATAAGAAATTCCAATTTTTTAGGCCTTGTGTAACCATTTGAATTTCTGGTGAGGGGAATCACCACTCTCTGGCCAAGGAAAGAAAAATATCATTCCCCAAGCATTTTCAGGATACTGCAGTCAACAAGACTGTAAGTTCTACAATTAAAAAAAATAATAAAAAAAATGGAAAAAGCAAAAAGCAAAACCAAAACACAGATCACACACAGCCAGATGTCCCTTCCAGAGAACTGAAAATCCATGGCTGCATCTGACTCCAGGCTAACAAACCTGCTGCCAAATTGAATCCCAGAGGCTGGCCCAGACGCAGCATAACAACGAACAGAAACTAATGGGGGCTCATCAATTCACAGTCAAGATTTTCCCTAATCTGCCATCAATCACAGTATATCTTTGTTATTATCTCAATTGCCAATATGCTCTGGAACTCCTAAAGCTGTGTTCAGAGATTTTCAAGTATTTTTTATCCTGCTACAATATTGAGCTGTTGCAATATACAGAAGATGAATGACCCTTTTTAGTTCTTCCTAATAACATTTTTCTCCTGACCTATAACCAGCAAAAGTAAGATGATGCTCAGTATAACTTTGTTTTTCCCTCAGTTTGTAAATGCATAGTGGTTTTTAGAAGCATAGCCCAGCTGTGTTTTGGAAATGCACAGTGCAGCAGCATGCAGGGAGGCTCAGCATGACAGTGCTCAAGCTCCCAGGACAGTCTCATGATGTTTTATGAGAGACAAACCTCAAATTAATGAAATCTGGAGAGACATCCTGGCTTTCCTAAAACACAGAACATATACCACGAGGATAGGGAAGAGAAAGTGTTTGACAACCAATATTTTTTTAATGTCCAGTTTAATAAAAGTCAGGCTTTAACCTACATTTCCTCAACTTACTTCACACTACAGTAGAACCAAAATGTATTATCTACTAATGAAAGTCAAGCCAGTTTTGTCCTTCAGGCATTAGAAAAGTTTACTTTCTGAGGAAACTTTTGAATTATTACCATATAACAACTTGCTGCATGTGAAGCCACTGGGAATCTGGTAGAATTCACTACCGAGGGCACAAATCGTTGAGCTGTGCTAACTGCTTATTTTTTTCCTGGCAGGATTTAATCTTACAAACTCTACTCTGATAAACATCTGCCCATCCAAACAAACACTTTTTTTATCACCTTCCCCTATCCTGCCAACAGCCAGTGCTCCCTCAGTCCTGTGCTTCTAAATCTGAATGGAACTGGAGGTGTTCTCTGACTAGAGCACAAAATCCCAGGTAAGCTTTATGAAAAAGTAACAGCAAAAACTCCTGATAGATGTTTGAAATGGACTGAAATTACGTCTGTTCTGACCTCTGATTTCTTATATATGTTATGTTGCTCCTGAACTTTTGATCCCAGACTGTTAAATCCACTCCTGATCAGACAGCCTAGGTATTAGATTAACTGACTTAAGCTCTAAGCAATAGAGCTAGCTGTATGCCACAGAGCCACACTCTTGTTCCACCTCGCTACCTTTTCAGAAGTAACTCCTCCAAAGTAAATGTCCAGGAGCCACTGTTCTTGCCAAAGGAATCTTCCTGCTCTTACCCAAAGCTGTCTAACTGTGTGAAAGAACTCCCAGATTCCTCCATGATAGTAATCAGAAATACTGATGTTTTCAGCAAAACCTTAACAAGAACCCCAAATCGTTAGGTCTCAACAAAGCTCACCCTAATCATTGGTAGTCAGTAATCACTATTACGTTTATTTTAGTAAAATATTTATTTTAGTAAAATACATAGTGCTAGGAAATGTTCTCAATCACAGGAACTGGACCACTTGAACTGTCATACTGTGACAATGTCTCCTGCCATAGATTTGCTCCTGGTGATCTAGGAGCCTCCCAACTATTCCAACTATCCAGGGAGAGGAGATAGAGAGCCAAGAAATGCAGTCAGCAACTGGCTACTCTGAACTGGAGGGGTGAGAGTTTGAAGCCAGGAACGCAGGTCACTCTGTCTCAGACAAGGGCTGTGGTCCAATATATGTTTCACTACCTCAGAGAAAAATAGATGAGATTCAAAGTGAGTATAACATAAGTGAGCCACTCAGGGAAAGGAAAGGGGTAAACAAACGTTGGTCTAGAGGTCCTCACTGGAAATTTGTTCCTAAAGGCAGCTTTTATAACTCCCACAGCATCAGACAGCAAGAGACAAGTTCACAACTAGGACACAAAATATCTTACACTTAAAATCAATGCCTTGAGCTGCATCCAGATCCGAACTGAAAGCTGGGGAAGCTCAAGAACATAAATGTCATCCAGCCCCTTGAGGGAAGCACAGCTGAGTGGGGAAGCAGCTGTGCCCTTCCCCAGGCAGAGGATGACTCTCGTAGGGAACAGCCTGGATCCCTGCAGTGCTTGTCTCTAATACAAGTCACAGTTTTCTAGCTAAGGACAGAAAGAAAAATGGATGAGGACCACACTGTTCTACATCAAGAAGCAGCCGAAGACTCATCTTGCCTTCCCATTAAGTGAATTTGGGCTTCAAATGAGAAACTCTCAGTTTCTTTTTTATTTTTGCCTGTAATCAGTTTTAAATTCATCTTACTCTGTTTGAGATTACACTGATCACTCTTTCCTCATTAACACCACAGGGAAGGCTCGTTTGCTGGTTCATCCCATTCTTAAGGAAAAGAGAAGTCAGGGATATGTCTGCAGCAAGCTCGGTGGACAGAGGTGCCAAAGTTAGGCAAATCGCAGCAATGAGAGGCTATGGACAGTGGAGAGGTGTGAAATGAGACGAGTTCAGTCCAGATCCCCAAGTGCAGCTATGCTCAATTCTAAATACTCTCAGCACTGAGCTGTTGTGCTCATGGGACTTAGGTAGCCAGCAGTTCTGTGCCATGCCAGCCCACACTGCAGTCATGAACTCCTCAGCTTGCTGAATCATAGAATCCTCAGAGTTGGAAAGGACCTTTAAAGGTCATCTAGTCCAACTCCCCCACAATGAGCCTACAGCTCGATCAGATTGCTCAGAGTCTGGTCCAGCCTGGCCTTGAATGTCTCCAGGGATGGAGCATCCACCACCTCTCTGGGCAACCTGTGCCAGTGCCTCACCACCCTCACTGTAAAAGACTTTTTCCTTATATCCTTATACATAGAGTCATCTGAGTTAGAAGAAACCTTAAAAGGTCATCTAATCCAACCCTCCTACAATAAACAGAGACATCTGCAGCTATAATCATAGCCGTGAATCATAACTTACCTTACCTGCTTAACAAGCAAAATCAACCCATGTTTTTGCAATAAGCACAATTACACTGTGGAGCTCACTGCCCTTGGACACCAAGGTGGCCAAAGGATTAAGCAGGTTTGAGGAAAGTCTGTGTCAACCTCTGAGATATGCACACTGCAAGGGCCCGGTACATGGAAGAACATTAAAGAAAGCTCCTGTGAGCATTAAGAATAGCTGAGCATCATCCAAACACTGTCAGTTGAGCTGTCCCAGCAGGAGAGGAAGAGCATATAGAGCAGTAGTCCACACTTTCATGGCCCATCTGAGAGGCATGTAACTATCCCTGGAATGTAGCTATTCCTTCATAAGCAGCAGCAAAACCAGTCAATATGTGCAGCCAAGTAGTTGTTTATAACAGGTCTTCCTTTTTTTGGAGCTACCTGAACTTTTTCACCCACAAGATGAAATTTTCTCTGTGTTGAGAGACAAAACACCACTAGTGCTACTGACAAATTCAATCTATTTTCTTGCTCCAAGTAGTAACTAAATAAAATGGTGGAATTGAATGGGACTCGAGATTACTCAGTGAGATCAAGCAGCTTCACAGAAAAATACCCTTTGATTCCACCCTACTGACTCATAACTCAGATGCAGTTTGCTCAACAGTTTAGGCTATCAGCAGCCTCCTGCAGGAGCGGGGGTCCTCCTGCATCTTCCTACCCCAGAAACAGGAGAAGGCAAGTGGGCATGATGGCTGCCAGATAGGTCCCGTGATCTTTATAGAGGATCCCATGAATATGGTTGAAGGGTTAAGGAGTACTGCACCTGCCATGAGGAGCTGTCACGTTTACTGACTGGGCCCAGTTACCACATTATGCTAGCACTTAAGGCCCTGGTTTGATTTGCTGGAATTACATACACTTAACCTCCTTCAATGTACAGACTATTCCATGGGTTTTGTACTAACAAGGCGTGGCAAATTCATTTTAGTAAGGGTATTAAAAGAGAACAGAGCACACACATATTCAACCCATATGACTAGGCTGTTTCCATCTAAGTTCCTATCCTTCACACCATTTTGTAGTGCCCTTTTAATCCAAAAAGCATGTTACAAAGAATTACTCAGAATAAAATGCACTACTCAGAAAATGACTTTCTAGATACCTAGACTTGCTTAATTTGTCTGAGAGCTGTGAGAGGTGCCTCAATCCAGTAACCACGACAGTCAATTTGCAACCTTTCAATGGATTCAATCATACCTTAGGTAAAAGAGAATATTCTTGTCTTAATTGAAAAATACAGATCTGCTGGGGATGAGAAGTGTTACAGAAAGAGCTCTGAAAGGAGATCAGAAAGAGTCTTGTGCCTGGCTCTATGAGCTTCAAGTTTTGGGGTGTTTTCAAGTGCATTCATGAGAACAAAAAAGCAGATTATCTGAAGTTTTTTGGCACCTTCAAGTCCAAGCTGCTCACAAACCAATAAAAAAAGAAGAGAAAAACAATCAGTGTGAACAGACTGCTGCTCCAACATTAACATAAAAGTAGCAGATAGCTCCTCTTCACCCAAGGTACCATCAACATAAATAAGGTACCACAGCTGAAACAACACTGAGGATGCCTTGCTGCATCTTAATAACCGAAGCAGGAATTCTGACAACTGTCTCAGAAAGAAACTCAATCTGGCAGACAGGCCTCCCCTGTAGTTTGAGAGAACAGGAAATAATAGGGAATAAAATGACATGATAGGTGCTGGAAACGAGAAAGGTCACCTTCATTAGAGTTGACCATCACTCACAAATCCAGCCAAATTTACCCTCGTGGTCTTAGTAACAATTAAATTCTTTTAAAAAATGCAACAAGATGTGAAAGAAAATTCTCTTTATTTAGGTAACTGCTACTGGATCCCTAATCGAAGAGAAACAGGGGCAGTTGGAGGATAATAACAGCTCTCTAAAAGGCAAGAGATAAGGAACATCTGCTAGCAGGGACCCGCATGAAAAAAGACCTGTCTGTGAATGGGCATAAAATATTAATATTCTCGTATCCAAGTTCCTTTAGACAATGGAAGAAAAAAGGAGCAAACCTTAAAGAAACCAGACTTCAGCAGCAGATCTCCATTCTGTGAAATTTAAAGCTGTCTTTTGCAGTATGGAATGGATCACTCTGCTTTGCTGTTGCACTCCCCAGATGAGATCCCAATGCAGCCCTGGAGACTGTGACAGCATGTCCCCAAGCACACAGGATTGGATTTTAATGCACTGATCTGCTCCTGGTTGCTGGCTGACTAGTTTTCTTCTCCCTGTGCAAGTTTAATTTTGCCTGTGAAATGTGTGTGCATTACAATAAAGATCGGAACAGAGATCTCGGAGAGCCATGGGGCACCATTACAGAAGGCCAGGGACCCACTGGTGCTCTGCTGATGAGTGTTCTCTCTGAGTACCACATTTTCTTTATGGTGGTACCTTTCCTTGGTGGCACTTACAAGTAATTTTAACGAATGGATATATAAGAGGGATAGATTTCCTGTGACAGAGGTTAGCCATTTGCGTAAAGCCATTTAATAGCCATTTCAAGCTTCAGTTTTGGAAGCTAGCACTGTATTTTGCTTGGGAAGCTGGTCCGGGATTTAACAGCTGTGGAGACAGGGAGCTACTGTTTCACTTTTAGCCTAAATTTCCTCTTGGCCAGCTCATACACCTTCAGTTCTTATACTGTCTCTCTTCTTTTCACAGCTTCCTTGCTCTTCCCGACAGCATAGTTGCAGACTTGTATCCCCTTCAGCCTCCATCTAGCTAAGCTGAACATGAAAAGCTCCTTCAGTTTCCTGAGATATGATCTGCTCTTCATTTTCCTGCTCCCACAGTTAACCCTCAGCTGGCTCAAGCATTCAGCATCCCTTTGGGTAGTTTACAACAGTGGCAGATAACTTCAGTATGATCTCCTGCACATGATATAATTGCTACTGTTTTTCTTTTTCAGTCACAGAGCCTCAGTAAAGGCAGCGAACCATGGTCTGAACACTCTCAGTTTAATTATCATCCTTGTGTTTCCCTTGTCAACAGAAGACAGGATATTTTGCACATAAAAGTGATTTCATGCGAAGTTTTGAAAGGTGAAAAGGTCTCTAAGACATCATTAATTCTTCTCATATTGCTTTATAACCACAATACTTCTGGGGCAAAGATGATGGTTTGATTTAGTTTCCCATCCATTTAGGCATAAATATCTGGCAATATTTGCATTCTCAGGATAGATGAACAGACATGGAGACTACAGGGCTGGAAACCATCCTTCACTTGCAAGGGCCTGGTGAAGGAGGACAGCAGTGAGATCCAGTTTGGCTTCAGGGAGCACAGCTGGGGCTGTGGGGCAGGTGACACATGGGCACTGGCAGCTGCTGCTCTGACAGCCCAAGGATGTGGCTGTACTTCAATGAGGAAAGCAGATGCTGAGCTTGGGGTGGCCACCTGGGCTGCCTGGACCCGTAGAAGCCCTGATACATTCCTCAGTGGTCCTGTTTCTTGGGAGGGCATCTCATCAGACCGAATGTCCAAAATCCAGGTTATTATATTACCTAAAGCTGATGGCAAGCGTATTCAGCTGGTGGGTTTCAAGGCTATGCTATCTGCAGCAAAAATCCACGCTGACAAATTTTTCTGAGTCTCTGTCTGCTTACCCCCAGGTTTGATTAGCATTTGGACCAGCTGACGTTTCTTGTCTCATCTCCCAGGACCCATCATGAGCTACTGAGCAATTTCTGAGATACTGACTGAATTTGCAGCCATGCAGGTGAAGATTTACAGGCACGGGTGCTACGCAAGCTGGAAGATTTGTGGTGTACTGCTCCTGACAGCAGAGAACAACCCTATGATAAAGCACTGTCGTCTGGACAGTATGTGGGACTGCAAATATTACTAGGAGATGTCAGCCTCCCAGCTGTGCACATCCACAGCTACTCCTCAGCACTTACCTACAAGCTGGTAAGTTTTTCAACTCTGTCCTTTTCTCCTTTGTAGTGGGATGGAGGGTATGATGCAACTTGCTGGCAAAAGCTTGAACCATTGAAGAAATAGAAAAGATTGAAGCTGCACTGCAGTGGGAACGTAGCAGTACTATATGGATATGTGCACCATAAGATCTGGAACATCCTGACATGCTGCTGAATTCACTGTGCTATCCGCGAACAGCCTTGACACACATACTGCAGAAGACAACAGGAGATAACTCAGATGTGCAAGGCCCTTCCCAGAGTATTTGAGAAGTGAAAGCCACCATCGCTATTCATGTTTTTGTTCAATGGATAACGCTGAATGAATCAAAAATGTGGGAAGGGTCACCAATCTTCACGTGACCCAAGCATACTCAGCTGACAGGTCTGGCAACAAGAGCCAGACTGCAAAATACCTGGGACTGAGCCATACCTGTGTGGTGGGGAGCAAGGAGAGTGGCTATTGACAGGAGCAGTGAGCCCTTCCCTAGCAGCTCTGCTTTCACAAGCTGCAGCAATGCAGGTGACAGAGGGTATTTCATCAGCAGGTACCCAAATGACTGTACAGCAGACAGCACTGTACATTAAAACATTTTCTTGACATAAAAAGAAAAGTGCCCAAGAAATAACATAGGAGCAATCATACTCAGAATGCTCTTAATTCTGCCAGCACTGGTCTCTCTGGAGGGCTGCCTCCATTTTCCAGAAGGGGCCTAGCAGAGAAACAGCTGAGATAAGCCATGAATAATCTGAATATGCTCATCAAAGTCATCGCTGAAAAATGCACAGGAAGGATTACAATTGACATGTTTTCTACCCATAAAACATGAAGGAGAAGCTCTCAACTCCACAGACTCTTTGGGCATTGCTCACTACTGAGCACCTGGGACTGGAGCTATTTATTTTACAGCTTATTTATTTTACAGCTCTACAGAATTGCTCTACATTGCTTCACTTTTCCTTTTATTTTCCTACAGATGTTTCAATATAAATTATAGTAATTATCCACTGTGAAGAAATTAATTGACATTAACAATTGTGTGAAATGTAATTGTTACCAATTTTGTGAGATTTCTGTCATCTTCAGTCGCCCACGTAGCTTGAATGGTCTGTATGTTGTGGAAGGATGGGTGGATAGGCTGTCCCCAAAGGATAGATATAATGGAATTGATATTCTCCTACCATGCTGCACACAGCCTGCCTGCTTAAACAGCCTTTTCACAAACACATCATTTTGGCAACTTTCTCCCTGATCTACCAATGCCTCTAGAATCTTTTCCTCCTCTGTCATTTCCAGCTGATAAGATCCCAATTTATAATAAAAGGTTTTGTTATTAGTTAGCAAATACCTGACCTTTCATTTTGTACTGTTAAATTTCAATCCATTTTGATTACTGCAGTGCTCAAGGTCACCCAGTTCTTTCTGTAGATGATATGAATATTTCACATTTGTCCAATATATAACCTTTCCCTTGGAAGTTCTCATTATCTTTGAAAAGTCTCTCTAGATGGGAAGGCTCTGAAGTCTTACATTCCTTATTAATTTTGTTGCCCTTTTCTCAACTTCTATTATTTCTGCTTTGTCCTTCATCTGATCCGCTGTAATGTACCATGGTGCAGCCCTCCATCTTTCTTTGATATTAGGAGGAGTGTATGGCAAATCCAGTAATTTTCTATTAGCTAAGCACAAGCTATAGGTGCCCTGCAGTATAAACAGCCAAATTAGTTGTAGGTAGGTAACACAGGTACTTATTTTTATTAGGGCTGTTATACTAAGGAAACACTGTTGTGTACTTAGAGTTCAAAACCAGGGCAGGTAGGTACCTGCTGCATATAGCTGAAAGGCCAGCCTACACATTGCATTCACCTGAGACCTTGGAGCTACATGTGATGGCTGAGTTTCTTCCTAAAGTCTTATAAATTAATCTCAGCCTAAACATTCTGTATGTATAACTTAGATTAATGTCTGTGATGTATATTCATGGATTACAGCTGCTATTCTACTCCATTTGGGAAGTTCATGTCTAAATTAGTATGTGGGACAAAAAAAGGATTCTTAACAAAACTGCAGCAAGGTTATTTACCAAGTATTCAAGCAGCAGCAAAACCTTTAAAAAACTTAATTATTTGTAATTAAGGTACAAGCCTTGGACAAAAGTATGACCAGAATTTAGATAGTGTTATAATAACATGTATTCTCTTCAGGAGTGGGACCCAGCATTGGCAGAGTTGTTGACTGCTATGTATTTCAGTTTATAAAATACACACTTTTTGCCCCCATTTTTCTTTGGTTTCTTTGGGCTTTGTTTGAAAAATTAAAAAGCCCCCAACTCCAAAACACATATGAGAATCAATGAAATGTGTTTGGATTCCAGTATGTTATCCACCACCAGGAAATAAATCAGGACTTATATGTTGTTATGTATTGGAATGAAAAGTCATTAGTTTTGGCAGTATTGTTTACTAACAAATAAAATAAAATAAA
>VXAB01000162.1:3059-37820 GCA_013399175.1 Odontophorus gujanensis
CGCCAGCGCCGGCCTCTACCGCGGGCGCCGCTGCCGCATGGAGTCCTGCTTCGACTTCGCCCTTTGCCGGAAAAACGGCTTCAAGGTCTACGTGTACCCGCAGCAGAAGGGGGAGAAGATCGCCGAGAGCTACCAGAACGTCCTGGCGGCCATCGAGGGCTCCCGCTTCTACACCTCCGACCCCAGCCAGGCGTGTCTGTTCGTGCTCAGCCTGGACACGCTGGACCGGGACCAGCTCTCCCCGCAGTACGTGCACAACCTCCGCTCCAAAGTGCAGAGCCTCCACTTGTGGAACAACGGGAGAAATCACTTGATTTTTAATTTATATTCCGGCACCTGGCCCGACTACACCGAGGACGTGGGTTTCGACATCGGGCAGGCCATGCTGGCCAAAGCCAGCATCAGCACCGAGAACTTCAGACCCAATTTTGATGTTTCTATTCCGCTCTTTTCTAAGGATCACCCTAGGACAGGAGGGGAGAAGGGATTTTTGAGGTTTAACACCATCCCTCCTCTCAGGAAGTACATGTTGGTATTCAAGGGGAAAAGGTACCTGACAGGGATAGGGTCAGACACCAGGAATGCCTTATATCACGTCCACAACGGGGAGGACGTTGTCCTCCTGACCACCTGCAAGCACGGCAAAGACTGGCAAAAGCACAAGGATTCGCGCTGCGATAGAGACAACACCGAATACGAGAAGTAAGTGAGCGCCGAAGCCGCGGTCCCGCAGGTGGGGTCGGTGTGTCCGTGTCCGCTCCACGCGGTGTCGGCCGAGAGACGGTGCCCAGCAGAGTGCCCGTGGCCCTCGGGCAGCGGAGCTGCTGCTGGGGATGCTGAGCACCTGGTGCTCCGCGGGCAGTGCCCCCTCGCAGCCCTGCTCTGGAGCTGGGAGAGTTGGGGCCGAGAGCTCGAGCTGTGTGCCATGAGGCAGTGCCGGGCAGGTTGCTGCCGAGTGTCGCAGCCTCGCGGCTCTTGGCTGGAGCTGACAACGCTGGGCAGAAAGGAGGGAAGGGAAACGCTGTGCTGATGCACTGCGTGCGAGTGCCTACATCTGTGTGTGAGGATGTGCGAGTGCTGTGAATACGATTTGTGTTTAGCGCTCCGTGTCCTGGTTGTCCCCTGTTCCCGTTTCTGCGTTCCGGCAGCCCCGGATCGTTGTGCCCTTACCTTCCCCTGTGCTTTTCAGGTTTGTGTGTACAGCTGTTGGGAAAATCGCTTCTTGGGAACTACCTCCAGCTCTGCAGTGCTGATTAAGCTGCATGCAGCCGATCTAAATGCTGACCGGCACCGAGCTGCCTGCAGAGTGGATGCACGTGAAGTTTTCCATGAGAGCAGTTCCCACGTTGCAGGAGGCAGACGCTGAACTGAGCGGAGCTGCATTGTGCCGTGCAGTCAGCGGCGCGTGGTGGGGCTGCGGGAAGGGCTTTGCGATGCGCTGCGAGCGTGGGTGGAAACACTCCTGGGGAGGAGCGGTGGAGGAGCTCCCATGGCATCTGTGCCGAGCAGAACTTCCCGTTGGCCGCCTGCTTCCCACCGAAAGTGGCCACGGGGGCTGGGAGGGACTGGTTTGGGAGCGCTGAAATGCGGGGCCACCCCGGTAAATGTGCCCCGGAGCAGGGAGGTAGCAGCGAAACGCTGGGCAGGCGGTTAGTGCCACTTTCAGTTGGAAAGCTTTCGGTGCTTGGGGATGGAATGATGCACGTGTGGAAAGAATCCAGCGGGGATACAGAGTGAAGAGCAGAAGCAGCGCGTTGATGCTGAGCTGAAGTTGCGCTGTCGGTGACAGGGGTCCCTTGGATCTCCCTGGGGGTGGCATTGAGAGGGCACAGCTGTGGCCTTCAGGTTGTGCTGTTGTTTGGCAGAGGAGGAGCAGACTGAGCCAACTGTGAGATGTGAAAAGTCTGCATTATTTGCTGTGCTCCACGTTGTCTGCTTGTCACAAAAACAAATGCCGGCCGTTGTTTGACACGAGTAAGAACTTTTTCTTCCCCCCCCCCCAGCTATAGCATTTGACCTGCTACAAGGTACGGCTCTTTGCTGCCCATTTCTCAGGGCTGAGTGCATGCACAGCCCCCAGAGGTGTGCTGTGCTGCTCACACACGTGGTGTGCTGCCTGCCGGCGCACAGCCGAGCCGTGCTGCTGGTGGCTTCAGCATTCCCTTGCAATGCCGCCGGGTAAGGCAGGAAGTGAAAAAAGATGGCCAGAAAATGAGATGATGTGAAGAGCTGAGGCAGACTGAACTCCTGGTGCTCAGACGCTGTGCTGAGTGGTTACTGAAACCCCTTGGCCTCGTGTCTGGTGAGAGAACCCCCCTGTGGTGCTCAGCCCCATGCTGCTCAGTGCCAGCTATCTGCTGATACTCAGTGCTGCTTCTCCGCTAGGGCAATGACCCCACCTGGAGTTCTGCTGGCTCCATAAACCCAACAAGGTCACATCCTGAGGGCAGGTAACTGCTCTGCTGGGCGAACGGCTCCAACGTGAGCACTGTAAGGGACTCTGCTCAGCCTTCCCAGCACCTGACCGTCAGCGAGGCTGTGGTGCTTGGAAATGTCTCTAAGCTGGACCTCCACTAACCTGAGTAAATTCTGTGAGCCTTGAGTACCACATGCAGAGTGCTTTCATGTTATTTTTTTTCTGCTTGGGTCTAACAGTGAGGTTTTAAGCTGAAAAAGGATAAGTGGTTTCTCCAAGATGCACAGAATTGCGTATCTGTGTAGGACTGGGAGGGCCATGCAGCACCCTGCTGCTCCTGTGCTACAGCGCTTTGCCGGGCTGAGAGGGGCATCAGTGCTTTCTCCGTGGAGAGCTGGTCCTGATGTGCTGGCTCGATGCGAGGGGCAGAGCTCACTGAGCTGGGTTGACCAGGTGGTCAGATTCTAAAACACAGTGATCTCATGTCAGCGGGTTGGGGTGCATTCCGATACCCTCAGTGCAGTGCAGGCTGAAAGTTGTTCGTCATGGAGTTCTGTCTACTGCACAGCATTGAGACTGAGTGAGGTCTGTGTGCCTGCAGGATGTATTCCTTCCTCTCTGGGAATGGACAGAACCAAGAAAGGTGTGCCATCCTTACCTGTGGGAAATGGAAAAGCATCTTCTTTCACTGGGGGGAATGTGAGGATGGCACGTGTGCGACTCCCTGTCCCTGAATAGTGTTGAGATCCCTCTGTATGCTACAGCTAATGAATTTGCATCCCAGTTATGCAGCTCAGCAGATAAAGCAGACCAAAAGGAAATGCATTATTATGATGAAGACCACTAGCAGGCAGAACTTAGAGGAGAACAAAGAAAACCTCTGTTTTTTCCACGGTGCCTTTGGCTCCATCAAAGTCAGACTTTGCCACCAGCTCTGGAACCATTGGACTTCCCAAATTTCTGCTCAAGAGGACTTTAGCTTTGAACTTTCCGTTTCACGAAGGGTTAAGCGAGCAAGCAGCACTGCTAAAGTTTGAAGACAGCCTCTTAAATATTTAATGACAGTCTAAATATATACATATGTACAGCGTGTTTTAAACAAAGGCAGAATTCATGTACAGGCTTAACTGGTTCCAAATAATTATTTTTTGGAAGGTAATATAAATGGCTATGGATACGGAAAGCAATTGTAGCATGCGATAATTTAATCAAGGCAGATGCATGGATTCACACCAGAGCAGGGGTCTTTCTAGGGGAGTAAATAGTGGTATCTGCGGCGTTCCCCTGGTGGCTGTGCAGCCCTGCCTTCAGAAAATGGGGCGCGTAACAGGGAGGCATGCACAGATGTAAGGACTCATTGTTCAACGTCCTTATACCTGGATCTGAGCAGGGTAGCTGAAGTGGATATCAGTAATGAAATGATGGGGAGGGGGAGAAAACAAAACAGATAATGAACGGAATCAAAGAGAGGAGGAAGGAGAAGAGAAAGGTAAGCAAAATTTTTTGGACAGCTGTGAACTTTCTCATGGTGGTGCAGAGCTAATGTAGCTAGGATTCTTCACTGACTTAATGCTTTTCAAGCAGTCAGTGCTCGGGAAGTGTGTATAGTATGAGACCAAACAGAAAGCTGTGGGACAGTATGGCATGGGACCGGTGAGAGAAGGCTGAGGGCTTGTGGTGAGGAGTGGCTGCCCTCAGACCTGCTTGGGACTGTCTGGCTGCTATCAGAAGGCGTGCTCATATCTGAGACAACCCTGCAGGGTGCAAGAGGACCTTCAGTGGGGTTGTATGGGGTGTTACGGGGAAAACAGCCGGCCAGACGTGTGTGTGGATGGTTTCTGTAATCCCTGGTGTGCTGTAGGTTTACCTGGTGTGCACCCTACTGGTGGAACGTGTGTCAATCACAGCTGCATCTCCTACCATAGAAGCATTGTCCTGAGCAAAGGTTACAGGGATGTGCAGTGAGCACACAGTGGGAAGGAAAGCAATTTCAGTTTTGTTTCATCCTCACCAAGGCTTATGGAAAAAAAAAAAAAGAGAAGTGCCGGGTGCTAGGGATGAGTGTGCAGCTCACAAGGCTGGCACAGCAACATGCAGGAAGGCTCAGGCATGCCTGCTGAACATGTGATGAGGATCTCCATGTTGTGCATGTGTATGCGTGTTTTGAACAAACACAACATTCTTTTTTTCAACATCTTGAACTTCAGTGCATTGTATTAAAACGTGAAGGTAGGTGCTGGCTCCCATCACAGAATGAATTGTTTTCAGAATTGCTGATACAATGTTAGAGGTCTGCCTTTATGCAGCTATTCAGGACAGGGCTGGGAAGTATCTGTTTGTCTGGAACAGATCTGACCCTGAGACCAGTGAGCTGAGCTGGGACAGAACCAGTCCACAGATCCCAGATATCACCCATCTGCTTCTGGGGCTTGGGTGAAATTCAAGAACTGCTGAGAGACCTTGGGTGTTTTCCCAGGGTGTCTTAGCTCCTGCAGAGACCTATCCCCATCAGACTGCTTTTTTATTTTCGTATCAATTTTCAAGAAACTGGAAACAAGCCTGTTCTACAATGCCTTTATTCCAAAGAGCAGTAAGCAGGTAAATAACAAAGCTCCCCCACCTCAGCACCCCTTGGTGAAGCACAACATTTGTTGCAACACGTCCTCCCTCTGCTCGGTGCATATTGCGGTGTCCTAATGTGCCTGACTGGGCTGGATGGGAAAAGCTGTGTGTTCCCAGGCAGGGTGCAATGCACGTGTGTTGCCTCACAACCCCAAAAGGCAGCAAGGTAAGGACAGTACTTGTCACTGCTGCATGCCGTTAGGGGACACTGTGCTGGCACCCTGCAGGTGCACGGTGTCCATCTGTCCCATGTACTCCAGTGTCTGTCCCTCCCACAGAACATGTGGCTGCTTGCACAGGGTCATGCACCCTGCCCGCGGGTGCATCTAGCCTCCCTCCTAACTGAGTGATTAAGCTTTCTTGTGGGGTGAGTTATTATTATAATTGCTGGCTCCAGGCTTTTCTACATCGCTTCTGTCAAGCGTCTAACCCGAGGCTCTGCGGTGACAAACTGTTGCAGCAGGTGGCTGGTCTGGTCCTTTTTCTGTAGGCAGAAATGTAGGTGCTGCAGGATATTTTACTGCTAAACAATTAGCCCTGTGTGGCAGTAGAACAGAGCTCAAACAAAAAAATGGCCCAAGCCATCATTTCCTTGCTACACAGAATGAAACTCGAAATGGGCGGTTGGCACTTGGGTGAACCCAACCCAACATTGAGCTGGAAGTCATGATTCCAGCCCGGACTGAGACCAGCTGTGCCCTAGCAAGGTGCCTGCAGCAAGGTGCATATCAGATTGGATATTAGGCAAAATTTCTTTTCAGAAAGAGGGATGAGATATTGAAATAGGCTGCTCAGAAGGATGCGGAGTCACTGTTCAAGAAAAGAGTAGGTGCTGCTTTGAGTGACGTAATTTAGTAGCATGGAGGTGGTGAGTTGATGGCTGGACTAGATGATCTTAGGGGTCTTTGCAGCCATAATGATCCTTTGATTTTAAGGATGTGCTGCCCATGCTCTGCATCTGCCCCAAGGGAAGGATGAATGTGCACAACTACGTATCAATGCTGGGGAAGTTGCTGCATCCAACCTAGTGTTGGAAGATCAAACTGAGACTTGAGTTTCAGTTTGTTTCCACTGGAAATAATCCTTTTGGCCCACATACAGCCTTGGAACAGTCCACTGGAGAGGAAAACAGCAGCCGACTGCGAGAGGGAAGTAAATGAGACTGGTGGGCACAAAACACTTATTTACTCAACAGATGTGAGTCAAGAGAATGTGCTGTAATCTGCTGATTTCTGGAGTATTATCTGTGATTGCTTTCCCTTTCTCACTGTGAGGTTTCTTTCAGCAAATCCACAGAGTTCTGTGGTCTTCGGTAAACACACCGCTGTAATACCCAGAGGGAAGCAGTCGGTGGGCACGTGGATAACTGGAAGCGAAGCGACGGCCGCATCCTGCCCGGGTGGCTTATTTCTCAAGGACTTGGCTATAGCTGGGGGATGATGCAAGATGTATATTCCTGTCCCATGTCATAGGGAGATGAGTTCAGCACACAGGAATGTGTAACTTTAGGTTAAATTTAAGGCTCTGCAGCTTTCCGGGATACTTAGTGTCTCAGGGCACATGGGTGTCCCGCGGTTCCTGCTGTGCTGGGGGGCTGCAAGTCCAAGGCAGAACGTGCTGGGGGTGCTACTTTCTTCTGTGTGTGGAGCAGATTGCCACTCCTGACAGCTTGAATTCCTGCACTGGGAGAGGCTGAGGAGGATGCTCTGAGCAGTCCTCGTCCTGGGATTGCAGCAGGATGAGAGATGGGCACGCTGGGGCTGTGCAGAGGAACGTAGCTGGAGGAATGAATTCAAGATGAGAACAAAAGAGAGATTTGTTTCACATGAGGAAAGAGAAGTAATGCTTTAAGAAACACAGGCACTTGCTCAGCAGAATTTTGTGTCTAGCTGCTCTGCTGAGGAAGAACCTAAACGAGTGTGTGCAGTTAGATGACTTTTAAATGTGATGTGACTTTCTAAAATAGTACTGTGGGTGGGAATAAGGAAACGTAACTTTGAGCCAGTTGCAGAGATTGGGACTCCTCAATAATGAGAGGAAGGAGGTACTATCTTCTCTAGACACCACACAAAAACTTTTCCTTTTTCAGGTTTCATAGGCCACGGTGTATGGTCAGTTTCAGTATGTGAACCCTTTGGTTCCCATTGCTTCCTTTGGACAGCTCCAGGTGCCATTCCTCCCCCAGGTGCGGAGGCACTGCCAGTCCTGGTGCCACTCTGCAGTGCCACAGAGGAGTCTACAGAGCTGCCCGTACTGAAGTGGGCTTCCTTCCCCCTGGTTTCTGTTCCTGAGATAGATGAAAACAGAATAATTCCTATGTTCCTAAGTGAATTTCCCGTTTGTTCACTTTTTTTTTTCTCTAATAAACTCTTTGTGTTTGTGAATGAAACAGAATTAGGGCCAATTTAGTTGATTGGCTGCAAAACAAAAGTATTCAGTGCTAAGAATGGGAAATGAGAAGGCCTTGCTGCAATGTTACTTTTTTGCATAATTGTAACAGATTATAATTATACAGTTAGGCGTTCGGCAGCGTGCTGCCTGTAAACACGGTCAGGAGAAGTGCCTGGCTGCTCCCGGCGCGGTCGGCAGGACGCTGGGCTGCAGGCAGCGCAGCTCTGTGCCCCTCCCACCAAATTAGCGCTGCTGGATGCGGCTGTGTCAGCCCATTGACACAGATCAATGCGATCCATCACTGCTCGGCTCCTCAACGAGGCGCTGATGGCTGCACATAACACGCGTGGAAAGTGTGTGCTGGAATGTTTGCAGGGAGGCATGGGGGGGCCTTGTCCCGTAGGGCTCAGTTCTTCGAGGCTGCAGATGAGCGTGGACGTCCATCCATCACACGTGTCCAGCCCTCCATCGTGCTTGGGTGAGGAGGAATTGTCTAGAGCTGCATCTGCAAAGGTTGTTCTGAAAGTGATGCCTTTTAATTATTTCCATGGAAACTACAACAGGTACAAAGAGCACAGGAACGCTATTTAATAGAGCAAATTCTCAGCTATGAAACACAGTCACCACTGTTAGCTGTGCATTTTCATCAGTGACGAACAAGTCTGCGGAGGTGTCTTGCTCACTGTGCTCGCATCCATTGTTTGTTTGCTGAGCGTTTATGGAGACCATTGATGAATGTCAATAAGTGCAGTTTTTTCTGCATGGGGGAATTTGGTGACACACCTTTGCTTCATAGGCACTCCCGTGGCAGATGGCATTCTGTCGCCTGCCCCTCTGCTGCCATCTGTTGCACGACAGCAATACGGAATGGGATATTTGTGGGAAGGTTCAGCCTCTACTGCTG
Organism: Odontophorus gujanensis; assembly: GCA_013399175.1. NCBI lineage: Eukaryota > Metazoa > Chordata > Aves > Galliformes > Odontophoridae > Odontophorus > Odontophorus gujanensis. The sequence continues at coordinate 11,393 of VXAB01000162.1, forward strand.
TAACCAAAAGCATTGCCTCTGACGTCACGAGCCAGTGTAATAACATAGGAGGCATTACTTCCAGAGCAGCCCTCATAAAATATATAATAAAGTTCATGTGTGTAAGTAACAAAATGTATTTTAATTTTTTTTCTTTCTTAATTTAAACACTTGAAGAAGAGAGTAATGAAACTAGTGGGATATCCGACCCTGTTTTTTGTGGAAGTACCGTGTCAGGGTGGAGTGGTGGCAGTGGTTGCAGTCCGTGGTGAGTTCTCAGGGTGCTCATCACACAACTGACAAGACTGTTGATCACAAATGCATGCGTGGCCAGAAGTGATGCCATGAGTGAGGAGTGACTGTGGGGTGAGGGGGATTTCTCTCTGGCTTATAAAAGGTTGGTTGAGAGACGTGGGCCAGGTTTTGATTACTACTGTATACGTTCCATTTGAAAATTTGCAAGTAATGTATTTCTATCGATTGGAGTTGCAAACAAACCAAAGAATTGATGATTTTTTTCTGCAGTCTTGAAACCTATTTTCAAATTCCTTTGTCAAAATGGAAAGTACAGCTGCCTGTTTTTTGCTGTTCAGAGGCCTGTGTTTAACCAACGTATCAAAACACATTAACTTCCTTGCCATGAGCTGCAGTGTGTCCTGGTCTCAGCCCAGCTGGGCTGGCAGTGCCCAGTGTGCTGCTGGTGCTCAGTAACAGTTGTGTGCCTGGGCCTGGCCCCTCTATGGGGCAGAGGTGGAGTTGCTGTCATGATGATGCAGGGCAGGGCACGGCCACAGTGCTGTCAGTAGGTCATGGGTTGGGGGTTGGTCGTTTCTGTTGTATGTGATTGCCTAAAGAATTGCAGCTGTATGACCCAAAGGCTGCTGGCCTGCTGGGAGCGCTGCTGGGTGAGTGTGGCTGTATATGCTGGATCCAGGAATGTGGATGGGAGTGCAACTGCAAACCTGAAGTAAGGGGAAACTGTGGAAATCCTCTGCCCCTGTGAAATGCCTCTCCTGCTGCTGCACAGAGAGGTGGTGGAGTCTTCTCTGGAGATGTTCAAGCCCCGCCTGGACAGTTACCTTTGCAACCTGGTCTAGGGAGCTGCTTTGGCAGGGAGGTTGGACTCGATGGTCTCTAGAGGTCCCTTCCAACCCCTACAGTTCTGTGTTTCTGTGTTTCTTGCAGGTTCCTGAATTTACAGCTGGAAATGTGCACAGGAAGCAGGTTAGCATGGCTCCCCTGGCCACATTGGCTGGTGTGACCCTGCGGGATACTAGGCTGAGCCAGCACCAAGCTGGCAAACTCACGCAGCTGCAGGGAGTTTAGTTACAAATCTTGCTTTTCTTTCATTCTCCGTACAAAATCTTGACTTCTTCTGAACAGATTTTCCCCTGCCAACAGTGGCAGATGCCTGTCACAACACAAAATTGCTGGTGCAATTGGGTAGTTCCACGGGTGACTGCTGAAGGCCCATTGAAACTCCCCCTGCTCAGTCTGCAGGGATGAAATCAGAGGTGACCTCTGGAAGTCAGAACCTCTGTCTGAAGGGGAGGATGTGTCTTTGTTTTAATGTCTGGTTCTGTGTCTGAGAAGGTTTGAATGGGTGTGCCTGCTTGGGGACTCAAATCAGCTGCAACAGGAAGATAAACACATAAATGTTTCATCTCCTCGATTTGCCACCAAGCATTGTGCTGGGTGCTAGCAGATTTTTTTAATTAAATATAATTTACCTAATCCCAGTGAGAAACATAATTACAGGGTTTATTTTGTATCCTGCGATTTCAGAATTACTTTATAAAGAAGAATAACATTTCCCCCTGAAGGGCTGTTTGTAAACGAACAAACAAAATGGGAAAGCAAACTCTGCTTCTCTAAAAGTAATAAATCACAGAAAGGAAGCAAAAAAAAAATAAAAAATAAAAAGAAGTTTCTAATATGTTGGAGCTGCAGTAATGCTGAAAATTAATAATTGCTACATTGGTGCTGAAAGAGTGAATGCATCACGGATTTGAGGAAACACCTGTAGCTTATTGAGTGTCAGTGGATTTTTGCATAAGCAGTAGAAAGCCCTGATCAGCCTGCAGCCTGGAGATCCAGTGCCACAAAGAAAGAGGGAACCACATGTTGGGGTGAAACCTAAGGTGCTTTGCAAGATCAGGGTCTGAAATTGCGTGCTATACTTCTTTAGTTTCTGATCAGAGGGGTTTAAGAAATTCAGGAAGTCACGACTGCAGTCTCAGGGAGAGATTTACTGCTCTGTAAAACCTTTGCACGAGAAGGTACGTATGGCTGCTTAAAATAGTTCAGAACAAATAGCAGCCCCTCAGCCTCCCGTTGGCTCTCACACTTTTTGTTCCCCCTGAAACCAAAAGGTAAGAATACTGCTTGAACTGTAATGGAATAATATATCAAGTAAGCGATTGCATCAGGCATGGACACTTACCAAATCAGTGAGATAACTGTGAATAACTCTCTAGTTTCAACAATTTGCATGGCCATTAACAATTGATGGGTTTCCCTTGGAACTGCATTATCTGTGGCAGCAGGATCTATTCCCGCGTACCACTCTTGCATGTTAAGTGCCACCGGATTTCTCGTGAGTAAGAGTAATAAAAATCTGCCAGCAGCGAGGTGGTGAGAGCAGGTAGGCATCTTAAGGGGACATTTCTGAAGGTGGGAAGTATTTCAGGCAACTGTTCGTTTTCATTTCTCTCTCCTCATTCCCTGCTTGCTTCTTTAAATACAGTTCTGCAAACCTTGATGCGGGCTGGCGTTGCCTTTCCCTTTACTACTTGGCATGTTCTCAATGTGCACGGCTGGCTTTGGCACATGGATCCATTTAAGAAAGGTTTAAAAACCATTTTAGCTTTGGCTTGGCCAAATGCGCTTTCATGCATATTTGACAAAAGATGAGATCTGAGCTAAATTTAGCAGTCCTGGGTTGCTAGCCGGCTCTTTCATGGGAGTGATGTTGAGGAGGTGTCAGAGATGTGTTTTCCTGATGAGAATCGTGCCACCATTGCAGTACGCACACCACGAGTCCCGTATTCAGTGCTTTCATCTCCAGCTCGCACTGTGTCAGCTCTTGCCAGATTCCTCTGTCAAGTTGACTTTTTCAGTCCCAGATATCCTCTTTTTACTTCATTTTTGCACGCTCTTCCCCTCTCCCTTCCCCCCTTTCCTTTCATGGTGTTGTTGTTGTGCCAAGATGAAAGTGACTGAATGAAGTGGGGGAGGGAATAGGTGAGCCTCTGGAGGCTGGGGATGCAGTAACACCCATGGGCTCAGGAGCCCAACATACTCTCCTTGCAATGCTGGCAAACCAGCTGCCATGGGCACTGCGAGCTGAAATAGTAAATGTGGTGATTAGAATGCGTGTCCTTTGGCTCTGTGGGTAGCAACATCCCTGAATTTCCAAAGAAAACATCTTTACTGTGTTTGTTCGGGTGGCTGCTTCTAGCAGCCTATAATAAACCTTTCTAGCAAAAAGGATTTTTAATGTTCTTTCATTTTTGATGAAAAACCTTTCTGCCACAGGTCACGGTAAAATAATTAGCAGTGAGATCCATGTTGTGTCTGGAACTGGAGAGCTGAGGGCTTGGGGGTGGTGGTGTGGTCCCTGATTGCCCCGATAGTTCAGTTACTGCTTACAGCAACGCTTCTTGTTGTCTTCACCTTTATCCTCAGGATAACTGTGTTTCACAATAATCAATGCACTGATTGCTATAATTGTACTGAATAGCACTTTGGCCTTACAGTTAACTGACAGGGCTAATAAAAGCGTCAGATGCAATGGATATTTGTAAACAGATGCCATGAGGAGCTAGTTTAGGTTGAGAATAGGCACCAGTAGAGGGTGGGAGAAGAGACACTGTCAATGTAGGGAAACCTGGAAACGAACAGCTAAACGTGGAAACCATTCCACTGTTCGTGTTTGGCGTTTGCTACTGCACTGTCTATAGAATCTCTTCTGCAAAATCTTTCTAGAAGAAGCCTCCCAGGAATGCAGTCCTGCCAACACAATCCCAGTCTCTTTTGCAGAATGTTAGCATTAAAGCAGTATCAGGCATGATGCTGAAAACTGGATTGACAATGCACAGCTAGTGTTGGCCTTGAGAAAGAAGCATCTATTGTCCCTCTATGATTGGATCTTAATGCAATTAAAATGAAAAAGGAAACCACCATTGCAAATAGGAAATGAATTTCCTAGTGATTCCTCTGTGGGGGTGCTCCACTGACATCTGGCTGTTGCTGAGAAGTTGGGCATGTTCTATTCTCCTTGAGGAGCTGTGTCCAATTCCTGCTTTTGTGCTTGTGCGTGCTCTGCGTGCCTCCCTCCAGTTGTCTTCTTCATGTTTCTGATGCACATCCCTCATCTCCGTTGTGGGGCTGAGTCCTGCATGCTTCTGGAGGACTGTTGTGCCTGTCTAGCTAAAGTGGAAGAATCCAGCTTGTATTGAGGTGTCAGTGCTGCTGCACTGGTTGATTGCTTTGTTATAAAGTCACCCGTTCTGTTTGCACCTCTTTTCTTTCTCCTTCATCTTCCATCGTTTGACCCCATAGCTGCTGCTTTAAGCTGCATGGCTGGCCTTATTTATAACTCACAGGGTTTCCTTGTTGAGTCTGTGTGTCATTTTAGTAGCAGTAACATTGAATTCCTCACCTCCTTTTGGTGAACTGCAGAGTTGGGTATTAATTTATCAGAAAAAATCACATCTCAGGAGCCTTGCTCCCAGCACACCAGCTTGAGGCCCCGAGCACTTGCCACGAGAGCTTGGGGACAAGAGGCTCTTCTAGTGGCTACAGTTTGTACATTTGCTTCCTACCTGCTGGTTCCAAAACACCATCAATTTTTGTGCATTTATTGTGTTTAATTAAAAGCAGTGCTGCTTACGGCAGTGCTCGCAGAGATTCATTCCCCACCCCCCTTCCCAATATGAAACAAATAGGCATCTGGTATTTGTTTTGTATAACACAATCCTCATAAAATGAAGAGTAATAAAACATAATTATCTGTAAAGGCTTGTTTTATAAGCCTGAGAATGAGTTCGTTTCTGCTTCGTTTTGTTCTGTTTGTAAGATAAAGGGTCTCTTTGTATGGCTTCAGCCCCCTCCAAATTAGTAGAGCATCAATTACGCAGGGTTTTAAACTCCTCTGGGATGGGTGTGAGTCAGCTTGAGTGCACACACAGGGAAGCACAGGGGCATCTTCAGGGATGGGGAAGATGTGTTTTTTGTTCCTTTTAAAGAATTTCCCACCCAAACAATGGGATTTGACTTGAAAGCTTTGGTGAAGTCTAAGTGGGGAATCTGTAGACTGTTGCAAACAAGGTCTGAAGATCAGTGTTTCTGTACGCCCTTTTGCTTCGCTTTGCCCTGCTGTAATCCCACAAAACCTCTGGGTACCACCAAACCCTTTGCCACCACCAAATGTGAGCTGGGCTGGGGTGCTCTGCGGGCTGTCCCAGCCTCATGTTTGTGCCCTGATTCCCCTTGCTGCTCAGCCCTGTGTGCTCTGGGGAGGAGGTGATGCCTGTGAGCGTTGGCATTCTCTTGCAGGCCTGGGAGCAGGGCTAGGAGTAGCAGCTGGGCAGTCCTTCTGCAGCCTCTGTCAGTGTGCTGCTGTGGTACTGCAGAGCCTGCTGTGCAATAGTGGCCAGTTCCCAGGCATGCTTTTCCTGGGAAAAAATGAAGCTGGGTCATTTAACCTATTAGATGTTAAAGTGAGCCGTGTTAATGGCTGATAGCTGTCCTAAAGGTGAAGTGCGGGGAAAAAAATCCTTTAGGAAAACCCCCAGTCTGAGCCTGTTGTTTGTTTGCTTTTCTTGAAAACAGCAGTGAGCAGAATTTTGTGAGTTTGTGCTGAAAGCAGAAAGCTGCATGGCTGCAGGGCGCCCTGGAGTCGCGCTCTGCAATGCATTCACTCAGGCCCTGTTCTCATTTGCACAATTAATTAGAGTGATAGGAGAGGAAACACAGCTTCTCAGCTTTTATGTGAGTTGTGACCTTCTCAAAAGCCACCACGACTTCGGTGCTGCTCTCTCTCTGCGAGGAGAGCCCTGTAATTCTGAACCATAGTGCACAGCTGCTTTTGTTCTTCCCACTCTTAGAACCAGTGGGGCTGGGAGCATGCCTCAAAGCACTCAGCAATGTGAGAGGGATGGGGACATGCTGGAGGCTCAGCACTGCCTGCTGCCCCCAGAGCACGGCCCCCCTGAGCAGCACGAGGCAGCTTCTGCTCCAACCTCAACCAACTCCTCTCTCGCTGCCCTGCTTTGGTGTTTCCATTTTGCTTGAGATGTCTCCTTCTTGTCTCGTCCCTGCCTGGTGTCCTGGGGATGCTGTTTAATAGGCAGCTTGCTGGCTGTGGTTGTCTCTGACAGCGCTGTTGTGACTGCTCTGTGTCTGTGGGGAGCTGATTGCCGTCAGCAGCAGTGAGGTGTTAGGAGGTAACGTGGAGGTGAGCTGCTTCATCTTCTGTGGCCAGAAGTTTTTCATCTGTTTAAGAAGAAGCCTCCGAAGAAGCGAGGAACGGGTGCCAGATTGGAGGCCGACGTGTAAACGTGTCATCTGGCAGCAGAGGCTCGTTCGCATGAGCTACGTGTGCTGTGTGTGCCAGAGGCTGCAGAATGCATTTCTATTCATGAGTGAAGCGGGACGAGATGCTTGACCCCCCGCCCCTGCTGCATCATGTTCCACTTAGTTATCATGGAAGCTCTGGAATGCATATTTCTTTGTTACTTGCTTTTCTGGGGCATTGCTTCCCTAACTTGTAGGGTAGGGAGATACCTCCATGGAAAGTCCAGGTCTTTGTGCAGAGTGCTCTGAGATCAGCTTTGTTTTGCATTCCCAACAGTGCAATTGTATATTAAAGTTGGGTTGCCTCATATATGACCTCCTGGTGTCCCCAGGGTAAATGGATATTACTTTCCCAGTGTAATTGTGGGGGGAAGAAGTGTCCCGTAAGCCAGGCTGTTAGCTTATGTCGTGCTGTAGGTTTGATGTGGGCTCCCTGTATATTCTGTACATTCTTTCTCATTGCCTATAGAGTGGTAGCTTTGGGTGCATTTTGTTTTAGATGTGACTTAAAGGAAATTGTGCTATTTGCACATATTCATTTATCTTCAAAGTATCTAGGTAATGTAGACGACACTTAGAACTCCAAGTCTTCTCTCACTGTGACTGGACCAGTGAAGAGCAGCAGGGTGGAGAAGAAGGATCTGGCTTGGACTCAAGTTGGGCAGCTTAGGTCTCTTGTGAGGCTTGCTATGGAAAGTTCAATCCAATAAAGAGCTGCGCTCCCATCTACATTAGCAGAGGAAACAAACCCAGCAGTTTTATTTATTTGCTTTCTAGCTGTTGATGATGTTTATTATTATTTCCAGCCCTGCTTCCTCCAGCACCCAGCTGTGCCTGGCCAGCAGCAGGCTGGGAAGCCCCGATGCAGCCGTGCCACGAGCACTGTGTTTTGGGAAGCTGCAGCCGAGCCAGCTCACCGGGCTGCCCAGGAAGGCTGCGCAGAGCAGAAACAAAGCTCACATTTCTCATGTGGTCGCCTTCCCCGCCTTTGTGTTGTGATTTATCAACAACTGAGTCTGGATGTTCAGCAGTACCACAGTGGAGATGGAATCGTTTCTTACCAAACAGTGAAAAGGAAGGGATGCTTAGGCAAATTAATTTAAAGTGTGGGGAGGAAGAAAGCACTCTTTTCCAGTTACCTGTGTGTGGATGCTTTGTGGTGTGAAGGAAAACGTCCTGTCATAAGGCAAGACAGCTGCGTTTATAGCCAAAGGTTTGCTGTTTTTTTCTGCTGTGCCTAGCAGCATGATTCCTCGTGAGACTGCTGGGAGTAGTGGGGAGGAATTGCATGCACTGAAATGGAAATCACACTGTAATTTGATACAGTGCATGGTGTTGCTAGTAATGTACACGTAAACAGAGACTCCAGCACTTGGCTCTTCAGTGGAGGACAGGTCTTCTATATTTATCTGTTTTTGCTATTTTTGCAACATGCCCTGTTACACTGTCGTTAAAGAAAATCCATAATGGTTCCAAAGTGTTATTGTTTCCTAGTTCTGGGATCAATTGTACCGGACCTTTCTCTTCGACTCTGACCTCATTGCATTCAAATAGCTGGAAATTACAAGTATTTCTCATCTGTGGGAGCACAGGAGAGATTCCGTCTCTGGTTTTGCTTATCATCTTCTGTTCTGTGGGATCGCTTTCCTCTGCTTGGAGGAGGTTCTCCACTCCTGCTGAAGCCAATGGGAGCAGCTGCTATTATGGATTCCCAATAGGGTCGGGCTGGAGCCCGCGGTGCCTTGTTAACAGGGACAGCTCTCGCCTGCCCCGTGCAGCTGCATTGATTCCCGTAAAGCTGGCAGGGTCAATTAGCACAATAAAGAAATCTAAAGGAAATGAGTACATACTTTCCAAAATGCAATCTCTTAAAATAGTACCTGTCTAGTAAAAATATGTAAAGAGTTTTTTTGCTATCTTTTAGACATGGCACCAGAAGAAGAAAAAAAAGGAACTATACAGCGCCAAGCAGAGCTGTGGCTTTTGTTTTCTTCAGCTCTGTTTGGATTGAGTAATTTTGCTGTTTCTTTGTCTGCAAAATAGGGATAACTGAATTTTTAGAAGTGCTTTGTGAGCCTCACATAAGAGGTGCTGTGTGAAGCTACCTCCTTCCCTTAGTGCAGGGTGCAGCTTAGGGTTTGATGCTCTTTTCTACGTGCATAAATCTTTCTCCCTGTAAGGGCAGGCAGAGCATGAGGGATGGATCCAGGCTATGGGCCATCCCTGCTACCATAGGGCATTTCCAAGGGGTGATTCAGGGGAAATTCTGTCTTTCTGTGGTCACATCCAGAGCCATTTGCAACTAGCATTTGTGGTTATTTAGGATGAAAGTCTTCATTTCTTCTGGGCTTTACCTTTCTTGGCAGGCTGGTTATACCAAGTGGTGGAAGGTAAGTAACAGTAACAGAGAGGAGCGGTGAGAAGGGTGTTGCTTGATGATCCAGGGCCAGGTTGAATGGGGCTTGGGGCAGCCTGACCTGGTGGGAAGTGTCCCTGCCTGTGGCAGTGGTTGGATCTGGATGGGTTTTAAGACCCCTTCCAACCCATGCTGTTCTGTGGTTCTGCTGTTGGTTCTGAGTCCTGTCATAGAGATAATCTTCATTTCTCTTCTACACAAAGACAAAAGCAAAACAAAACAGACTGAAACCCACCAGCTTGGACACCTCATGATTAATGATGGATTTGCCCATGATGAGGATGTTGTTGGTTAGTACTCCTGTGCAGTAGTATATCTTTGAGTGCTTTGGTCATGGAAGCTGAGATGGATACTGACTACTCTAGCCTTGACTATATGCTTGATTACAGGACTGTGAGGCAGATGGATAAAATTTCAGGTGGTTGACGTGGAGAATATAGTGACATGGTAAACTGAGCCCTCCTAGTTCATTTGGGACAGTGCAGCAGATTGTTACTACATTATAGTGAAGGAGGCTGCCAAGCAAATACTACCATACAATTAAATGGGGCTGTTAACGGCATGACTGAGCCAATTCATTAATGACAATGGCGTATTCTTATGTCTGGTTTCCCTTACAACTCCTGGGTGAGGATACTCAGAGGAAAAAAGACAAATGGGAAGGAGTGGGAGGGAAAGAGGCTCTCGGGCTCTGGGCAGCTGCAGTGACTTTCTTTAAGCCCTTGTTCCTGCAGTCACCTGAAAGTGCTCATCCTGAGTGGTTTGTGGGAATCGAAAGCCAAAGAGAAGAAGTTGTGGGCACTGTGGTATTTCCTTCAGTGTAGACATAGGTGTTGACTGAGGCATTACTTTTATGTTTGGCAGCATTTTTTGTTAGGAGGTAAAGTTTGTTGCTGGACCTTTTGATTTTTGGAGCTATGGGAAGATAACACAGAAGATCCTGAAATCTGTTAGAAAATAGGAGTGGTTAAAAAACTGCACACTTTGCTTTAAACAGTAAAATAAACTCCTGTTGCAATGAGAACACCTGAGAAGTTTGCAGTGCTCTTTGGGCCCTGAGTCTACATTTGGGTGCCAGGTCTGCAGGTGGGCACCAGGAGCCAATGCCAGCGGCCACCCGGGTCCCGAGGAGCTCAGCACATTGGGACTAAATAAACTGTGGTGCTGCAGAGCTGGCTGAACTTTGGCTTGCTGGGTTTGCTTCCTTTGAAGGGCTTTAGGAGATTTAGGGCTACTCTGTGTCATATGTTGGCCCAGATCCTGGATTATGATATAATGATGGTTCTTCCCTGTGTAAGGCTCCTGGATTAAAAGATAAACACTGTGTGTGAAAGCCTGAGGATGGAAGGAGGGAGAGAATTAAGAATTTGCAAAGCAGCACACTCAGTGCAACAGCTTCTCGTTCCCTCCCGGCTCTGATTCTTCCCGGTTGTGTTTGGTAGGAACAGGGTTACGCCGCTTGGGTTCGGGCAGTGGGGAGGCACCAACAACACCATGAGCTGAGTTCTAGAGCTTCTGGTAGTGGATAGTGCAGCATGGGTATGGGATGCAAAGCTCACATCTGGTGTGAGCTCACTCACTGATTGCGTTTCGTTAAAAAAAAAAGCAAATACCTGAAGTGTGGTGATGTGACATAGATCTGGTAGTCTGTGCTGCACATCATACCCGAGCGTGCTGAGGTGTGGGGCTGCGCAGTGCTGTGTGGAACAAACCCAGCAGTGGTTGAAACTTCACCATAAATGAGATCTTCAGCGGAAGGTTTAAAAGATGAGGCATTTCCTGCTTTGGATCTTTGTATAAGAGCAAATTAGGAGAGCAGCCTGACCTCTGAACTTCCTGAGGCAGGAACTTCAAAAGGGTTTTATCTCCTCTGGAATTAAGCAGCAATGCTTGAAAGTGTCTCACAACACCCGTTTGTTAAATGCCTGATCTGGAGGACACTGGGAAGTGCTGAGGTGACGTGCAGATGTGTTTGTGTAATGGAGTGCAAATTGGATGTTTTTAAAATATATATATTTATTTTCTCCTCTGTGGGAACAGTTTGTGTGCTTGTGTGTTTGGATGATCGGTTTGACAAGGGGTAACTTCTCTTCCTAATGACAAATATCACCATCCTTTTCCTCTGTACAGCTTTCCAGCCTACCTGTCCCAAACCTGTATCACTGCATGGGGTGGTTGTGGCCAAAGTGCAGTACCCAGCACTGATCTTGTTGAACCTCAGCCCAGTGATGCAGCCTGTCCAGATCTCTCTGCAGGACCTTGCTACCCCCAGGCAGATTGACACTTTCTCCCAACTTGGTGTCATCTGCAAGCTTACTGAGGGTGCGCTCAGTCCCCTCAACGAGGTCATCAGTAAAGGTTTTAAACAGGACAGGCCCCAGCACTGACCCCTGGGGAACACCATTCATGATTGGTCACCAGCTGGATTTAACTCCATTCACCACCACCCTCTGGGCCTGGCCCTGCAGCCAGTTCCTTCCCCAGCAAGGAGTGTACCTGTCCGAGCCATAGGCTGCCAGCTTCTGCAGGAGAATACTGTGGAAAACAGTGTCAGAGGCTTTGCTGAAGTCCGGATAGACGATGTCAACAGCCTTTCCCTCATCCACAGGGTGGGTCACTCAATTATAGAAAGAGATGAGGTTGATCAGGCAGGACCTGCCTTTCGTGAGCCCATGCTGACTTGGCCTAATCACCCAGTTGTCCCCCACATGCCGTGTGGTCTCACTTAAGACAGTCTGCTCCATAACCTTCCCTGGCACTGAGGTCAGGCTCACAGGCCTGTAGTTCCCCAGATCCTTCTTGTGACACTTCTTGTAGGTGGGAGCCTCCTGTCCTCTGGGACCTCTCCAGTTGAGTAGAACCACTGATAGATGATGGAAGGTGGTTTGGCAGTTACCTCCACCAGCTCCCTCAGCACCTTTTGGGTGAAATCTGTCTAGCTTCATGGAGTTATGACAGTCCAGATGGCGTAGCAGGTCTCTTAACTGTTTCCACCTGAATCACAGGGTGGGTGGGGGGTGGTGGTTATTCTGACCCTCCCGTCCTTATTGTGTGGACTGACTTGATATGCAGTGCATATTTTCACTGCTAAATTATGCCCTGAAAGTTTTGACCTCTAACATTTAATAGGTGCGTGTACATTATGTATGGAAATATTCTGTGTTGTTACAGCATGGACTGCACTGAGAAGGAGTGTCTGAGTTGCTCCACTTGTTACGGAGCTTGGGGAGGTTTCCTTGTTCCTTGGCAGCACCACGCTGTTTGCACTTGCCTATTGCACTGAAGATGGCTTTCATCTGTGTGCAGAAAACGTGGATTTGCTCTTCGCCAGATGAAAATAATGGATCACTTGAAAGAATATTGCCAAGTATTTATTGCTGCTCACCAGAGGATAATTTCAGTAGGAATTTATCATATTTATTCAGCAGAAGACTAATAAATTCAGGTTTGTGTAAACAAAGACTTGAGGAAGAAAATGCTAAATGCTTATGGTTATTTTCATTGCAGGCATAAGCTACTCTATTTCACTCAGTGTACTTGTACCTGCTTATGTCACCAATTAATTTGGCTCTTAGTATCTTATTTTGAGCACTTTGCTCTCTTTCCTTTGGGCACTTCAAGTTATGTTTATCCTTGATGCAAGTCTGTTGAGGGTAATGGCATCTCTGATGCTTTCTGGCTTTGTATGGATTTAATTTATTGTTGTGGGAAAGTCTAGATAAATAAAAACACTATTTTGAGAAAGTGTGATCGAATATGCTGAACTTCATCAGGGAGTGTTTTGAATACAAATTCTCTGCTGTGCTTGAGGCTTCAAATTGTTCTCCTGGTCTGTCTTTTTTTCCCCTTATTTGCCAACAGACACAAAGCTTAACACGTGAAAGGTCTTGGTATTTAGTGTCTGCACTGAAGGTATTGTGTAGGGAAAACCTATGCAGTGATGTTAGTTAATCAGTTTGAGATTTTTACTGTGAAATTACTCTAAAAACAAAGAAACCAGGAAGGAAATTGTTGGCCAAATGGTGAATGTATGTGAACGGGGTGAGGGACTGCCACAGTTTTTGCCTGATTTATGGAAGTTGGATATTGGGGCCTGCAGAATAGAGGGAGTTAATGATGTTTAGGAAGGAAAAGGGATGGTGACCTTTTCTATGTAAAATAAGGTTGAGGAATGCCATGCATGTTAACCTGAAAAGGCCAGTCGTTGACTTTCTAGGAAACGTTTGCATGTGTTGGTGGTTTCTTTTACCATTTTTCTGTGTACTGGGAGTGAATCACAGTGTGTTTTTTCCACTCTGTTTTCTCTGTTAAACAATTAAAGAGGGCAAACCTTTTTATACAAACGGTTGGGAAGCTGAGCAAGCCGCAGGACTTAAATAACCCAGTGCAGATGAAGTGAACCAGGTGACAGAAGTGACAGATCCCCGTGTCTTCAGATCCTTCACAAAAACCCAACTATTAATGTGACTAACATATTGGTTCCCTTTCTGCGTGTGCAGTGCTTTCTGTGATCCCCAGTAGAACAAACTAACAGGTGTCTTGATTTGATCTTTGCTTTGGCAGAGCGTGGTTTTGCCAGCCAGCTTCGCAGGGCGGTGTTAATGAGCATGTATGTATAACCCTCCTCGCTGCCTTCAGCTGTTTTGGTCTCCCTGCAGTAAATGCACAGCTTTTTAGTGCTGTTTCGAAAAGGGACAAACTATTTTTGTTCGATAGCTCCCAATTTGCTCCGAGCGTGCTGTGACCTCTGCCAGTCTCTGTGCATTAACAAAGTTTTTTCAGGCTTTACGGACACTTTCCATTAGCCGTGCCGTAGCTGCTGCCATGAATATTTAATGCCAAGAGCAGTACTTTGTATTGTTGTTATTATTTTCTTTGATAGCTCTCCTTTGATAAAAGCAACCCCTTTCACCCTGTGCGGGCAGCGGGCAGCGTGCACAACTCACATCTTCTGCACCCCCTCCCATTTTGAGCAGTAGCTGTGAAAATTCTACTCTAATGCCACCGTGGTCTCCATATATTCATTTTATTTATTTATTTTTCTCTTCCCCATTGCTTTCTTTCTGCACTTTGCAAGGCCTAACTGCCTTCTCCTCCTCCTTCTCGCTCCTTCTGTCACAGCCCTGCCAAGCTCTGCATGGTGCCATTTGAAGACAGGATTTCAGGTTGAACTCTTGAGCATCACAGCTGCCTGCAGAGGCCGAAGCCCCACCAGCATGAGGCACAGGTCCATTTTTCCCTGCTGCAGATGCAGTGGGGTGTCAGAATTTTTCCTGTTTTTAAATTGCCATCTGCCAACAGGAAGAATATGTCCCCATAGCTGAAGTTTTTTTAGGAGGTTTTTTAGGTGCAACCACTGAAGATAATAGAGTGAAAACTTATCAATACATTATCCGTGCTGAACACACCTCTCAATTGTATCTTGTTTTGCTTGGGCTTGTTTTACTTGATTTGTAGACCCGGATACACCCCCCCATAAATCACAGGGCCTCATTGTTTAGCGTCTGCACTATCTTGCCTTTGCACAGTCTGTAACAGGGAGCGCTGGAAACGCATCCAGAAGGCGAATCGATGAGGTTGGATGGCAGAGCTACTGCTGTTGTTTTTGGCTCTTGGTATAGGTTTCCTTCAGTACAAGTCTGGGGCTGAAGCCCGGGTATTTTATGTGAGCTACAGTCACCAACTGCCATTTCCACACGTTGCATCCTGGTCGGTGTGTAGGCACCCACAGGTTTGAAAGCCCCAGCTGGCCCTTCTGCAGAAGTGGTTTCCCACTGCTGCTATGTTGCATTTGTGTGCTTTGCTGCGTGTCACACCCTAGGGTTGGTGAGGTTTGGGAGAAACTGGACTGCACACTGTCATTATTTCAGCCTTGCACACTCACATGGTTATTCCACACGTTGTTGTTATTTCAGCCTTGCACACTCACATGGTTATTCCACACGCTGTTGTTATTTCAGCCTTGCACACTCACATGGTTATTCCACACGCTGTTGTTATTTCAACCTTGCACACTCACATGGTTATTCCAGTGATCGTCTGCTGGGGTGAGAACGCAGTTCTGATGGTGCTCTGCTTGGAGACACTGTGTACTGCTCAGAACCATCTTCCTGCTGAAGGTTTTATTTAATTATTAATCCAGTTGCAGCTCAGCCTCCGAAGGCCAGACCAGCCTGTGCTGGTTTGGTGGTAGGGTGGGGTTGAATGATTTAAGCTGATGTTGCTGATAGCAGGAGAAAGGCTTGGAGGCAAGAGGCTTTTCCCTTCAGTGTATTCCTGGTGACTGGAGCATCCGGAAGGCTTTGTTCTCCAAATCGCATGGCAAGCCCTCATCCTTTGTGTCTCCTGTTCCATTTGATCCACAGAGAGTTTGAAAACCCTTGTTTTGCAAATTGGTTCCCGAAGCCTCCGATGGCAGCCATGGCAGCCCTGACATTACGGGTGTCCTAACTCCAGGAGCCTCATCTGCCAAACACCTCTCGCATGCTACTGTACTGGGATGTGAAAATTGAAACACTCAGTTCTGGGCTCGGGAGCTTGCAGGAGGGGCAAGACCGTGCTCTGCAAAGCCTACTTAAAATTTCACAATTTGCTCTGCACGTAAGTGATAGCTCTGAGCCAGCAAATACATTTCTTCTGCCTCCTTCAGCTCCAAATTAGCTCCTGTCCGCAAAGCCAGCAGGCCAGCAGCTGCTCATCCCTGCGGGTACAGCTGCACAGTGAGGGGTGGAGGGGCACTGCCTGTGTCCCTGTCACCCTGTGCCTCTGGGTTGGGTGAGAAGGATGTTCTTCCTTTCAGGAGAGGAGAACCGTCTGTGTCCTGCGGGTGTGAAGTACAGTGAAGTGCAGGCCTCTTTAAGCTGTACTGCAGGTGAGTATTTAACTGCGACTTCAGGCTTTTCTTTCCAAAAATAAAGGCAAGAATGATTCTTGGGCAGAAAATTGTTACGGAGAGTTACGCATTACTAGAAAGCAGGTGGTGGTCCTATCAGAGAGCTAAAGGTCGCTTGCTTTGCCATGCAAACAGCCTTTGTCTCCTCGCAGGGATCCCCCATCACCCATGGTGTGCTTCTATTTCAGATTAAACTGATTGGAGTCATTTTATTTCCCTTGGAATTAGAGGCTGAGAGCCTGTGCTTATCTCTGTCTGTGCCAAGGCAGGGACAAGGCCTGAGTGCAGCTTACCTGGGGGAGCTGGGCTGCCTCCTTGCAGTGTTGCACTTTTAACCTACCATCTCCGAGTTGGACTTGAATAACAAAAACGTGTAACGAGCTCCTCTCCTTTTATTTACACTGACAGGACATGCACTCGAAGCAGCCAGGCTTTCCCACTCTTCCCTGGCCCATCCCTGGGGGAGAACGTCTCTGATTGCTTAAAGTTGGTTTTCCCTAAACGAGAGTTTCCTAACAATTGGGACACTTCCATCATTGTTCTAGCCTTTTATTCAAGATAATATTAAGAGACATCATAACATCACAGTGTCAGAGCAAACAAAGCGCTATGTAATTTTATCCCGTATTAATGCAGAGTGTCGCAGATGGTGCTATCATTAGACAGCAATCTATAAAAATGGCCCATGAGACAAAGCCCTGGCACAATTATTTATTCTTCAATTATTTATTCAGCCCTTTAGGATGTGTAATACTGACAGACAGCACAGAATGTGCTGCCTACCAATTTGCAGATCTTGACTGACTGAGCCCTCCATCATCTATGGAATAAAACATTTGTGGGGGAGGGGGACGTATCATGGCCTCGGATTTTATTTTCTGCTTGTTTTCTTGCCTACTGATGGCTTTCGGGGTTGTCTCACCAAGCAATCTCTCCCACCCTGATTTTCACCCTTTTTTTTTTTTTGTGGTTAATTGTGAGGAAGATGTAGTGAGCTCAGCTCGAGGTTCTCAGTCTCTGTGGGTTTGGGAACAGGGTAATCTCCCCTGCTCTCACACTGGCTCACCGGCTGGGGCAGACTGATGGGCCTGTCTGCCAGGGGAGCTCTGCCCTCCCCGTTGATGGCTTTTGCAATGGATTCTGCGTGGACGTGGTGGGAAGCAGGCTGTGACCTTCTGATTGCCAGTCAGATTAATGCGCAGAGATGCAGGCTCTTTGGGTTGAGGCTGTAAAGCCTGAGACGCTGTGTGCTCCTGACAGCTATTACTGTTGCAGCGGCATTTAGGGAGAGGAGTTTATCGCCTGCCAAATTTTTACTGTCACTTTACTGTCAAAATGATGTCACTGCCATCAAAAGGAACGTGTCTGCCTCTGACTGTACCTTGGCCTCCCTGTGATAAGACAAATATTGCTGTGGTTGCCCAGTGAACCAGAACAGGGACTGATCTTGTTTGATGCTAACGATGTTGTTACCGATTTAGTTTTAGGCTTTGAGTGGCTGTGAAACTGCTTAAGTGTAATCGTCTAAAATGGCTTAGATTCATCTGGAAAAATCCTCCTAAGCAGCTCTATTATATTGTACTGTATTAACGGGAACTTTAGTTCTGTAGCGTTTTAGAGTTGCCATAAAACACAAACGTTTCCGTCAGCAGTATCTCCTTTCTTTTCCCTGCACAGAGGGATAGGGTTCGTCCTTTTGGTGGGTGAATGGCACAGCTCCCGCCCCTGCACACCTGAACCTGAAGGCATCCTTCTGCTTTGTTTAGCTTCATTTTGCTTTTCTTTTCTTCTTTTTTTTTTTTTCTGAGATAAATCTGTAACATTCTCTTGCTTTCCCCACAGTGCTTCTCCACACACCTTTAATAAAAATGAACAATGGCCCTTTCACCCGGAGACACGGTTTCACTTATTTATGGGTGATGCTAGGTGTCTTTCAAGCCGTAAAATCCAACCCAGCCCTTTCATTTGACAGCAGGTCCTTCTGGCAAGTCCATTGTATGAGGCTATATTGTGGCCCAGTGGAAGTCACCTCCCCTTTGTTAATTTGCTGGTAAATCTATAGCAAGTGGCTTGTAACAGACAAGATAAAGTCTCTAATTAGATTAGCTTGTAATTTCTAAAGTGCCTGGTTTAGAGAGCTAAGTTAGCTCATTTTATTCCTGGTGAGATAGGATCTCGTGGTAGTTCTCTGTAATTTAAGTCATTTCTCAACTCTGCAAACAGCCTGGGTCTGAGGTCGCTGTTGTTTGCTGGGACGTCTAATGGTGGGAAGGGAGCCGTGCTCCTCCTGTCATGGAGTGCTGCAGTGATGGTGCTGCCTTCCGCACCCTTCAGTGCCACACAGTCCCCTCTGTGTGCCCACCTCAGAGGGGCAGGGTTTGGGGAGTGTTTTGTGCCGAATTCCTGGCTCTTGGGAGGATGAAGGAGAAACCACACTGCTAGGAAAGGTGTGAGTGTGTGCACTCAGTCTTCGTTCAATGTTCGTCTGGTGGTAAGAAGAATATATATACACAACACCAGCAGCTTGACTTGAGCATAGAAACTCACAGTGCGGCCTGAAAATCTCTGCTGACACGCAGGCTTGAACCGAGGCGGTCGTGCCAAAAGAGCCAGAAAAGGCTTAATGGCAGGAGATAATGCTGCTGTGTCAGCACACATTTTCAGCCCTAGCTGTGAATTTCCTGGCTTTTGTGTGCTCGAGTTAAACCCTGATGTTAGTATCCCATCACCCCCCTCCAAATGAGTACCCTCGCACAAAGGGAGGATCAGATCCCTCCGTTGCTGCTTGGCGGGGGAGGCAGTGGGTGACAATGTGCCCGCGGGCAGGGACCGAAACCCGCTGCGGTGTGGGTCAGCCTGGGTATCCCTGGCCAGCTCTTCCCAGGAAATGAGCTTTGCTTTGTGGGTCGATAGCTGGAGCTAATGAGTCCCAGCGACTCAGGCTGGTAATCTTTGTGCCCTTGCTGATAGCAAAGTACACAAACATGCTAAAAATCTCTCTTCAGACTCGTTTGGATGAACTTTCTTCAACAGATGCAGACTGCAACCAGCCACGTTGATATTCACTGCGGCTGCCCAGTCTAATTACTGTAGCACTTACCTGTTTCTTTGTGTATCTCACCGTTTACTCCTTGCACCCTGCAGGTTCCTGGGCAGATGTGCTTCAGCAGCCCCTGTTACGTTCCGGGAGCTGGAAGTGCCACATAATGCTCCTGGAGCACAGTAACAATCCCACCCGGGGCATCTGTGTGCAGAGAGAACAGCATCATTTTGACAGCAGCGAAACATGAAGACAAGTATTGGGCAGAATAACAAAGATACCCAGCAACATTTCAGTGATAGTGGGATTTGGCTTTGAGGCTCTGATTCTGTGCTGGAATCTGTTCGGTCTGATCCCCAGGTGTCCCGCTGACTCAGTCTCCTTTAACAAGAAACATTCAAGAGGAAGGAGAGGGAAATCTTCCACTTGAACTCAGAGTTGTAACTGGTGTGCAAGTGAATCCATCTAATCCAGCAAAGCAGGGGCAGAAGGAAGGGTTTATCTTCTGCCCCAGCCGAGCACTTCTCAGAGTCTGCAGTGAGAAAACAGACACAAGCACTGCGTTCTTGCTAATCCTTCCTGTGCCTTGAGGCAGCCCTGGGGCACACACACACTGTTTGCCAGCCCACCAGCCATCCTGGGGGCAGCACAGGGCTGCCCTGTCCCAAACAGGTGATGCCTTTTGGGGCCACCCATCAGGTGTGTGTGGTGGCAGTGCTATGGCTTGACATGGTTTGAGGTACGGGCTGGATATCATCTAAGCAGGCTGAATAAACATGATCCATTAGATCACAGCAGCTGTATGTTACTCAAGGTGTGTGAGTGTTGTTGGAGAGATGTGAGTGCCCCAGGGTGCTGTTCTCATCCTGACATGGCATTAAAAGGTCGGTCAGATGGCTCAGCCTCAAAACTTGACCGTGAGCACTGCAGAAATCCTGCCTGGCTGGCTGGGGTTGCAGGCGCTTGGTGAGGATGGGAGCTGTACTGGGATTGCATGCATCTACATACGGGTTTGGGATTGTGTTTAAAGCCAGGCTAGGCACAGGTGTTGCTTTCATGGAAGAATAAATATTTCTGTTTCCACCGCCTGTGGAAAAGCCACATACTGAGTTTGCCTGGAAAATGAGTGTCTTTCCCTGTTGCTTGTTTTGGATGTCATACTGGGACAAAGTTCAGTTAAGGAATGCCAGCTCCTTTAGCATCACAGATTTCCTTTCCCCGGTGGCTTTGCCTTGGTCCCATCCTGACATGATTTTGGAGCACATCTGTGTGCACATAGGGCCCTCCACTTGGCTTCCCCATGTAGTTGTCACCGTGTCCTTGTTATCAGGTGGCCTTGTGGCTAATGGCCTGTGGGCATGAGAGCGGGCCATGAATCTGCTGCAAGTCCGAGGCTCTGTGAGCATGTTGATTTATGGATCCCATCTCTAAAACTGCTGACTGCAGTGCTTGCGTGCTGCTTTCTGTTTGATGCTTGCAGTCCAGAGTGGTGAATACAGGACAGTACCCACTGAAATTACAGGGTAGGAAATTAATTTTCTTTTTTTTTTTTTGTTAAGATTTGAGAGGTCTGCAGATATCTGTGCTGTGGTGACTGGAGGCATGAGGGGGAAATCCTCCCAAACACCAGTTCTCCTTCTTTAAAGAGCCTTGGCCTGCAGTATCCTGAGAGGATGGAGCCACCACCGCAAGAGAGGCAGGAGTTCCCCTGGTGAGACCCAGACATCAGGTAGATCCCATGTATCTGCCCAAATACTTTGTAGCCAGAATGAAGCAGTGTCTTAGCTTCGTGCTGACCCCCTGTGCTGGTGAGGATTTCCTCCTGGGGAAGCACGCAAAGCCCTAGAGAGCAGAAATTTTAGGAGCTTTCGTTTCACTTGCCTAGTTGCTCAACTTTCTGCAGTGTCTTTATCAGGAAAATTGAGAGAAGAATCTATCTCATGCAGAGCATGGGCCCTTCTCCCTGCTGCAGGAGCTGAACCCTGGGGCAGGATGGTCATGAGCAGCTGGAGCTGCTGGTATCAGAGCAGGGTTTGCTTCACACAATGTGGAGCCTGTGGCTTGTTACATGCACAGGCTTCTGCTGAGGATGGGGCACTGCAAGAGGCAGCACCAGTGCTGGTGTATGGGCATGGCACAGCAACTCCAGGAATGCATCCTCCCTCACCTGGTGCTGGGAGAAAAGCTCAAGGTGCCCTCCACTCAAACTGGGGTCTGCAGGAATGATTTGAAATAAGTGAGGTGAGCTTTGGTTTGGAGGAAGGTCAGAAAATGAGTGGGAGGGAAGACTTCACTGAGCACGTGGAGCATTGAGGGGAAAGGGAAGCAGCAGTGAGAGGTGGGGATTGAGCTGGCTGTGAGCAGTGGGCTGCTGCAGGAGGATTAGTGCACTGAGGGCTTCAGTATCTCTGAAACGAGAAAAAAAATCTGGTGTATTGTGCTCGTGTTCCTGAGTGAAACTATTTTACAGTGGTTCTGCTAAAAGGTTTTAGCACCAGAGAGAGAATGGGAATGTTTCAATTCTCTTTACAAGGGTAGTCTATTTGTATTAATTCTTTTGTGTTGCATTGAAGGGAATTTCCTGGCAAAATGTCATTTGAAAGGATTATTTTAGAGTTTAAATGTGTCTTACCAATCCCTTCTTTCTTTTCTTCATCTCCAAGAAGAGGAATGTATTCTGAAATAAATTTTTGCTATCTATTCAGGGGCATGTGATTCAAAATTAATTCAAGAAAAAACCTAAGGCTTACAGAATGGAAAACATTTGCTCCTGCAGTTCATTGCAGCTCAAGCAGTGTGTTGTATTTCCACTGCCACTCGTCACGTGTGGTTTGAGGTTCTAGGATGCAGATTCACAGCCAAGAGAAGGTAGAAGCTTGGATTGGATGCTCTCTTCATTAACCAGCCTCATCGAGTTCTCAGTTCTCATCTGCTATCCTTGTGATGTCATGTTTATTAAGATTTGGATGCATGTAAATTCTGGAGAGCAGTGATGAATTGTTAGTGAATAGTAATTTTCATTTTGATTTGGTGCAGAACTTTGACTCGCTGAAATGAGTCTTCTACTGCATTCTATTTTTAATATATTTTAAAGAGTAAGGAAAATAATATGTTACTCATTGAGTTTCATAAATGGTTTCATAACCGTTAGTGGTTGTAAAATGAAATAAAGTTGAGTGAGGAATAACAGATTCCATTATATCACTTCTGGCAGAAGACAAGCAGTGCTGTAAGATGTACTTTTCACAGATGCTGCAGTCTGGCAGAACTTTTGCCATAGGCTATCCCTCATTTCTCCTATACTTGAGACCATGCTGTGGTCTTCTAGTAATTGCTTACAAAGAGAAGGAGCAGTCAGGAATATGGCTGGTGCTTAGTGCCACCTAACCTGCTGGCTCTGGAACCAGAGGCTGTGGTTAGAGAGCTGCAGCTTCACAGCTGGGGCTGCCCAGCATTTAAAGTTAAGTGCTGGTTTTGCCACTGTCCTTTTGCTGTGCTCAGTAACCAAGGATGGAGTGTGTGGTTGTGTAACGCATTTGTTTCTTAAGAAAATGCTTTCAGCTTGCTTCTGTATTACCGTTCTCTGATAAGTTCTGACCCTGGAGTTGGAGCAGTTCTGGTGAGGAGCAGCAGTGGAGTCCTTGCTCTGACAAGGTCCCAGTGTCCTTCAGACATAGGTGCAGCTTCTGCCATACCAAAATAAGGTCACCTGGTAAGTAAGTGCACTGTTCTCTCCCAGGAAGATGCATTCTCTACTGTGCATGTCCATGTTTTCCTTCTGGGAAGCTGCCTAAGCTTCATGTTGGGTCCTGTCATTCAGGCAGGGTATCCTGTGCGGCGTGGACAGAGCTCTCATTTACCATAATAGATGGTTTGGGGATTTCATAGAATCATAGTGCATACTGAGTTGGAAGGGACTGCTAAGGTTCACCAAGTCCAACTCCTGGCTCCACACAGGACCACCCAAAAATGAGACCATGTGACTGAGAGTGTTGTCCAGATGTTTCTTGAACTCTGTCAAGCTTGGAGCCACAACCACTGCCATGGGGAGCCTGTTCCAGTGCCTGACCACTGTCTGGTGAGGAACATGTTCTTGATATCCAATCTGACCCTCCCCTGAGGACTTAAAGCCTCCAGACAGAAAAATTATTTTGGATGTTTTCTTCACAAAGCCAGTTCTCCCAATATATCATCATTTCCTCTCAACGTTAGGGCTGCAGACACAAAGATATGCTCTTTGCTGGCGCAGACATAGGACCATTGAGTGGTATCCAGGAGACAGGACACTACTCATTTTGCTTGTGATATTTAGGAAATAATTCTTAGCACTAGGAGAAAGAGTATAACTATAGCTTGGGAAGTGTGAAATGTGCCTGAAGCACTGGCAGTCCTGCAGCCACCCAACGCACGGGGCAACGTGCTTGTGCTCCAGGGTCAGGTCTGTGCCTTGTGCTGGGACCCAGAAGGTGATGGTTGTTCAGTGACAGCATGGCTGAGAAATGCTGTTGGGCTTTCGTTCTGCATTTATCGGAAAGAGCTGTATAAACAAAAAAAATTTAAAAAAAAAGAAATAATTTTAGGAGCAATTATTCAAAAAAAGGAAGAAAAGCAAACCAGAGGAAACTGTGCAAAATACATTTTTGTTTCCAAGGGAAACAGTAACGAGAAAGAGTTAGGTCATTGTGGGATAAAAAAACAACACATAGAGAACCCTATTTTAGCAAGGATGTGGAAACAGAGCTTATCTTTTTGGGCAGCTTTGCCTAATAGATAAAGCCCTGGATTGGAAGTGGGTTCAAATCCCAGCTCTGCTGGAGAATTTTTGTTAACTTAGACCTATCGGTTTGTGCCCTTGTAATTTCTTATTGCAAGGGGAAGATAACACGTTGTCCTCCGAGAAGCGTTTGCAGTAAAGGTGACAGTACCCACCCCTGCAGAGGCTGAAGGTTGGAGGGCTATGCCCACGTGTGGCAGGTTGCCATGCTCACTGCTGTGTCCTGCCTGGCATACTGTGATATTTCTCTCCCTCCCCCAAGGAGACCGTCGTTACCTGTACATGGCAGCACTCGTGAAGACGCCGTATGTTACAAAATGTGTCCCCTCCTCACCTTTAGCTTCTGGGAAACCCAATGACTGTATCGGTCGCTTCAGTACCTTCAAGCCAAGAAGCAGATGCTGATTAATTAAACCTCGTGGCAGGCTTTTGAAACAGCTAATCAGCTTTTTGGTTGGCAAATTAAGCATGGCTCAGCATTATGCAGACACGTACAGTGCAGAGCACAACCCCAAGCACGGTCTCCAGTGCTCCCTCTCTCTGTCTGAGGTCTCGGTGTGGTGTTTCTCACGCTGCCAGCCCCAGCAGAGGGGCTGGGTCAGGGTTACTGTAAGAATTGTCAGAGTGTTGGGGAACCGAAAGCGATACGGAGGCTTCCCTTTCTGAATCAGCTGTCTTCAAGACCACAGAAGATGAAATCCTGTGTGCTTGGTGTTATGAAAGCTGAGGGTTTGCTGAGCCAAAGCTGGAGTGATGACTAGCAGTGCTTGCTTTTCAGCTTTCGATATGATGCCGCCACAGTCTTCATTTCTCCTTTTTCTGGTATGCACTGTTTTCTGTAAGCTGCAGAACAGCTCTGGAGTTCAGGCCCAGTGATGGCAGAAATCAGTGTGCTGGCCACGTTGTGGGTACGTTGGGGCTCATTTTAAAATGCCTGAAGTTCATGTTGGTGTTGGGAGAGGTGATGGAGAGCATCTGTTAGAAACAGGTCAGGCACTCACTGATGGACCAGGCTTGTTGCCACAGCTGTAACCGCCAGAGAGAGAAAACAATGGAATGAGAGCATCCGAGCTTGTTTAAAGCCCATTTAAATTCAGCATCTAAAGAATTTCCACTAGGAGTAAGCCCAGAGGAATGCAACACCTCAAAGCCTTCAGCTAAAATGAAGATGTCTTTAAGACTCGTGTTGTAGCATCCCACTGGAGGAAAACGGATTTTCTTCAGAAAATTCCTTTAGAGTGTTAAGGTAAATACTGACTGACATTGCTAGAAAAACAAACTTCCTTTTCGAGTGCTTTAAGGTGGCTGCTGAGTCTGCCTGTGTTTGTCACGTCAGGAGCACCCATGGCAGAGCTGTCCCTGCCCCTACAGCCCTACAGTCACCTGCACATCTGCTTCATGAGCTGGAGACCCTGTCTCGGGGCCCAGGTCCCTCGTGGACTTCTCACTGGTAAACTGGAGCCAAGCAGAGGCTTTGTGAGCTCATAAGCATCTTTTCATTTTCCAGTGGTGGCCCTAGATTGTTGATAGCATTCTTTTTGCTGATAGTATTGTAGGCTCTGAAGAGAAGAGGGTAAACAGTGCTGGTGCATGTGTCAGTGACAAGTGACCAACCAGAATGGCTGCAGTTCCATTTCAGAGGCTGTTCGTGCCTTGGTTAACCAGCCCAGTCTGAAACAAAGGCTGACCAAGGCCTTGCTGTTTATATTGGCCACAGCTTTTGGTATCTTCGAAGTATGGGAAAAAATATTTCATGCTGACCCTTGTGCAGAAGCCACTGGTTAAGTTGGAGGCGACTTCAAAATGCAGTTACTCCCCACATAAAAAATATACAGTGGAAAATAGCAGGTCAACCATGTGGAGAAATAAAGCCAGAAGAGACAGTATATTTTCAGTAGCAATTTAGTGCATGATTGATCTTACTGATAGTGTTAGTGTAGTGTTCATAGCTGAGTAAGCCCACTAGCAACAACTTGCTTATAATATGTGTGCTGGAAGAAATGCAAAGAAAATAAATTAAGTTTTAAGTAAAATTTACATTTGTATTAGAAAATCAACATGTTAGAGTTTAGCATGCTTAACATTTTATGAGAGCTAATTCCCTTTCCAAAATTGCTCTGTTTGTGAGTTTGTTTTTGCCCTTTCCTCCAATTCTATTGAAATCTTCAATACTGGTGTTGTGTTGTTTTAAGGTTAACACCTGAAAGGCAAAAGCAATTATTTCAGAAGCAGTTCTCTCTGCCTGTGTGTTTGTTTTCTTACTAAATTCCCCATAAGTCTTCCTCCCTTTTCACCACCTTCTCTGACAGGACAGCAGATAGTCACATGTCCTTTTTTTGCCTGGGATCTTGCCCCAAAGCAGATGTCCCCCTTCTTCAGGGCACACAGCAACACCTGCCTGGGATACATGGCCAAGAAGCCATTCAGGAGAGCACATACAAAGACACAGTGCAGCCGGGGTTGGCCCAAGGCAAGGAGGCAGTGCAACAGCCATGCAACGTTGGGGTCTGGTTGTGCTCTTGTCATGGTTTGTGGTTGAGCTCTGGTTTAGGTGTTTGCAACCCAAAGCTCTTCCTCCCTGGTGATGTGAAGGGAAGCCTTTAAGCTGTGGAAATTCAAGTACGAAAGCTGTCAAAACCACCTGGCAGTGGGTGAGAGAGGTTTCCCTCCTGTTTCTTTTATTGTCCAAACCGAAACAGCAGCTCTTACTTTCCTTCCCATCCCCTGTAAAGAGAAGATTTAAATAAA
>VXAB01000162.1:38238-76130 GCA_013399175.1 Odontophorus gujanensis
CAGAGAGAGAAAACAATGGAATGAGAGCATCCGAGCTTGTTTAAAGCCCATTTAAATTCAGCATCTAAAGAATTTCCACTAGGAGTAAGCCCAGAGGAATGCAACACCTCAAAGCCTTCAGCTAAAATGAAGATGTCTTTAAGACTCGTGTTGTAGCATCCCACTGGAGGAAAACGGATTTTCTTCAGAAAATTCCTTTAGAGTGTTAAGGTAAATACTGACTGACATTGCTAGAAAAACAAACTTCCTTTTCGAGTGCTTTAAGGTGGCTGCTGAGTCTGCCTGTGTTTGTCACGTCAGGAGCACCCATGGCAGAGCTGTCCCTGCCCCTACAGCCCTACAGTCACCTGCACATCTGCTTCATGAGCTGGAGACCCTGTCTCGGGGCCCAGGTCCCTCGTGGACTTCTCACTGGTAAACTGGAGCCAAGCAGAGGCTTTGTGAGCTCATAAGCATCTTTTCATTTTCCAGTGGTGGCCCTAGATTGTTGATAGCATTCTTTTTGCTGATAGTATTGTAGGCTCTGAAGAGAAGAGGGTAAACAGTGCTGGTGCATGTGTCAGTGACAAGTGACCAACCAGAATGGCTGCAGTTCCATTTCAGAGGCTGTTCGTGCCTTGGTTAACCAGCCCAGTCTGAAACAAAGGCTGACCAAGGCCTTGCTGTTTATATTGGCCACAGCTTTTGGTATCTTCGAAGTATGGGAAAAAATATTTCATGCTGACCCTTGTGCAGAAGCCACTGGTTAAGTTGGAGGCGACTTCAAAATGCAGTTACTCCCCACATAAAAAATATACAGTGGAAAATAGCAGGTCAACCATGTGGAGAAATAAAGCCAGAAGAGACAGTATATTTTCAGTAGCAATTTAGTGCATGATTGATCTTACTGATAGTGTTAGTGTAGTGTTCATAGCTGAGTAAGCCCACTAGCAACAACTTGCTTATAATA
Source organism: Odontophorus gujanensis (assembly GCA_013399175.1). NCBI lineage: Eukaryota > Metazoa > Chordata > Aves > Galliformes > Odontophoridae > Odontophorus > Odontophorus gujanensis. The sequence continues at coordinate 39,188 of VXAB01000162.1, forward strand.
TGTGTGCTGGAAGAAATGCAAAGAAAATAAATTAAGTTTTAAGTAAAATTTACATTTGTATTAGAAAATCAACATGTTAGAGTTTAGCATGCTTAACATTTTATGAGAGCTAATTCCCTTTCCAAAATTGCTCTGTTTATGAGTTTGTTTTTGCCCTTTCCTCCAATTCTATTGAAATCTTCAGTATATTGGTGTTGTGTTGTTTTAAGGTTAACACCTGAAAGGCAAAAGCAATTATTTCAGAAGCAGTTCTCTCTGCCTGTGTGTTTGTTTTCTTACTAAATTCCCCATAAGTCTTCCTCCCTTTTCACCACCTTCTCTGACAGGACAGCAGATAGTCACATGTCCTTTTTTTGCCTGGGATCTTGCCCCAAAGCAGATGTCCCCCTTCTTCAGGGCACACAGCAACACCTGCCTGGGATACATGGCCAAGAAGCCATTCAGGAGAGCACATACAAAGACACAGTGCAGCCGGGGTTGGCCCAAGGCAAGGAGGCAGTGCAACAGCCATGCAACGTTGGGGTCTGGTTGTGCTCTTGTCATGGTTTGTGGTTGAGCTCTGGTTTAGGTGTTTGCAACCCAAAGCTCTTCCTCCCTGGTGATGTGAAGGGAAGCCTTTAAGCTGTGGAAATTCAAGTACGAAAGCTGTCAAAACCACCTGGCAGTGGGTGAGAGAGGTTTCCCTCCTGTTTCTTTTATTGTCCAAACCGAAACAGCAGCTCTTACTTTCCTTCCCATCCCCTGTAAAGAGAAGATTTAAATAAAACAGTTCCTGTAACAGCACTGATTCCAGCAGTGAGGTAACAGTGGGCAGCAGTAAGAGGTTTTGTTCTCTCTGCTGCAGATCTTCAGAATTCAGGCCTCTGGGCTACATTTCAGTTCCCAGCTGTTGGTATCCGTGTTCAGAGAAAGAATGCCAGACTGTCTGAGGTTGGCAGGGACCTCTGGGTCCAACCCTTGTTCAAGCCATGGCACCCAGAGCAGGGTGCCCAGGGCCATGTCCAGGCAGCACTTCACCGTAATGCTGGCAGGTCTGTTTCTGCAAAAGCTGGGTTCTCTCTTGGCATACCAGTGGTCCCATTTGGCTGAAGATCTGCTGGCAGTTTTTTCCTCCCTCTTTGGGCTTTTGTGAACCACTGAGATTTGGTCCCTCTTTGCTGCAGTCTGTTACGATACTATTGCTGTCAACTGTTTACAGCTCTTCTGGAAGACTGACTTGCAGAGCAGTTGGTGAACTCTTTGTGTGTTTCTGGGTTATTGTCCTAAATATTTAACCTGCTAGTAAAAATAGGCTTACCCCCAAATCCAGGCAGTAAGCTGGAGAGGCTGAAGTACAGCGTCCCTTTGCTGAGTGTGGATGTGTTCAGGTTCAGAGTTTGGTGTGGCCCTGAAGCTCCTAAGAGAGGTCCTGGTGCCTCATAAATGTTCAGGGGATCAGGCAGAAGTGAGGCTGAGCTCTGCAGCCTGTGTGAGAGCCCACATGGGCTGAGCTCCTTGTAAGCAGTGTGACTGGTACAAATCTGATCTCCAGTGGGGGTACAGAAGGCAACATGAACAGAAGGTGTTCAGGTCACTGGCTGGAGAATATGCTTGAGCCTGATCCTTGTTTGTAGGTACAATGTAAATTCAGAGGTTGAAATACTGATGACAGTGTCCTGGAGCACACAATGGACCCAGTGTCACCCAGATCCAGACAGCCTTAACTTTGAAATAACCTTCCGTGTCTTCCCCATTGGGTTATACCCAGATATTGTTTATCTTACTAACCCTCAGGTTTGGATCTGCTTTATGCTAGGGCAGTTTCTTTGAATGTCGACAGTAGCTGAGCTGGGATCTCTAGATAACACTACTCCAGTGTTTGCATATGAGCCTTGTGTATTTCTGTTCTACCTGGAAGGAAGTGGATATCTAGTGTTTGAGCTTGTATTAAAATACCATTGTGGGTCATAAATTGTTGTTATAGGCTGTTCGCATGGTGCCTTGGATTTGCATGCCCTGGACTGATACATAGAACGAGTGATCAGCTACTGAGTAAATTTATCCTACTGCTGTTCTTTAGTGAAAGGATAGACCTGATGTTGCACGCTGAATTGTGCAGGTGGTATGTGCAGCTAGTCTTGTTTCATAATAACTTACTGGAGAGCCATTTTAAGTCGAGGTGTTACTTTGTGGCCTCGTAGCAGCAAGTTGGTGCTATGTACTTCTCCCACTGGCAGTCGTTCTCCTAGGCAGCATTCTCAGGTTGAAATTGACGGTTTACACAATAGGCTCTGGGCTGCGTTCAATTTTTTTGTGTGTGTTATTTCCTCTCCCTTTCACTCATCAATGACTGCTATCTCATTTTTCCTCAGTACAGAAGAAAGAGAGTTATTTCCTTTGGGAAGCATCTTCTTGCACAAAAAGAAGTGAGTTTGAGTGCTTCTGTTTCCTGCTGCTATGCGTCCATTACCAGATCAGCTCCTATTCTGCTTCTGTAGCCTCCCTTTTCAGATGTGCCAAACCTGGCATTGGTGAGCTGTAGAGAATATTACAGGACAAGTTCATCTATGCGTGTTCTGTTGTAAGGAGTAGATGTAAGCCTGCTGCACCTGGGTAACAGACCCAGGTTAAGTGGTGGTCAGGTGCCACTGGCATGTCATGAAAGTAGGGTGCCCTCGTGAGTGTTAGTTCCAGTGATGATTTATTTCAGTATCGGTGTATGCTATGTGCTGAGATCTGTACTGAGCATGTGTAACATCTCTGTGTGAAATGTTGGTAGCACCTGCTCTTAAAGAAGACTTTGACTTGCTTAGAGTTAGTTTTGTCAAGTGTGAACATCAGGATGGGCAGTGAAACTCCAGTTTTAGGCAGTGAGAAGAAGGAGAAGCTGCAGAGACAGCTTCCTTATGCTCTCCTCAGGCTGGTGTCTGCATGGTTTACACCTAGGTCACTGTGGCCATGGATAGACAGAATGAACTGGCTTTGGGGGAAAAACTGCCTTTATAGCTGGCTTTCAGCTGGTGCCTGGCTTTCAGATGGCTGAAATTCAGTGGCAGGAGTTTCATGGGTTATGTCTCACTCCAGCAACAGTCTGTGATGAAGTTCTCCGATTTTATTTAGCAACTTTAGTCTCCCATCAGGTTATTTGTGTGTATAAACTGTGGATATTGTGACTGTAATTGTGTCTTGCCTTTACAATGTATTATTCTAGACAACTGCAAGTACATTTCTCTTGCCCAGCCTCATTGCGTCTGGGTGTGCTTGCTGTGTTCAGTGGAGCTTTTCTTAGAGAAGAACATCTACAGTGTGTGGAACAGCAAATGAACAGAAGGACATTCCTAAAACGTCTGTTGCAAAGGGAAAGAGAAGTATGTTCTCTGAAGAATGCAGCAAAAATGATCAGACCTACAGCAAATTGCCATGTGAAATGTGCTGCTTTTAAGGGGTTGCAAAAGACCAAAGGAGATCATGGAAAACAGATCCTTCTGCTAACGTGGCTTGGTCTATGAGAGTTATTAGTTTTTGGAAACTTTTAGTAATCATGTAAAACTCTTTCCTAAATCATCTGGGACTTCTTTTTTTCCTCTCTTGGCTTGCTTTACATGTGTAGCCTCTTTTATTTGGCATGAATATCAGGGTGGCTGAAAGAAAGGACTTGTTCCAGAGAAGGCAAAGGAGACCTTTTCCAAAGTTTAATGTAATGGGGAGGAATGGAAGGTAGAATTTTGCCCCACTTTAGGAAATTGCATAACCTGAAGGAGCTGATGTGGCAAGTGGCGAAAGAACAAGAGACAGTCATGCTAAATCAGATGCAGGTGCAAGGAGATAGTTGAACTTTGTCCAGAGTCATTCCAGTGAGTCATATGTATGTGTCTGCCTCCTAGCAGCCTGAACTAACGAACTTTAAAAACTATTATCTAATTAAGATAACAAGGCATTTGAGGAAGGATCTTTCCCATCTGGATGATTTTATTGGATCTGCTAAACTGTATGACTTGGTTAGCTGCAGTCTGCCTCAATTGAAAGCTACAGCTGGTGGAAGAAGATGGAAGAGGTGGCCTGGAGTGAGCTCCAAATTGCAACATTTAAATCCAGACCTCTTTCTCTTCCTCTCTGAAAGGAGAAGAGCCTGGGCACATGCCTGACTGGCGTGTTATTTGTTCAATAGTCATCTCACTGTACCAGTCAGGTTCTCTTCTGCAGTTGTCAAATGTTAGGGTAAGAATAACGGGTGGGAAATTGTTCATTGTGTCCTGAGTTTATATGGATCAAAGACACGTGTACATATGTGAGTGTGTGTGATTTTCATTTTCTCCTGAGGAGAAGTCGGATTTCATGTCATGCCCCATGGGAGTGAGGTACTGCTGGGGGATGTGAAGCAGCAGACATCAATATGTCCAATCTATATTGACAGAAACATTCAGTATGCCAGTCAGAATACAGTCTTCTCCCCGAGACAGAGGGCAGCTGTCTGCTGCTGACTTGAGAGGTGTTTATGAGCAAATAAATCTTTATCTTCTTTCTGTCTGCTAACATGGATGCACTAAATCAGTGGACAGATGTAGGAGGAAGTAATGAGAGCGTGCCTGCCAATGGTGGTACTTTGCTGAAGAAGTTAACTTCTTGCTTCTTCAAGAAGTTAACTTTGGTACTGTTTTTCTTACTATTTGTGTAATGTTATTAAAATATCCAGAAAGGGAAGATTTAGATTTCTAGATAATGAGTCAGACTGTGACCTCTGTAGAATGTAATAATTCCAGGATGGTCCTAGTCACCCACGGACAGGCAGACACATTTTGCTTCATGTGTCCTGTGGTTTGTGGTCTGCCAATTAGGTCAGTTGGTTTATTTCAACAGAACAGAGATTTGTGTGCTTGTGAAAGAAGGCACGGCCATTTCCCTGCAAGAAGATGACAGTTCTGATTCAAGCATTGCTCTTTCCTGATGGTATTTTCACGAAGCCAAATGATGTGTGCTGGATACTTCTGATAAATAACAGAAGTCAGGTGTGGAAGACTGAAATTAAAATACAGATTAGCAGCCATTTATGAACTGAATATGGACGACTGCTTTCGGTCAGAGAGAGACTGACTATTTAATTGATAAGAGATTACTGCAATGTAAACACTGATTGTTTTGCTTTTCCTTTCGTGTCGGAATATGTGGGAAAATGGAAAAGTTCCCTGTGGCAACTTGAGCACGAATATATCTGTATTTTTTCTTCTTCATAACTTCTCGCTGCTAATTATTGCTGGAGCACCAACGTCTGCCACTGCTTGCATTAAGAATGTACCTGTGTTGTTCTGGAATGTTGTTTTTTTTCCCCTCAAGGTCTGAACAGGCCGTGGTTTCATCAGTCTCTATGCAAAAAAAGAAAAATGACAGTCATTAGCTGGGCTTCTTTCTAAGCTGAGGACCGGGGGGCCATAGTCTGGCTATGTTCCCTCGCTCCTTTTTGTGTCCTTCCATCTAAAACAAAAACTATGGCATTCTTATGACAGGCGAATTTAATTCCCTGGCATTCCACGAGGCTCCTTGATCCTACTGCTGGCTCTTCAGAAAGCAGCTCAGTGTTGAGGATGTTCATATTGTACAGTCCTTGGCTGTGTTACTAATTTCCCATAATCTCTGCAAAGGACTGGTAATGTCTGATTTGGGATGCATTGCTTAGAACATTAAGTTGCCATTCCCTCCAGAGCTACACATGAGGGAAAATGCTGTGCCCTGTGGCTGGTGTTTTTGGGATTGCTACTTTGCTGTCAGTGTAAAGTTTTATAAGTTCCTTTTGTGCATTTACTGCGCAAAGTTATTTTACTCTTTGAATCCATCCATTCTTAAAGATACATGCAGAAATTCTTTTACACTTAATTAAAAACATACTACATGGGTTTAGACTAACCCAACTGATGCAAGATTTTTAAACTGAATTGATTTTCAGCTGTTTGTGAGACACAAAAAGGCTAAAAAGGAACTACTCATTTCTTGGTGCTCTCCCTTGCACGCTGAGACATCTGACTACGTTTTGTTTGTTTCTCGTTAAAGAAAACACATCTGTATTTGTCTTGTAAAATATTTGTCAATTACTGCTCCTGGCCAGAAGTTTGTTGTGAGATAATCTGCTTGGAGAAGCTGGAAAAGAAGCTGTCTTGTTTTATAGGAAGTAAAGACACCAGTGAAGGGTTGCAATAGGTAATGTACCTCTTAACTTGTTTTCATCACCATTAATTTAACCCTAATTCTTCTGTTAAAAGTTTTAAGTTGGATTTAAATGTAACATAGATACATGAAAAAAAAATGACCAATTTTTGCTGTAATAGCAGTAGATTTCTGGTTTACTGCTAAATAGAAACACATAGTGATTTTTTTGCTCTTTCGTTTAGTTTTGTCTTTCTGATGACATTGCCACCAGATGCTGAAAGTGATGGAAATTTAAAGCTGGTGTCACACCTTAGACCTTGATTAATCTGGATTTATACTCAAACTGTGCCTTACATCCTTGTTTCAAGTGAATTTCTGGAGCACAGGTTTCTTCTGGGCTGTCCATTTGAGCCTCTTCTGGCTTCCTGAAGGTTCAACCCTGAGTAAAGCAAACGTGATGAAATCCATCCTCTGGGGCTGGGAGTGGGAAGGAAGGAGCCTGAACGACTTGTGCAGTGAAAGGGAATTCAGTGAGAGGTCCTGAGTTCCCTCCACAGAGTTTGTTACGTTTCCTAGGAAAAGCCAGATACTTGTTCCTAAAAACTGTTAATTGGATTTAATATGCTTTCGAACAATTATGGAATTGGTAACAAAGAACTGATGGAGCAGATGGACATTGCCTTGTTCTGAGCTTTGGGATAAATGACAGTCCCGTGCTCATTATGAACCACTGGGGTGTTTCTCCATAGTTAAGGTTGGAACTAGTTTCCCATTGTACTTGGTTTCATCAGGTTATTTGTTTTGTTGTATGAGAAAACTCGGATTCAAGGATGTCTTTTGTCAGCTAACTTTATTTTTAACAAAGCTTTTCCTGTGTGTTTTCAGTGCTAATTGAGGTCCATCAGTGGCTATATGATTTAATGGTCTTAATAGGAATCCATGAGCGCAAACCAAACAGAACACTATAAATCACAGCATGTGCAGGGAAATGTAATTCTCTCTCTGTGGAGAGGTAAACAGCAAAATTACTGAGCTGTGCTATATTGCGTTCTCTGCAGGTCATCCAAAGAACTGGGATTTCAGATTTATCCACTTTAGTAAAATAATGTCACATAGACTGTGTCAACTATAAATATCAGTGACTTCTTTGTTTCCTTTGTGTGGCCATAACCAGTGCTGCTATTGTGGGAGACCTGCAGCTGCTTGTGGTGCTGGTGTGAGCGTCCACACATGTATGCAGCTGAGCACAGGTAATGAAGCTGAGTACTTCTTCTGGCAAATACTGTTTTAGAATCATTGAGGATGAGTTGTTTTTAAACTATCCACCTGCCTGTGATTCTGGTAACCAAGGTAACTTGCACGTGATATTACATGCAGATGCCTTACTTCTACTGGGACAACCTACTTCTTATTGCATTGTCAGGTAGGTGGCAACTATGCTGAATTTTTTACACGAAGATATGAAGAACTGCTGCACAATGACTAGTCTTTCCAGGCGTGTGAAATACAGTTCTATTAATCTGTTGTTAAACATTCTGTATTTTATTTATGAACTTAGAAAATCTGTCTCCTTCTACCAGTAGTGCAAGTTCAAGATTTAAATAAAGAAACTCAGCAAACATTCACAGATGTATACCAGTAATGGTTGCAGCTGAATGGGTGTTATTTCCCATCTTTTCTCTTTTGACCTTGTGAGCTACAAAATCTAGGCTGCCATCTCAGACTACTTGTACTGCTGGAGTGTATGCATTGTACCTGGCGGAGGGATGTCTTTTCATGTGCTGAGAGATTTAATTATCAATATATCTCTTGACAGCGTTTCAAGAGTGGTAGAGAACGGAATAAGTGTGCTATTTTTAAAGCTATCGTTGACATCTTCCAAGTCCATGGGATGTTGACAAAGCATAATCTTACGTAAAATTCCAGGGTATGATACTGAGAGCTACTATCAGACACTGAATAAGGAAAAAACTTACTTGCAGAAGCAAGGCAAGAAGGTGTGGATGGTGGGTTATTCTGTCTTGGGATAATGTGTCAAGAGGTATGTGCTTTATTGCTGCTCTTTGCATCTTCCTGTTACCTTATACTTAAAACCCTTCTGTATCTGCTGTGCCACCCGTTCCTGAAGGGAAACCCATGCCTTGTGTGGGTATCAGTTTCTGGAGCTGGTCAGCTGCTATCCCATGTTGGTACACGTGCTGCTTCTTCCTCTGCACTTGGAGATTTGTGGAATATGAAGGCAGTCAGTTGCTCTACCAGGAGTAATACATAGGGTGGCTCTTCTGGGCTGGGTGCAACCCTGTGTCTGAAGGGCTGTTCTTGTTCTGGCTGCGGTCAGCACTAGGGGATGTACGGGAGGTGAGCCAGGGCTTCCTTTTTTAGGAGAAAAGTTGCAAGTTGTTTCCATGTTGTGTGTTTTTTATTTTTTAAATTTGTGTTAGAAAGAAGTGAAATTTCACATTAATGACATTATGAATTTGTATGTGGAATAATAACAGGGGAAACTGGGGGAGATACAAGTGAAAAAATGCCCAACAGAGTAAACCAGGGCATTTCCAGTTGCGGATGCAAAACCAGAAGCTAACACTTGAAAGCAAAGAATCACAGCTGCTTTCACTGAAGTGTGCTTAACATTTTATATGTTGTAATATCACACGTACAGTGCTTGAAACAAAATGCAATGAACCTTCTGCCACGTTTCTTTTGTTCCAGTAATGTAATAAACTATTTAGGATTAACATTTGTAATCTGGTGCTATCACTGGATGGAAGAGTTGCTGCCTAAAATGTGCATGTGTGTGTACTGTCATTCCTCGCTTCCTATATGCAAGTGACAGCCACGAGTCGCTGGCACGCAGCTCTGACCTGCTCACACTGCCTTGGTGTGGACATGACATTCCTCTGCTTCATTTGCAAATATTTTAAACCACAAAAGCATAACCAATTTTTTCGGAGAAGTGCTTTGATATGGTAATGATCAAAATTGCTGTGATTCCAAATGAGGTATACAAACTTTCTTGTTTTTGGCATGAAAATATTACTCTCTGGAAACACCTTCTGTGTCAAATGATGGATATGTTCCTGTGATTTATGTAAGTGATTGTCAGGAGGTTTTGTGGCTCATCCAATTTTAGCAGTCAAGTACTCTTTCCTTGTCACTTATGACATACTTGATGAATTTCTGTGATTAGCTAACGTGCTTCCTAATTGTCAAAACTTTGCAGTGGTATTCCTTAGAAATATTGAGAAGGGCAAAGTCAGTTCCGCCTCCAATTTTTTTTCTGTACAGGCACTCTCTTTTTTTTTCCCCCTAATTGTCTTTTCTATACCTGGTACATTTACCCTGTCTAGTAATCTTTGCAAACCTCTCAGTTTGCTTTACTTAGCTCTCCCTCACATGCATGTTTTGTCTGTTTTTCAGGGAGCAATTGTGCCATTCGTTACTCAGGGGCATGAACACCTGGGTGCTGGAATACTCCCGCTGTGTTTAGGGGTCTATTTTGGTAGTGAGACACACTGCTAACTAAAAACATGATACTGAGATTTTCTATCTGTTGCTTTATAACTTGGATCTGCTAGAGAAATGCCTACACCCAACGTTTTCATACACCCTCTGCCTCCATTTTATGTCAGTGAGCACCTCGCTGCCACACTGCCCAGGCTGTTAGTGCCAGTGCTGAGGAGGCTGATCAAGTATGTCCTTGCTGTCCCAGCAAAGGTGGAGTTGTTTGTGGTGTCTTTCATAAATCTTCACGATTGCAATTCAGTGATTTCGGGTTTCGTGGCTCGCATGGCCCATAATGGCCAACCTCTGCCCTAAGCAGTGCGGCTCTGGGAAGAGCCCTGCCGTTACGGGCACGCGGCCGGCTCCTCGCTGACACTTTCTCCCCCCTGTCACTTACCCATCTGCCATAGCTGGCGTTAATTATAGTGCAGGAAACTGAAAATGAAGGGAAAATGCAAAGGAGCTTCCCAGCCCTGCTCTCAGTGGAGACAGAGAGGGGCTCACGTGCTGGTGCTGTGCGGGAGGCACGTCTGAGGGCAGTGCTGGCCGAGGGAGCAGAGAGCAGCACAATTAACACTCCTTGTTTGGGTTTATGGGGGCCTGGAAGCGCTGCCATGTTTGCCTGGGGGCTGGGGAAGTAATAGCAGGGAGATGGGGAAGGCTGCTGTGAGGAGATGGTAAAGATTTCAAATTAAGGGCATGAGACCAAACTGCTGTAAATGGAGTGTCCCAAATGCTAGGGGATTTTTGGAAAAAAGAGGAAGAAAAAAGGGAGAGTTCGCCTCCCCACGAGGAAGGCAAAAAGCTGGGGCTCTGCAGAAAGCTGTGTCCAAGACATGTCTGGGAGGGCTGGAGCCAGCTGGGGCTGCTGCTGAGGGAAACAGTGCCTGGTACCCCTTCCATTTCAAACCTTGCTGTGAACTCTTACCTTTAATTTGCCTGAAGGAAACGCGAGTCCACTCTTCCTGTGTCTCATTACTGCCTCCCTGTAGCAGCAGAAACCTTCTGTCTTCTGGAGGCAGTGGCTGCAGTGCAGGAGGGAGGATGCCATGAGGTATGGGCATTCATCTGGAGCTCTGCAGCTGTGAGGCAGACAGTAAATGCAAACATCATAATGGGGTTGACCTCAGCCCTCGGTTGTGCCAGGGATGCCAGGAAGTTACATGTGAGCAGCACTTCTTGTTGCTGAAATAGTTTTATGGGATTTTCATGTTTTTTTGCTTTTCTTTTCCTGGGTGTAGTTTTGGAATTGAAACCTTTGTCCTTGGAAACTCTCCACAATAAAAAAAAAAAAAATCTCTCTGAGATGAGAAACCAGTAATGTGCTTTCTGAATTGCTTACATAAATAACTAGAAAACTCATTTTCTTGTCTCTTCAGAACATCACATCTCAGTATATCAGGAGCTGAGTCTTGTTCCAGGCCAACCCCCATGGCCATCCAAAGGTCAGTGTGTAAATACACCATTGGTTTGCAGGAAGGCTGTGATGGTGAGGCCCATCAAAACATGCTGCAAATGAGCAAAAATACTTCTGCCAGTCTCTCCACTACCTCCACTACTTTTCCCCGTCTGCAAGGTTTAGCTTCTCCGTATATTCAGCAGAAGAGCACTGTATGTTTCATCTGAGAGATTGGCACATGTGAAAATCAGCGCAGGAGTCACACAGTGTTGTTGCTTGCTGTGTGGAGAAGGGGCAAAATATTTTTAAGAGTCTGAATATTCACAGTTAAAATTGAAAATGAGTATTCAGTTGTATTCAAATGAGTAAAAACTCCTCATAGTTGTTAATTCCTAGATGGCTGCTGGTCAAAGGCTTGGAAGTATGGTATAAGCAGGGATGAATATATGGCAGAGCCAGCTCCTTCTGCAAATTCAACCCAGTGGTGGGTACCACATTGCAGGATGCATAGTGTAAAAGTGAGAGGGATGGGAAGTATTTTAAAGCATGTAGAACAAACATTGATGAGCAAATAATGGCTTCCTAAAACCCAGTAAATGAAGTTTGCTTTCGATGCACCTGGCTGCAGATGTTATTTTGAAAGCCGTCACTTTAGCAAAGGAAGGAAACAAAGTCCCTGTAGGTGATTTCATCATCAACGTTGGTTTTACAAGAACTTGAAATAGATGTTAAAGAGAAGTTCTCATTTTTCTATTTAAAGGCTTGGCTGTGCTACCAGAGCTGTCTCTCAGCTCTGCAGTACTGGTATGCGCCCACTGAAATGTATCCCATGCAGTGCATCAAAGCCTGCCTGTTGTGCCCTGGCTGCGAGCCCCCCTGGGCCGCGAGGCATCTGTCACCTTGGCATTTAGGCAGGTCACTCACTGCCCTGAGACTTCAGAGGGAGCTTTCTGGTTGCCTTTGCATTCCTTGATAATTCCCCCAAAGCCCATTCCCCTGGGCGATTGATCACAGGGCTGCTATCAAGTGAATTCCTGGATGACACACGGTGTCAGCTTTCCACATCCTCTGTGCCCCAGCACGGAGGCAGGCGGCCGTGCCTGTGCATGCAGGCTGCTGGGTTCTGTGGGCCCGGGCAGTGGGTGACCCACAGCCACCCCACAGCACAATGCCACCGCCGAGCTGGCAGCTGCATTGCTGGTATGTGCCACACTGGGTGGCTGAGAGATGTATGTGTGCACACGTACATCTATGCGCGCCTCAATCTCCAAAGGCGTAATTTCCAGTGGGGTCATAATCTCCAGTTTGCTTTGTGAAGAACTGGCTGGCTGGCGAGTAGATCTGAGGCCTTTTTCCAGAAGGTCACCTGCAGGGCAGACAGCCAGCGTCAGTTACCCTAGTCCTGCTTTGCAGGTGACCTACATCTTTTCACCTGACTGGGTTTTCCTGCGCAGCAGTGACACATCTGAGATCCTTCCCTGCTCAAGCCTAGGTTTCTCTCTTGGGCACGCGTTACCAGATTTGTCTGTGAAGGAGCTTTTACACTGGAACCTGTTCAGTGACCTGAACCACAGCTCCCTAGGGACTGAGCTGGGACCGGCTCTGCTGCCTTCAGCTATTGGCCTCTCTCTGCAAAGCACCAGGACGGTGTTCAATCTGCAGCTGTTAATCCACTCAGACTTCCCCATTCTTCTCACATTCCATACTCATTCAATCTCACGTTGCATAAATTGCAATACATATTAAAATATCCCAGTACTTCAGGCTGGCAAACGTCACGTTATGGAGTGTGGTCATTTGGGAAGTTGGAAGTTTCCCTCTGTGTTCATAATAGTGACACTGGACCTGGAAGGTGTTTTTGCCCATCATGGCCACTCAGGCAGATGATGAGGCTCTGTGCAATACTTTGTGACAATGATAGATAGCACTGGGAAGAGTTGATTGCAGAATACTTTTTCCCAAGTACATGATAGAAAGTGAGGCTAAAGCTAAGTGAAATTTCTGGCCAGCATAAGAGAAAAGGGGATTACAAGAAAGTCAACTGACTGGCTTTCAAGAGTAATGTTTGCTGTTGGAAAATCAGGATAAGCAAACCAGTTGAGTACTTACAAAAGAAATGAATTAGATCTTTGTAGATGAAATTAAATTGATTTTTGTAATGCCTACAGAGTTTGCTTCTTAACTGATATTAATCAGCATTGCCTAGGAGAATCACTCAGTTTTCCTGATACTACAAGCAGCTGGGATGTGGGCTTCAGCACAGTGGTCTACTGGTAGAAGACGTAAGAGGTGGGATGTGCAGAAAGATGCAGTGCTGTGCTCCTCTAGGTGAGGTTGTTGTGTTCTTTGCTGGGAGCTGAGCGTGGAGGGAGAACACCTGTAAATAACACTAGGGCTTCCTTGGTAATTACAGTTACATTAAAGTTGTCTTTTCCCTCCCTTCAGAAGAAGTTTTGAATTCTGCCATTTCTGTGTGGTTTTCAGCACCTCTGTCTTGATCCTCACTTGCAAAATTCCTCCAGGCGAACCAGCCAGCTCACCTGGAGCTGGCTTGGGGAGCCATGCATGAGAAAGGCTCCTTGCTGGGTGCCTTGCTGGGCAGTGTCAGAGTGCTTTAGGACTCCTCAGATGGAGCAGCCAGGAACCTGAAAGCCAATCAGCCTCAGTTGGTGAGGTCAAGGTACATAAATTAAAATGTGAATGGTTCTACCCAGGTGTGAATTGGCCTTTAGAAGTACTGACGGGGAAGGAAGTGATGGGAATTGGTTTTCACATTCTCGAGGACTGTCAGTTTGTGCCTTTTAGAAATCTCTCTTAACTCGTGTTTTACCCATCAGCTTAATAAATGCCTATTTACATCACCAGGTTAAATGTATGAGCTGAAGAACATGCATTAGGGAAAAGTCTGAATAATGGCGAAAGAAATCTTGGGTCTTCCTGCCAGTCGTTACAGAATGAGTCAGCTTGGATCCTCTTGATCAGGTACAGAGATGCTCAGTTGGGGTTCCCCAGATGTGTCCTGTGGGAGAGCTGCAGAGGGCCAGAGCTGGCCAGGGAGAGCCGGAGGATGGTTGGGGCAGCTGAGTGCCCGCCCTGCTGCAAGTTTATGGCCATCTGCTACAAGAAAGGCTCGAGAGGTGCTATCCAGAGTGACAGTTTACATTCAGGAAGTTATCACCAATTAAGAGCTTTCTTTTTAATGAAAGTTTGCTTTTGCACAGTGAATGATTTATGGCGGGGTTTTAAATGTATTGCTTTGACTATGCCTACACACTTTGAACACCCTAAATAAAATCAGAAACCTTTGAAACAAACTCATAAATATTGTCTGAGCATTCAGAATATATTGCCTTCTGGAAGATGTGTAATGTAGTTTATCACTGAGCAGTTACAGGAAGATATTTGAACTATGTAGACGTTATTACTTAAACCTCCAGTAATATAATTATTCCATTAGTTGCTGAATCCTGAAGTAACCTCCAGCCCTGAGATCTGAAGTAGTTAATGCCAGGGGGCGTGTGTTGTATTCTAGACAAAGCAGGCTGTTTTAGACATTAATTAGTGACTTGTCTTTTGTCTAAAGCTTTGTGCTTGTATATTTGGAAGGAGTAAAAAGATGAATATTTTCTGCCCGCGCGTATAACGCAGTGAAATTTTTGTACCGGATTTCTGGAAGCACAAATGAAGCACCGATGAAGAGAAACTTCTCCTTCCTTCCTTCCACCCTAAAACCGATCTGTCACGAGCAGAGCCATCTGTGGATGCTGTGGGGTAGCACCCGAGCAGCGGCCACGCAGCTGCTGCACCGCGCATGGCAAGCAGCAGGAGTGCCCTCATAGAGAGGACTTAGGCACGTGCAGCGGATCGCAGCGTTGGATCACTGGGTTAGCGGTCTGCCCGCTGCAAAGCTCAGTTTTCAGAATGGAGAGAGGTGTGGGGTTAGCTGGATGCCACTGGGCCTGTGCTGGCCCCAGGGTGACTGCAGGGCCACCAAATGAGTTGTGGGCCTGCTTGGCTGTGTCTGCAACGTGCTGCAGAGCGGGGCCGTGTGGTGTGGCTGCTTCCCTTGAGCCTGGGCGAGCTGGGAGCAGCCGCTGGGTAAACTTCTTGGTTCCTCTGTGCCATGGTCCCGCCATTTCTGTGCCAGTCCTTTCTGAAATGGTTTAAGCCACGGAGTAGAAGTGAGGGTATAAACGTACCGGAGGACTTCATCGAGAGCTTGGAGCTGAACTGTTTTTGGGCTTTTGTGTAATAGATACTCTTTATAGTGGGTAATGACAAAGCAGTATTCCACATGGGAGTCCTTACAGAGTTTTGTCCTTTATCCCAAATTAATTGTTGATGTGAGAGAAGGGGCAACAGTAAAAGAGGGCTTATTTCATAAAGAATTATCATCTCCTTAAATATTCTCATTGCAGACTCTAATTTTCTTTTACTCTGAGCACTGGCTAAGTAACTTTATATCATTCATTGATCCTATTTTCTTGAAGCATTTGCATGGTCCATTGCTTTTGATTCGTTAAATAGCATATTTGAAGTCCTGTCAAGCACACCCATTCAGGAAAGCTGTGCCAGCCATTCATAATTTTACTTGATATTAAATTGTACAAGTTCCCTTTGAAAAAAGCAGCTTGTAGGGCTGCATTCTCTGTGATTCTTTTCAGTTTCTTCCAGAACTGTAGTTGAAATGCATTTCTGGTTCTACCTGAAATTTTAATTGTGTGACATTTGCATTCAAAAGCCTTTCTGTGAGGGAAGGTCCACGTGCTGCAGAACATCCTAAAAGCAAGGACTTAACGGCACTGCACTGTTCCCCTCTAGGAATGTGTCTTTGGATATTTGGGTACATAGTGGGCAATGTTGGTGGCGGGCGGGCGGTTGGACTAGATGATCTTAGAGGTCATTTCCAACCTTAATGATTCTGATTGTAATCAATTCTGACAAGAGACCAAAAAATTCCCAGTAGTCATCGAGTTCTCAGTAACTAAAATTTCTGTGTGACTAATTTATTTATTTTTTAACTTTTAAAGGCAAACAGTCTGATAAGCAGAGCATAAGCAAGTGCTCAGGTGGAAGACAGCTGTTTTCTTGTGCTCTTGCATTCTTGGGGACTGAAAGCAGAATTCACATGCCTCCCATGTCAGGTATTAGAAAATGTATGTGCAAGGTACTGTTGGAAGAGACAAACCAAATCAAGACTGGGAACTGCTGCACTGCCAATTAGTTCTTCCTTTGATTCTTTGCTGTCTGTTACTATGTAGACTTAGACATTGCTGAATTAAGATCCTGGAGATAAATATTTCTTTGGCAACTTTAGAGAAATGAATTTTAAACTTAGAACTGAACACCTTCCCATTAAACAAATTTCTCTTTCTTCTTATTCCATACCATGCTCTATGCTTGTCTTCGGAACACTGATTTTTGTGTGGGGAATGTATTTTTTTTTCAGTTAGTTATTGCAGTACAGTTCTGCATAGGGCCTCTGCTACCCAGTGTTTCACACTGCGTGGCAGTGATTTCCTTTCTGCTGATCCAAACTCTTTCAGTGCACAGTTGCCACATTTTCAGCGCAGCTGGAGACCTTTTCTAAACTTCAAGTGCTGCTGGGTGGAGGTTGCCTTTTATTCTAGACTTGTCTGGAGTTGTGGGGTTGTTGTTAAACACTTTGATTTCCTGTAGGTGTAGAGGACTGAACTGGCACAGTACCGCAGGAATTAACAGACATTTTCCCAAGGAGCTTCTTATCTTAGCGTCAAAATTTAAAGCCTTTTTTCTTCTTCTTTGTTAAGTGAATCATTCCTTCCTTTCCCACCACACTCTGTGTGCTGTCAAACTGTAATGATGATACACTCTCCTATCCTTTGTAACGTAGTTTTCTCTTTCTTTAGTGAAATATTTCTGCATCCTGTAACAAAGCACAGCCTTTGTTGGTGCCAGGGAATCTGCGGTTGGTTTCCAGTGGGAAACTTCCATAGCCTGGAGTGAGCAAATAATGTCTTCTTTTTTTTTCTTCCTTCTTAAAATGGGATGGGAATTCTGATTCCCAGGCTTCAGAGCATCTGCCCATGCGAGGGCATGGCTGCCTGTGGGGCCAACATGCTGTGTGTTAAGAATTGAGTACTTCACTAAATGAAAATCCGGCGTCCGGGATTGCTGGCTACCTGTTCCACTCTGTGTGCTGTGCGGCCGTACACAGTGTGGATTCTTAATCCTTGGTTTGAGAGGCAGTAATTATTGAGCAGATGCAGCATACGATGATAGTGAGGATTTTAAGCAGCTTAGTGATAGAGCAGTTTAAGGAATGTTTACTGGCTATAGTAACATTACTTCTTGTTGCCTGTCTTAATTCATTTCAGATTAATCTGTCTTATAGCGGGAAGGAAAATGAATCGAGTCAGTAACTTCAGGAGTTATGTAAAATCTGTACGGTGCTAAATAATTGTGCAGTTTTATGTATGCTGCTGAAATTGGAATGTCATTTTGACACAAATTCACCAAAACAGAATGCTAGATGATCTGATCTTTTCCTCAAATAAAAACCTTGAAACTGCTATTTATGTACTGCTCCGGAGTTTGGCATCTCATTGTCTCCTTTCACAGGGTATGTTGGTCGTGTTTGCTTTTCCATATGGTAATTACCCAAATCTGTCCTCGTTTTTGTGTGTGAGCATGGGGGAGGCTTGGGGGGTGCGTTCTGGAGGTGATGGTTGGAGGGATTTGGGAGCGGGCACGTGAATGGTGAACCCCATTCGGTAACACTCATGTTGAACAAATAGCAAAATGAATCAGATAAGGCTATAACAAACCAGAAACATAATTGTATCAAAAGCAAACAGACTAGAAGTGACTAAATATTTTGGCAGGGAGCCCTGCTGAGGAAACTAGATTAAGTCTATCTGTTACACTATGAGGGAAAGAAGAGGAGGTCTGGATTCTCCTCAGCTCCAAAACTCTTAAGCCTAAAATGTGATTCTTTTTGAATGTTTGGAGCTATTGGAAACTTGGGAAAAGGCAAGCCAGAAGAGGATGAAGGATGCCAGTGCCAGCTGCTTGCATTTGGAGTCTGGAACCCCTGGCTAGATCTGTTTGCTTGTCAAACTTTCAATAGCTTGTGACTGTTAGTTAATTTTTCCTATTTATTTTAGTAATGGACCAGTGGGAAAAGTCTGGGCTCCCCGCCCTCAACAAAATAAATTATGATTTCATCATGCTTTGGCCTTATTTCCCTTGTTCTTTATCCATCTCGGGGATTCAGATCTGACCTGAGTTGGTTCTGCTCTTTCATTACATCCAGCTTGAGCTTTGAAAACGTGGCAGGGAGCTTTTTTCCATGTATGTTATCATCTGCTCTCGCAGACTTCATTCAGTTTCCAGTCGCTTGGTCCTCTTAAATTTCTGGCTTTTTGAGTAACTTAAGAAATAATCTTTTTTTTTTTTTTGTCTTTTTTTGTTTAACATCCGTTTTTGTTAACGCCTTTTTTGGAGGAGAATGTATTTAGGCCTATATGTCTGTCAGTCTTCAGTGCTACAGCAAGCAAAAAGGCAATACTTGGTGCAGTGCTTCCAGTGCGTTAAATAGCGTCATCATCAAAGAGCAGAGGAGTGCTTTGTTGTGTATCTATTACCGGTAACACTTCACAAGAAAAATTCCTTTACCTCAAAGGCGAAGTATGTGGCTTCATTCTGTCTGCCCAAGGATAGCATTTTTCTGTGGGTAACTGGATGCACAGACGCTACTTCTGTCTTAAGGGCTGAATAATTTTGGTAAATGACGCCTGTCATTGTGTTGCTCCATTGCCTGGCGTGTCGACCTTGGTTTGTATCCTGAGATGGATGACGTGAGACATGCTGTTGTCTCAGTCCCCAGAGGAGAGTGCCACACCCGTTGTGATGGAGCCCACGGCGGTGCGGACTGGGTGCAGCAGACCCGGCCTTCAGGTTGAGGGGTACTGAGAGAAAGGGGGGCAGTGGTGGGAAGAGAAAGGATCTGTCTGATTGTAATATCGATCGTGGGTTAGAAAGGCCAGGGAGCGTGAAGAGGAAGCCTGCTCCTCTGGGAATCCCAGCAAATGGTGTTGGCGTGTGAGCCTGCCTCACGACCCCGCTTGGCCCCTCCTTGGTTTCTGATGCAATTTGCCGCTTGCACAGCTCCTGCTTCATGACCTTGACCTCTGCAGAGGTCTTAGCAGAATGAAAAGAAATAACCCTCGTGCCGGGTCGTGCCATAGCTGGGTATTTACTTGCAGAAGAAAATGCGATGAATAGCATGTGCCACCTGGAAAAGTCTCACTCTGTAAATATGTGCTTGTGAATACAAATAACGTGTATTATGATTATAATACGTCACCCAGAAAGGAGCACTTCAGTACTGCTCCGTGTCTGCTAGGACATGAATTAAAATGAAGACCAAGATTGGGGGAAGCATCCTGTGGCAGGAAAATACACCCCTTTCTGCCTTTTCACTGAAGAACTGAGATTTACATTTGAAAACACTCGGTTCATCAGCTTTTGTGTCTCCATTTTGCCACTGAAAAAGTAGGTGAAATGGGATAGGTTGGCTGTGGAAAAGCAGAAATACAGAAACTGAGCCCAGCCAACATTTGTTTTTGGTTTGTTAAAACAGGCCATGCAGATGTACGCGCAGGAATGCCAAACAAGTAACTCTCAGCAAAGCTGAAGGTTTTCAAACTTTCTGACAAACCCTAGCACTGATTTGTTATTACCTTAGGACAGAAAATACACTTCAATGAAGCACCAGACAGATTTCCTGTAGCAGTCTGTAACTTTTTTAAGAAACCTTCAGTCTGGATGCTTGACCTACCCTGAACTTGCAGAGCTTGAGACCTAATGAGGATGGATGCAAGTGGGTGGGTCAGGGTGGGAGTGAGCAGCACGGCCGGGACAGGGAGTGAGAGCCTCAGGCTTCTCCCACTTTTCTGTGTTGCTCAGTGATTAGGTCATGAAATAACTACTAGTGCTAATGAGAATTTGTATGGATTAGTCTTCACCAACAGCATTAACGTGCTCCTCACAATACTTAACGTGTTAACGTGTATGAACACTGGCTTTCAGCTAGCGCATCTGAGAGAGGAAAGATGGGGTTTTGGAGGTCATTATTACCACACATTCAAATAAAATTTATGTTGCACAACTCAAAACTCTCAAACAGATGGGGCTGGAATGGCTCCCACCATCTGGTCAGGGCTCGCTTGGGAAAGGGGAGAAGCACTGGAATCATTCACTCTGCTCCGAGCAGCCCCGCCATGCCTCTTGTGTTCAGTGAGGGAGCTGTGGAGCAAAAGAGCTCTCTGTGCTACCTGGCATATTGGGCTTTGTCTTTCCTGGGGGATTTCAGGTGCACAGGACCATCTCTGGGCTGATGTTTGTGGCAGACCTGATGTTTTGGGGGCAGCGGGGTGAACCATCTGGCTCTGTACTTGTGGTCTTTTGTCATAGCAGAAAAGCAACGCGTTGGGCAGAGTTAGAGGTGGAAAGGTGCGGAAAGAGTACAGCTGTGAATCTGAAACAGCATCATTCCTTACCTGACCCCAAAGGAAAAGGGCTTTGAGGTAAGGTGCTTGCACAGGAGTTCTCCAGGCTTTTTTCCTGACTTGAAAGATGTGCTAAGTAGTGCAAGTGATGTGTAAACCACTGCTAACCTGGGAAGTTGAGAGTTTCTGCCACGAGTTGATACCTGAGGAGCCAGGCTGGTTTGGCTTCCCGCAAAGGACAGCAAGTTACCTTTCAACTCAGCTCTTACTTCTGCACTTTCTCCCTCATGATACCCAGGTAGAGCTTTCATGTGGGAAAGCCTCAGTGTGAAAATAAAAACGCTGGGAGGAACTGTGCCCATGGCATTTCTTAATTTTGTAACCTTTACTATACTTTCAAATGTCTCTCTTGATCCCTGGAGGCATTCAAGGCCAGCTCGGATGGGGCCTTGGGAAGCCTGAGCTGGTGGGGGGCAGCCCTGCCCATGGTAGGGGGTTGGAGCTCCATGGTCTTTGAGGTCCCTTCCAACCTAAGCTGTTCTATGATTCTATGATCCTGTGCTTTGACATATATTTTAACCCATTGTGGTCCCTTCTCACAGTGAACAGCCACAGGCATTATCTACCAAAGCAGGAATGTTTGTAGTTCATAAATCACACGGTACATTGTAACATGACCACGTTAATAGAAGGCCTGCTACCCATAATTAGCACTGTGTTCGAAGCCTGGGCTGCTTGCATATTGTTTAAGGAATTTAAGAGAAATGAATTTCATCTGCGAAGTTTTCTCTGTAAGTAAAGGGTAAACCAAAAGGAATTTCCTGGGATTCTTGCATATAATGGATCTGAAGAGCATTTGGGTTGGTAATGTGTTTAAAACACTGTGAAAACTGAACTTGAGACACAAAAATTGAGGTCACTCAGATTTCTTCGTACAGAGAAATGACCACATATGTACCAAAGAAGTGAATGTGTCTGGATATCTGCCACTGCCTCCTACATCACTCTTCATAGAAAGCATTTTCTTCCTAACATAGCATAATGGGAACTCACAGCTTAACAGAGCCTCGTGGTTTAGATTCCTTTAAAATCACCATACAGACAAGGGGAAAAAGATGTTTAAAATTCTTTCTTTTTGACCAAGATCCTGTTACATAACTCAGGGGCTCCTACAGAAAATGTTAAACAGTGCTTAAAAAAGAACAAAACAGCAGCTGCTGTGTTGTAATTTAGGCAGAAATGATGCTGTATTCATGAGGGTGGAAACTAGGGAAGGAACTTCAGGATTAACGCACATTTAATCATAATTTCTGATCTAATCTTTTTTCTTTGTAAGAGGAAGTCTCAATTAGGTGGGAGAGGAGCCTGAACTAACAGCATACTGCTCTTTGTGAGCAAGGCTTACTACAGTGACAGAAATGAGAACTCTTCCTGTTGATATGGCCCAGTGCTCTTCCCACTCATACAGTTTTAATGGCATGAGAGAAGCTGCATTACTAGCTAGCCTTGGGCTCTTGTTAGTTCTGATCTTTGGTGTACCATAAAGTACAGTTCCATGGGTTGTGATTAGTAGAAGCCCCCCAAAATAATCACATGTCATTTGCTTTTCATCAGATCCATTGCTCAGTTAACCCCAGAGCTGTCGGTCTCTGCAGGCTCTTGGACTCCTGGGTTGTGAGGACAGGACTGCACAAACTGCGTGCTGTGACCCATCCGTTCCCAAGAAAACTAATGGAAATAAGGATCCCTGAGTTGGCCAGTTTGGCAGTAAAGATGTGGGAAGTGCCATCTGCAGAGCAGCTGCTGGTTCTCCCACTTCGATTAATTTATCTCATGCTGTGTATGAGGCAGCATTTTTCCCCTTTGTGCAGGAAGGCGACCTTCTGGGTCCATCATTTTTCTCTGGCACGTGGGGGTGTTTTTTCCCCTCATCTCCCTTTTAACAAACCTCACTTCACAGCATGCTTTTGGGTCCTTTTGCATCATTATGCCACCTCAACTGGTTTTTGCAGTATTGTGGCGAGCTCCTGCATGCACACATGTGGGTCTCAGTTGGTTTGCTCCTATCAGCTTTGTTCCCTAATCAAAATAAATAAATAAACAGATAGAAGGTCTCATTTGGACAGAATTACAGTGCAGCATCTGTCTGAAAAGCAAACAGTGTTTGCCAACGCTGGTTATGTATTGGTTATGAAACAGTTGCTCCTAAACAGATACCAAACTCAGAACCAAAACAAACAAACAAACATGACTTCTGTGAGTTTTCTCCCTAGGTACAGAGGAGGGAAGAAGCTGCTAAACCTAAATGGGAAGGAATGCATCTTGAAAGTAACCCACTTCTTTAGCTGAAGAATTTTTTCTCATTACTGTTGCCTAGCTGGAAATAGCTTTGAGGATTACGTTCACATGATCTACGCCAGCTTCATTCAAACTGCTTTTTCCAACCAGGTACTTCTTTTCCCTGGAAATGAAGTTTATCTAGCTGCCTTCTTGCAGTATACGACCGTTTTACACAGGCAGTATTTAACGAGTTTAAGGCGGAATGCTTTTGGCTTTCTTCCCTCCGGATATGAATCTGTCCCATTCTTCTCCATCTTCCATTTTCCTGACAAAGGGGGGAGTATCACTTAAATTACTTCAACTTCTATTGCACCACAGAGCAGATTCTACCTCACAGCCTGCTCCAAGACTGCTTGGAAGGCAGGGACCCATGTGCTGAGCATGAGAAGCAGAAGGAAGACTAAGGATTAATTTTTTGGATTCCCCTGCATTTACCAAAGAGTCATGACCATTTTTGTCACAATTGAAAATGCCAGAGCCCTCTGTCAATGCTGATGAGTCGCATGGAAAAGCTGCGTAGCTATGTAGGGAGGTTGTATTTCTGTTTTCTAGGGGCTTGCATTCATATGATGCAGGTATTTTTAGCTGGCTTTGAGAAGGGAAAAAACTTTGCATTGGATCAGAAGAAAGATATGTATCCTGTCGTTTTGAATCCACACGGGAAATTACATTAAAGTAACATTTCCACGCAGAAAAAATAATCCATCAAAGTATTGATGGATTTTTCAAATGTGCTGAGTACTTATAGATGCTGCTGCTGACTTGGATGCTGCTCGAATACTCTGCACTTTTGGAAATTAATCGCCTTCGTACTTTACCTTCAGCATTGATTTGGAGGGGTTTCCACTCGTTTGCATAATTAACCTCGTAGCAATTAGCCCTGCTCTCCTGCAAGGCACACCTGCAGGCCAGGTGAAGGTGGACCTGCGTGGTGGGGAGCCAGAACAGCAGAGGTGCATCTGAGCTGTGGCTTTGGGGTGCTCGTGCTGTGCCAGCAAACAGTGGAAGGGGAACCTGCAAGGGGATATGGTCTTAGTGGGGCTGGAGAGAGTGACATGATACTCTGTGGCTCACCTGACAACAAGTAAAAGTGACCATAAAATGGGACTAAACTTCATGGATCCATACAGTAGTGCGGTGGGGAAACAACTACCATGGCCAAGGCAACTGCCTCATCCCTAGCGTGCTGCAAAGCATTTGGGATGGCAGGGTTAACCCCAGAGAAGACTGGAGGTCCTCCCACCTGCAGCCTTCGGTTTAATCTGGGTATTTTAACCCACCTTATGCTCAGTGGATTTGAGTTTAGAGCTTTTGGTGGGGAAGCGAGGGAATAAAAATATATCTGTGTGCAGGTTGTGTTTGCAAAATCAGACACTTCCTCTCCCACTCGTTCTTGAACCAAACACATTCCTCCCACAAGAAAACTGGTGGATCCTAGAGCTGGTCCCAACCCTGATCAATATGTCAAACCAAAATAAAGGCTGCCAAAGCGAGGCGTGACATGAAGGCAGGAAATGGATGTCAGCTTCCATTGGAGACCCAGTTTCTCGCCCCTGCTTTCACCATGGGTATCTGTGCCCTTGATGAAGGAAATAATTATTTAGCTGTATTTTTTTTTTTTTTCTTTTTCTAATGCTTTTCTTAATATTGACTTAAATGTTTTGGTATTAAACACAGATTTTATTGTCATGGAAGAAGACAACTAACAAAGAAATAAACGGGGTTTTATGTCATTCTGTATGCTGTTCTAGAAAACAGAAGGGAAGGTAGTTACTTCTTCATATGAGCTGAGTTCAACTAGCTAATTGGTATGAAAGACTGAGTGTTTCTGAACTGATGTATTCAGTAAATGATCCTGGAAATGTTGTTTTTAGGTATAAAGGTCATTGTTTCCTCTTTTCCTTTGACCAAGGAGAATAATGGAGAACATTTGAAGAGAATTTAAAATACAGTGTAATTGCAACTGTGTTTACTTTTCCCCAAGGTTATCTATTTTGGGGGTCAGGGAAAGAGAGAAGCAAAGGGGAGAGGGGAAAACAAATGATGCCAAGAGGGATGAGTCAGACATTACACACAATTGCTGGGAGTTTGGGCTTTCCACATTAGCAATCAGCTCTGTTCTGTTGGGAGAACAAGTCCGTTCTGAAGCCATCTCCGATGCCTGTTAGTCACGTTTCCCAGCAGCGGAGGAGAACTATCCCAGTCTCCTCGTGCCTTTCTTTCCATCCTGGAACTCTTGAAATCAGTGTGTTGGAGGGAGGAGGGGGGAAGAGTCTGGGAGGACCAGCACACCGAGGTTCTGTGTCACTGGCTTCGGCACCTGTGAGGAGGATGGACCTTTCTGACCAGGGGCTGAAAGGAAGTGGTGTGTTTACCAAATGTTATCCAAACACAAAACAAATACTGGGGATTTGATCTAATGTGGGTCAGGCGGCTTTAATATGTTTCAGAAGGGAACAACTTAATTAATGTCGAACTTAATTATTTGTACTTGGCAACTGGCAAAAAAAAAAAAAGAAAAGCATGAGTTTTTAAGAAATAAACAGACTTTCTGAGGATGAGTGTGTGCGGGGAAAATCTGATTTGCAGGAGAAGAGGTCTTCTCTGCAGTGCTACTGGCACAGTCTTGTGCTCTGTGTAGGTGCTTTTATTTATGTTTTCCTTTACGTATCTTCTGTCATGTAGCATATCTCTAGACAGCCCCTTTGTCTCTCTGAGCCCTGCACAAAAACATTTAATTGAAAATGAATGTAGAAACATCTGATATTCAGTGGTGTTCAGATTTTGGATTCAGCCTGTCTGCTGAGCTCTGCGTTATGCCAGTGGAAAAATGCTGGCTGTGTTTCATCACATCTGACTGTTGACTAAGTTAGATGCGTTTTGGCTGCTGCCAGATGCACAAGATACAGTGAAATGAGCATTTCCTGTAGCAAATTAAGACTTGTTGGCTCTGTGACGGTATTGGCTAAAACTGCTTGTTTGCACTGGGGATTTGGCCAGATTGTGCTGGTCAATACAGGCAATAAAGTGAGTTAGCAGAAGAGCTCTCCTGATCCAGCTTGAATTCTTCTTATTCTTCTAATTAGTGAAGTTTGGGGATTGTGGGCTTCACTTGTCACTACTGGCTGTGATATGGGTTCCAGTTACACCCACCAACAAGCAAAGCCAAATGTCTTAAGGCATTTCTCAGCCAGGCTGAACCAGTGAAGATAAGCCTGTCTGGAAGGGGGAGATGCTGGGGGGGTGAAATGGCTGAGGGAGCCAAATCCTGAGCCGCCGTGAACCGAGGTCCTGCAGAGTCAAGATCACATCCTATTACTTTGGCTCCTTGCCCAGAGGCTCCTTGGTTTGCAGACAAACTGCCCGTGGGCATCAGTAGGCAGGCAGGAGATCTGTTCCCAGTTACATCCTGTCCTAAGCTGGGGGTGCCCACCAGGCTGTGTTTCCAGGTCCCTATGTCTGTTTGCTCACTGATGGCCAGAGCAGGAACCACGTGCCTGTCTGAACCGCAGTATGTTGTCCTGCAGCTGCTGCCCTGAGTGCTAGGGGTCCTGTTCTTTCCGGGGTCCTGTTCTTTCCGGGGTCCTGCAGGGAGCTGGGGTTCACTTTTCTACATCCCTGCAAGCGCTCATCCAGGAGACGGTGCCTGTCTCAGCTGGCAGAAGAGTGGCTGCAGCAAATACGAGAAGCAAACAGGGAAAATTGCCAAAGCCACTGATGGGAACAGCAAACAAGGATCACAGGGAGAGAAGAGGATCTGGGTTAAGGCAATTCTCTCCCTCCTTTTGGAGCTGACCGGGAATTTTCTGTTTTAAAAGCTTTTGAGTGCTGTAAGGGGCAGGCAAAAAAACAGCAACAAAACAACAAAACACCACAGCATTTATTGTGTACAAGCCCTGGCTGTGGTTGAGTGTCTGTATCAGAGAGACCTTAGAAACCTGAGAGCAGTGATGGCATTGTAAATACCTGACATTTACTGAGTGTTAAAGGGGCGGGTGATCTGCCTCCAGCCCTACTTGCTGAAGCCATGCAGCTCCAAGAGCTGGAGCAATGGGACTTTTGTTTTTGGCTGGTGCTGCAGTTAAAACATTACAAAATGCTGCCAGCCTGGAAATGGTTTTAAAATCACCCTGCCCTGGGTGACAGCGAGTGTGGACCAGTCTCACTGCCATTCAGACATCCAAACGAGAATCATCGGAGGTAATGTCCATCAGTCCACTACCATCAGTGCAGAAACACAATGGTCTTTGAGCAGACCGTGTTAGCTGTGCTGATCAGACAGCTATTTTGAGGTGGAGGAGCCCACAGGGGTGGACCTGTGAAATCCTGTGTGCTGGGAGATCTGACCAAAGATGAAGGTTTTGCCATACATAACAGAACAGCATGGCTCCAGAGAGGTTTCTGTGTTAGAAGATTTCATCCAAGCATGATCCTTAGTTAACGTCTCAGCTGAAACTCAGTTGTCCAAATCTTCTGTGCTTGCTGCTCTCCCTTGCTGAGGGAAAAAGGTGCATAAGGGAACTGTGCAATTTCTCCTCTTCTTGTTCAGCTAACATTGTGTGCAGAAAAATAGCAGTATTGCTAAACTACGTGCAACCCTAAATTGGATTTGAACCCATGAAGTAAATAGGGATTAATCCTGCCACCCCAATACAGCAGTTGATGAAAGACGGAGGTGCTGTAGGTGTGAAATTTTCAGCTTTGTAGCATGACAGGAGAGACACCAAATCCTCCTTTTTCTCCCTGACAGTGCTGAAACTGTCTCGTGAAATGGGAGAATACCAGGAAGTTGGAATTCAAAGACTGGAGGTGTACAGCTGGCCCTCCTTGTGTCACTGGGCACCACATGGTAGTGGCACTGCAGAAGCCAACAGCCCTATGCCTGAGCCATAGTGCAGGAGCCATTATCTGCCCCGCACTGATTATCTTGTCATAAGACAAAGGGGCTACAAAGTAGGTGCGTGTGAAGTGTCAACAGTGGCTCTGCAGGGAACAGAGAGCTTGGAAAGCCTGGGGAGAGAGTGCTGCACTAATAATGTATGAGGCACATAAGCTGTGCCTTGTTTGAAAGAGATGCATGGGTCCCTGAGGAGTGGAGTAAGTGGGGCACAGGGAGGGCTTGGGCCAAGCTGTGCTATTGCTGTATCTGCCTCCTTCAAAAGTGTTAACTGGTCTGAAGAAGGCAGCCCCTTAGGGAACGCCTTAAGAAAAATGTCTGCAGTTATCTGCCATAACCAGATCTCCCTGCTATTCAATCCAGAGCTTAAGTTTTACAATAGTAAAACTAACCCTCTTATTTAAAAACAGAAAATTAAGAAAAAAAAGTTGTATTATGTAGAGTTGTTGGAGGGAATGTATTCCTCTATCACATTTGGTGACCTGCGTCAACGCAGTATCAATTAACAGTATCGGAAGCACTCAGCATTCACCCAACCGAGGACTTCATCGCTATCTCACCCCCAAGTCCCAAATCCTCAGGACCAGCCTCGATCCCTTTTACCCCTGGAAATAATCCCACACAAATCAATTTACTTTCATGAGCGGACCAAACAGGATTTGTCCGTAATTAGCATGAAGTGGAACAGATTGCAGGCATGCTTATCTCCCAGTGTGGAGGTGCAGCCGTGCCGTGCCGCTGCCCCGCAGGCCGGGCGAGCCCACCAGGCCGCTCCGGCCCCACGTTGCCATACCTTCCCTGGTACACAGCAGGAGAACACTCACACCTCTGAGCAGTGCACCAGGCTGAGACGGTGCCAGATGAAGCCTCACGTGGGATTAAACACGGCCCTTTTGATTTTTCCCACTCACAGCGCTGAATCCAGAGATTAATGCTATCTCGGTTGCTCTCAGTTAAACTTCATTTATTTCAGATTAAAGGCGGTGACTTGAAGTTTCAGATTAAAGTTCGGATTAAAGTTTTTCTGACTGAAATAGTAAAGCGTGTTTCATCTTTGATTTATTACTTCTAATACATTAATATTTGATCCCCCTATTGGCTTCAAGTAGCTCCTTTCTAATACTTGAATCCCCCAAGTGATAACAGTTTACTGACCGAATAACTCTTTATTTGTGCTTCTCATGCTGTCAGGATGAGGACAGGTTCATTTTGCAGTTTGTGAAGGCAAGCCTTCTCTCTAAGTTATCTTTAGATGGGGCCGATCTTCTGCCTGCTGGGCAAACTCGAGGCGTTGCTGGCCCCACACACGTACCGTCACACCAGGTGGGCTTTATTTAACGTGCCAGCGTATGCCAGCACGGGATGGTGCCCAGATAGGTTTCTGTTGTGTGTTGTACAACAAGTGTATTTGGTTACACTACCTCAACACGGATGGGAGTTTTTGGTTCGTTAAACATCATCTCCTTGTTCTGGGCCTGCTCTGCCAGGGATGGCAGCTGCTGTGTACACGGAGGGATTTCTCTCTCATCTGATCCAGGTTAAAGGTGTGTTGTGGCCCTTTACACTGAAGGTAGTAGGAGTCTTTCATCATCTTTATTTCTATTTATTTCAATTACAGTGTTCTAATAAAACCTGTTACATGATGGATTCCAGCAGCTATTCTGGTGAGGATGCGCTGCTCTTGTCCACACAACTCACAGCTGTCAGAGCTAAGGTCACCTCTCAGGTACGGAATTCAGGAGTGACTTCAGTACAACAGCATTACATTTACTCATAAAAAAAGAAAAAAAACAACAGGAAAGTGTAGCCTTTACAAAGGCTGACAGACACACACAATAGCATTTTTTGGTGCTTTTCATATCCAGTATTAGATGACAGATGTAGTTTCAATATTTAAGTCGGGACATAAAAAGCCTTGGTCTTTTCCTTTCTCTGAATGAAAATAGTAGCAAAATAGCACTGAATTTAGCAGAGTTAAATTTGGTCAGGGATAAGTAAACATGTATTTCCATTTCTGGTTTGGGAGCTGCTGGCTCTGAAGCTGGGGTTTTAAACAAATGGAATGGCAATGTTATGAGATTTATTTAGGCTGCACATGCAGTGAGCTGTTAACTGAGTTGGTTGAAACCAAGAAAACAAAATTGGGTATGTTTGATATATTGGTATAAATAGAGAAAAACAAATCTGTTTGGTAAACTGAGTACTGGTGTTCATATCAACCACATGCATGTACGTGGGGGTCTGACAGCCTACAGCCTGCCCAGATTCCCTGCAGGGCTGAAGTACACCTCGTTTTAAGAGTGGCATAAACATCGATGCCCTGTGACAGAGGAAGAAAAGAACCCAAACCGAGCTGATGTGATAGCTTGCATTTGGGGGAAGAGTTGTTAGCGAGGCAGGAAATGACCCAGCACTTAATATCTGGATCTGGCCTTGGGATTGGTTGGTGGTTTTTCACTTTTGGTAATAATGAGCACTTAATATTCACAGCTAAACCTGCAAATAACAGAAAGGAAATTACAGGCAGATTTCAAATCTGCGTGCAGAAATGAGCAAAACAAAATTTTCGTGCCTCATACTGGATAACATAAATATTTTATTTAGCTTTAAGGACTAACCTTTGAAGTAAAAAGTGGCAGCTAGCTGAGAAATGGCCTGGAGCGTGGAGCTGAAAGACTTCTATTTAAAGTAGATTTTTAGAGGTTTTTTTTTTTTTTCATTTGGGTCACTTCGCATTTTTTGGATACAAACACTGTTGGTTATGTCTGTGGGCTCCCAGATATCCGTCCATCTATCCATACAACGCTGTGAGCAGCGCCTGCCAGCAGTGCAGCATTCAGCTCCTTTCACTAGTTGGGAAGTATCCAAGCAACAGGACAGGCATTGCATCGCTTACGCCTTTCTCACCCCAAATCCCAAAACATCCAGGAGGAGCTTTTCAGAGTGGGGCTGGTGCAGCCCCTGCCTCCTCCTGCATCCATTACTCCCAGGGCTGCGCGGCCTCACAAAAGCTGATAAGACCAGCGATAAAAGCGGTTTAAAGAAAAGCCCAGGACCACAATGGAGCCGTTTTGAAATGAATGCAAAACAGATGCCTCCCAATAGTGAGGAGGTTGTGCCACAGCCAGAAGCCAAGCAGACCAGGCTGCAGACAATGCGGCCGATTCAGCCAGCGCCCCGCTAGCCCTAAATTCATTGCGTTGCTGATGAAAGAGGGGGAAGCAGGGGAGTGCAAACTGAGTGGCCTCACTGGCTTCTCTGGCCTGGCTCTTGGCTTTTTTGCAGCTTCTTGTTAATAATAGATGAAGAGGAGGTTTGTGGAGAGGCACGTTGCGCAAATGTTCTCCCATCACCCGGGTGGGAAGAGCAGCCCCGGGTGTAAGATCAGGCAGTGCAGAGTTTTGCTGTTCAAATGTCCATGGCTTTTGTCAGCATCCCGTGCTCCTGTGCCTTGGTGGCTTTCAGACAAGTGGTCCCCTCTGATGAGAACTGCCATGTAGGAGGAACATGGGGGCTGTATGTACATGGAGCCACATGAGCACAGGGACGTCTTCAAAATCTGCCGTTGTGGTCAGAGCTTCTCTATTTGTGAGAAACAGCAATCTGTGCTGTTATCCCAATTACCCAAGTCTACATCTCCATAAAGACCTCGGGATTGTTGCCCTTGTCAGTGGCTGGCAGACCTGCTGTAACGTCTGATCCGTGGATCGAGAAGTGATGTTTGTGCCGATGCGTGGTCTGGCACATCTGTCAGATCCAGATTAATTTTGTGAACGCTACCGCAGAGTTCAAAGCCGTTTCCTCTCTTAATTGCACTGAGACAGCCGTAAACTTTGTGAAGCCAGTCGTAAAATTCCAAGACCAGCACCACTTAGCACAGGAATGAGTGAATGTATTTACCGATTTTATTTCTTTATAGACCCCTCGCGAAGCACTTGCCAAGTTTCTCGTGTTTTGCCCAAACCCAAAACCGAGGAACAAATGGGAGACGCTCACATCCACCATTCCACCTCAGCCGCAGTGGGTGCAGCTCTGTGTGCTGTGTGCCTGCCACGCGCTGGTGCCCCCATAACAAATTTTTACGTCCAGGTTTACAAACCCTTGGACTTAAAGCTGGAATTTCCCAGCAGCCTCAGCCATGGCGGCTCTGCTGGAATAGGAAGCTCGCAGACAACTGCTCCCGCCGCTGCTGTGCGGCGCCCTGCATGGGGCTGCCCTCTCAGCAGGACCATGTGTCTGTGCAGGCTGTAATGAGACCAAGCTCTGCCTGGTTTTGTTTATGAGAGAAGGGCAGGGCTTGGAAAAAAAAAAGTCCTCTTGCTAGCGGTGAGTAAAGCCGTGTTGTTTGACCAAAAAGGGAGATTAAGATTAAGGCATAAATTCACTCTGCTTTTCTTCTTTAAAAAAAAAAAAAAAAAGGTTTAATTAAAAAGAGGAAGGTCTGGCCTTTCAGTGCCAAGGCAGCCTTTCAAATTAATTTAAAAAGCATTAGTGAGTTCTGCTGAGCTCCACAAGTAGATGACTCTTCTGTCACCACTGCTACTCATTCCATTCCTGAGAAGCGAGAAAGCCAAACTGATAAAATGCTGCCATCTGATACAGCTTTGAGACCTTGCATTTAACCGGACATTTATTGGGCAAGCACATAAAAAAGAAGGAAAAAAAATCGCCTTGTTAAAACTGTAGGCTCAGCAGTTTGGAGTGTGTGGTTGGAGCTGTGGATGGAGTGGAAGAGCAGAGGGACTGCAGTACAGGACGGGCTTCCCCAGCGGTCCCCCAGCAGCTGCTCTAAAGAAGTGGAAGACCGGTGGCATAACTCTGCCCTGTGGTTTGTCTCGTGCTCAGTAAGTGCATCTTGCCTGAGTGAAAGGTGAAGCAATTCCCATGCCATGGGAGCAACCCCAGCTTGCTCTTTCCTTCCAGCAGCTGGATAAAAATCGTTTTATAGGGAGACCTTTTCTCTAATAAATAGCAAAGCAATCTCATAAAGAAACTAGCATGCTTTTTAGACTCGGTAACTGTATTGAATTAAATGTTAGGCACACTGTAATTACATTTCCCTGTCAGTTGTATTAATGCGAATTTCTTTGATTAATTTTTCAAGTTAGTGGGCATTAAGTGGACAGGAAACTGAAGATCCCCTCTGGACCTCTTGTGCCAAGGAGAGCAGCAGGCTTGGTGCCATGCCACTTCAATGTGACACTCAGATCCCAGCCTTTGGGACATCTGCAGTTGCCTCATGCAGCTCCCCAACGTTGCTTACTGTTTCACCAAGTTTCCCGTTCCTTGGGCTAACACCTCTGAGGCCCAGTTCTCCTTCTGAGGAGCAGAAATCCTATCTCAGCCACATGCAGAGTGCTGCTCAGACAGGTAGGGAACAGCAGCTCCTGCACCGATGATCTCAGTCCGCTCGGCACCAACCACCATGAAAACAGGGGATGTTGATATGGGATCCTGACCTCCCTTCCCTGTGTGAATCCAGTACTTACAGCTGTGTAAAGTCTCCCAGTTCATCCCTCAGACATCTGCGTTAGCTCATGGGGCTCAGGGAGTCCTGTCCTGGAGCAAGTGTGAGGCTGAGATGGACTAAAGCGAGCTCACTTAAATAGAGACCCTTCTTCTTGTGTAAATCAGCCTGGATTACAGGGATCCAAATAAACAGTTGGTAGATGCATACATCCTGCAGCACTCTGTTTCTATTACACAGCTCTGGGGAGATGAAAAGAGTCTGCTTAGTATCTGCTCAGAAGGAAGAAATGGGAGCAGGGCTGTGCAAGAATTTTTCAAGGTTGGGAGCCTGTTTCATGTTACAGTGCCCTGCCAAATTTGGTACAAAATTTCTTAGATACTGCTTCCTGTGTACAGTCCACGAGCAGTTAGCACCAGTGAAGCCATGGGATGCACTGAGCTTCTGCTCCCAATGCATGTAGCTTTTGCTCTCCCTTCCTAAAGATCAGCTTTTTAGAGCAGTTTCAAAACAAGCTCAAAACCACATACAAGAGAGAAGTGAGAAGAATGGGAAGCACTGTGTAGGAAGTGTGAATGTATACAAGCTTATTTCCCTTCTCTGCTCTTACCATCTTGCTCCCCTCTTGATTTCAGCATGCTACAAAGGATGCACAGCAGCAGAGGAGATGTTGCAGGGGAAGCTCCAAGTACCCAGCTTGTGGGCTGCATCCGTCCCTCTCTGCTCTGTGGTGCAGGAAGGACACTGCACTGCACATGGGCCAATTTTTAATTCATTCTAAGTTTTATATATATATATATCTATAAGACAAAACAACTAACTGTGCATCTCTTCCACACTTCTAAAGAGCCTATATCTGTTCTTTGGATCAAATTCTGTCTTCATAGGGAAGAAGAGAATTTGGCTGTGTTTCACTTTGAAGGGGAAGAAAAGGTTTCTTGGGGAAATCCACTTGCCTTAGGGATCTCATGAGTTTAAACTGTCTTGAAATCCTCGTGATTCTGATCATAATGAATGCTGGTGCTTGTAGTTGTTCTCCAGTGTGTCAAGCAGGTCGGGAGGCTGCTGGCTGGTGCAGGCAGCAGCAGGCTGTGCCTGCCTGACCCACAGTGCTTCCAGAGTGCTGGAACACATTGCTGGAAGTGGCACTGGGAAACTTCTGGCACTTGCAGTCCGTGTTTTTCTGCAGGTATCAGCTGGATAACACTTGGTAACCTTCAGGTCAGATCCAGACCATACCCCTTGTATTCTCTCAGAGTAAGCACAGACACGCTGCTAGAGGCAGCCCACTGTAGGAAAAGCTGAGTTATTCAGGCAGCAGCATGCCTTAGGAAAAGAGCTACAGCATTTTCTGGGGGAAAGTCTGATTCATCACTTGTCTGCATGCCTGGACAAGAAGAGGGTCATATTTCTGCTCGGCACCGGTGCGGGGGGAGGGTGCTCCGAACTTGATTTATCAACTAGTGGAGATGAATTAGAACCCTCAGGGGAGGGAAAACTTCACAGAAACCGAAATATTTCTACATTGCAGATGATTGTGGCCTCCAGACTTATTCTTGTATGGCACTTATGCAAGCACACATTCCAAAACAAAATTAAACAAACAGTCCCTTGAAGACTCCTAATTAGCCACTTTGCTCAATACTCAATTAGAATAACTGGGTAGGTAAAATATGACTGCAGTGTGGAGATTTCCATTTGAAGTTGCAGTCCGTAAGTAATGTTTATGAGTTAAGAATTCATCAATGAATGCGTTTCGCTCGGAGCAAACGGTCTGCAGGAGGGGAGGGTGAGGTGCTGTAAACCTGATGAGGGCTGGTAATTTAAAGCAGAGGCCCAGAGTTCAGAAGATCTGGAAAGATCGTGCCTCTGTCGGAAACCTTGGTGTGACCCCAGGCAAGTCGCTTCACCTCTCTGTGCCTTATCTCAATAAATATCTCTGTTTCCTACCTGTGAAATGAAGATAACGCTTATACGCGTTCGGAATCTTGAATGATAATAAAGTACATAGAAATTACCAGGCAGGAAGTCCTCCAGAAGAACAGATTCTGAGTCATATATGTTTGTACAGCACTCAATAGCTACACGTTTTCTTTGTTATTAGGCCACTTGCAATACTTCTGATGTTCAGACTCATTTTGCTTATCCTCCCGGTGAGGAGGACAGACCTGCACCAAGCATTTGGATTCAGACTGTCTCAGAGGTCACAGGAGGAAGAGGAGCAGGTTTCTCCATGTGGCCAGAGCTCTCTGAAGGGCTTGTGGTTGTCATCTGCACGGTGAGGATGCATCGCTTGGAGCCTTACACCACAGCTCGGGTCTGATGTGAGATTCTGTGGCTACAACCCATTCCTGTCAAAGCCTGATAAAGAACATTAAGCAAATTCCACTACTTAGAAATTACCAGCTTGGCATGTCTGGTTTAGTTTTGTTTCCACGAAAGGGCACCACTCTCACAACTAGTAAATTATGTAGTTTCTACTGATACCATCTGTACTCTGCTAGTAGCTGGTGGTTTTAGCTGACTGTTCAGTTTCTCATAGTACAGAGAGAATTACCTAGAAGTGCTAACGAGTTAGGTTTGTCTTCTCCCCACCCCACAGCTCCAGCCCCTCCTGTGGTTACACTGAAGTGTCTGCTTTGTGCTTCCTCCTGCTTTCCTGCTAGGAAAACTGAAACCTTCACCCAGGGGAAGCAAAATGCCAAACATTTAAGAAAAAGATTAGAGAGGAAAGCCTATACTCTTCCTGGAAAAAGGTAGGCAAGGTTGGATGCGCTTCTAACGAGAATAAATCTAGCTCAGGTGCATACTCAACTGCTGTATTCCACAGCAGTTGTAATTAATAGGGCACCTTGAAGACTGAGATCTTCTTGAAAATAACTTGCAGTATGGCTTTTGCCTTCGATCGTGCATTTCTCTGTGTGAGCTGACCAACAGAAGGACCAGAGCTACAAAGACTGGAAACACAGGTTTGCATGGTCTGCTTGTGTTGTTCAGGATGTGAGAACATTTGATATCCCCCACAGACATTGTTGCCTCAATTCCAAAGCAACATAATGCATCTTGAAGGCTGCTCTGGAACGTTCCAGAAGGCTTTTTTGGGTGGGCAGGATTTGGGAAACTGGGTCACTGTGTCACAGGGCCTTGCATTTGGGACAACCCAAAATGAATGAATAAAAACCAATAACGATGAAAGTGAAAATGTAGAATGGGAAAGGAGCAGACGTAGGATGCACGCCGTGCGTACTTTTCCTACCTCTAGTCATGAAACCTAAATCGGGTATTATACCCACAGAGACCTTCAAACAGGTCGTTAGGAACAGCCCAGCAATTATGAATCACTTTATTGTAAATTTTAATTTAAAATGGCACTTGCATAATTTTTTCGAACGCGTTGGAGCCTTTGTAAAACTTACTTCAATCACTGTTGATTTTTTTAAAAAAGAAGTCAGGTGATACGTCTTTTATTATCTTCCTGATTAAATCTCTCCATGCAGGGGAGAATTATCTTTTCCTTCCCAACCTCTCCTTGTCTTTTTGAAAGACCAGTAGTAATTTTACTAAGTTAGATAAGGAATTTCGTTATTACTGAGAAGCCAATTATCTGTCAAGACTTTACTGCAATATTATTAGAAAACTGGATACTTAAGCAGCAGGTAGGGTTGTTTTTTTGTTTTTTTTTTTTTTTTTTTTTTCCTGCGTAACTATCATACCCCGTGTTTTTTTTA